>CM076584.1:1517505355-1517832181 GCA_034641835.2 Pinus albicaulis
ATTTTAACTAGGCCATCGTGATACAAGGTGGTTTCCAAGAATTGAACCCTCTTTCGGACATTAGAAACCATTCTCTTTAGACTATGAAGTAAGAAAAAGGGTAAATTGATTTCTTCATCTAGGAAATGCATCATAAGCCGAATGTGATAAACATATAGGGTACCAAACCTTCCCTCACAAGTTATAAACTTTTGCAAAATGAGCAACATATTTCGCCATTTATTCTTCAGTTGAAATTCCTTGTTTTTGAACCATCGTTCACCTTGCCTTGGTAATTCTGCTGCTTCTGCAATGAAGGATTTTGTAATAGTGAACTTGACATCTCCTATTTCAACTTCTGATCCGTTGAATGACCGTGCAAATGTATTGGTTACTTCCTTATGAAAACCATTGAACTTTTCCAAAAACTATAACCACCCAACCTGCTGTAGCATCTCTCTAATCTGTGGGTAACCCTCTAAGTATTTGGTTCCGACTGGTTCGGACCTTACAATGAGACCCATGGCTTCTTTTCTCAACCTTCAATTTACTGCTCCGTTACTGCTCTTCTATTCACGGTAAAAATGGCTGTAGAGAGTTGTTTTCACCCCAAAGATGACTTCTCTGTTTATGCAGCAGGAATTGGCTATGGAAAGATGACATGAAGTGGTTATGGGATGAGTGAAATACGGTGAGGGTGATTCACACGAATTAATGAGTTTGAGAGCTGTCATGGAGGAAAAGACCGCGGAAAAATCTCGTGAGAATTTCAAAATCATCACTGAATACTTCGGGTTAGTGACGTGACCTAATAGGTCACTTCAGTACTAACCGTTAATTTTTAATAAATGATGATTTGGTATGGCGGAATGGAAGGGATTTTGTCCAAGGATTTTATGATAGGCTTAATAGGCTTGATCAACACGAATAATCAAAATAAATTTATGAAACATACATGACTTAACCATACTATAACTTTCATAATCTATTATCATAATAATTTCACAACTTTACCTTAGCCTTTCCTTTGATTTTTGTGGTTTTAATATGCTTTGTCTTCCTTTGAAAATCATTGATCCTTCAGTCTTCATAATCCCTTTGATTTTACTTTTTGACATAGGTGTGTAGGATCAATTTGCTGCTGAACAAGTGATTACTGGATAGTTGCCTTCAGGATATCTGGCTATAGAATGTCTGGCTGCAGAATATACATGTAAAAGGCTTTGAAACATGGAATGAAATGATTTGAAACATGGACGGAATGTAGTATGAAATGGATCATGAAATATGGTGGAATGAAGCATGAGTGAAGTGAAATATAATGGAATGAAATGGATCATAAATGTAAAGTGGAATGAAATATGAAAAGTGGCCTGCAACTTATGATTTGTAATACTCAATTGCAGAAAGAGATCAAATTTAAAAATCTGAGATGAAAATGAGGTGGACCATGGAATGGAGTGAATGAAGTATGGATGAATGGAGTGAATGAAATATGAATGAAGTGAGATATGATGGAGTGAAATGGATCATAAGTGGAATATGATATATAAAATGGGTCTGCACTTATGATTTTTTGATAGCTGCTTGCAGGAAAAGAACAAATTTGAAAAGCTAAAGTGTCAGAAGAATTCTGATTTTCACTTTATATTTTTTGTATAAACATGCTAATCAGTGATTAGTTTTCATGTTTATACTTTTTTTTCATGCATTTGAATTCAGAAAATTCAATTAAGTTGATGAAGAAGAAGGATTCTTCTTCATTAACTTCACATCATTGTCTTCCTGGAATCTCTTGACAAATTCTTCTCTTGAAAGTGGCTTATGATACAGCTTCAATCTATGACCATTTACAAGAAAAGTGACCTTCTCTTCATCTATTGTCCTGATTTTTATTTCTCCATTGTCAAAAAATTTCATAATTTCATATGGCCCAAGCCAATGTGTTTGGAATTTACCTTGAAAATCTTTGAACTTTGAATCAAACAAGAGGGCCCAGTCACCTTCTTTGAATTTCTTTTCCTTGATGTACTTATCATGCCATCTAGTCCTTTGTTGCTGGACTATACTTGTTTTCTGGACTGCATCTTGTCTGATCTCATCCAATTCATTAATCTACTCCAATCTGTGCTTTTGTGCCTCTGTTAGATCAAGTCCTAGTTGAACTGCCATTTTAAAATTTTGAATCTGAAACTCTATGGGAAACAAAACTTGTTTTCCATAAACAAGTTCATAAGGAGTATGGCCTATTGTGCTTCTCCATGTAGTTCTATAGGCCCACAAGGCTTTAGGAAGCCTGTCTGCCCAATCTCTTCTATGTAAATGAATAGTCTTTGTTAGGATCCCTTCAATGACCTTATTAGTAGATTCCACTTGACCATTTTCTTGTGGATGATAGGGAGTAGATTTTCTGTGTTTGATTTTGTACCTCTCCATCATTTTTTCCACTAGCCTTGATGTGAATTGAGCTCCTTGATCTGTAACAATTTCCCTTGGGACACCAAAACGAGTAAAAATATCCTCAAAAAGAAAATTAACTACAGATGCTTCAGTAGCAAAAAGTAATGGCTTGGCCTCTACCCATTTGGTAACATAATCAGTGCAAAATAATATATATTTCTTTTGTCTTGATGGAGGACTAATAGGTCCTACAAAATCCAAAGCCCATTTTTCAAAAGGTTCAATATGTACCTGAGGCTGCAATGGCATCTCACATGAAGGAGAAGGTTTCCCTACCCTTTGGCAACTGTCACACCTTTTGACATACTCTTTAGCATATTTAAAAAGGGATGGCCAATAGTATCCTAAATGAAGGACCTTATAAGTTGTCCTCTTATCAGCAAAGTGTTTGCCACAAGGTTCATCATGACATGCCTTGAGGATCTCAGGCATCTCATCTTCCCGAACACATCTTCTAATGATAAAATCTGGACCTGTTTTGTATAACTCATTAGCAACCCATGAATATTTTGCACGTCATAAATGATATTTCTTTTGTCTCTTGCATTCATTATTGAAGGAAATTTCCCTGAAACTAAATAATTAGCAATGTCAGCAAACCAAGGAGTCTGAGTAGAAATTGCAAAAAGATATTCATCATGGAATTGATCTTCAACTGGAGTATTGTCTTTGATGTTTTGGAGTCTAGATAGGAAATCAGCTACTGTGTTTTGTTTTCCAGGCCTATCTAGAATGGTAATGTTGAATTCCTGTAAAATCAATAACCATCTTATGACTCTGCCATTAGTAATTGATTTTTTCATTAGATATTTAATTGCAGAGTGATCTGTGTGAACAAAAGTTTCATAGCCTGTTATATAGTGTCTGAATTTATTTATGGCATGAACAACAACTAAGAACTCTTTTTTAGTTACAGTATAATTTAACTCTGAAGGAGTCAAATTTTTACTTGTATAGTAGATGGCATAAGGAATCAGGTCTTTTTGTCCCAATACTGCTCCTAAAGCTGTATCTGAGGCATCTGTTGAAATATGAAAAGGTAACTTCCAGTTAGGTCCCCTTAAAATAGGTGCTTCAGAGATTTTTGTTTTCAAGGTCTCAAAGGCTAACTGGCAATCAGGATTCCACTTGAATTCACAGTCCTTGGTAAGTAATTTGAAAAGTGGAGATGCTATCTTGGTGAAGTTTTCTATAAACCTTCGATAATATCCTGTAAATCCTAGAAAACTCCTAACATATTTTTGACAACTTGGAATAGATAAGTTAGAGACGACTTCAAATTTTGACTCATCAACTCTAATCCCATCCCCTGAAATGTGATGCCCCAAAACAATTCCTTCAGTAAACATCATAAAACACTTCTCATGACTTAGTGAAAGATTTGCTTCTTTACATCTCTTTAAAAAAATTTCCAAGTTTGCTAAAGCTTCTTCAAATGTGTTTCCATAAACTGTGAAATCATCCATATATACCTCTACACAATCATGTATTAGATCTGAAAATATTCCTAGTACTGCCCTTTGAAATGTTGCAGGTGCATTTCATAGTCCAAATGGCAATACTCGGTAAGCATAGGTACCCCAAGGACAGGTAAATGTGGTTTTGTCTTGATCTTCAAGTGCTACTTGAATTTGGTTATAACCACTAAACCCATCTAGAAATGAAAAGTACTTTTTGCCAGCTAATGTATCTAACACCCGATCTATGAAAGGTAAGGGAAAATGATCTTTAAGAGTAGCTTTGTTTAATTCCCGGTAGTCAATACATACCCTCCATTTACCATTTTTCTTTGGCACAATTACCAAAGGAGAAACCCACTGACTATCTGAAATGGGATAGATAAAGTTGAAATTTAACAATTTCTGCAATTCTTCTTTAACAATCTCCCTAAGATTTGGATTCATCCGTCTCTGAGGTTGTCTGATTGGTTTACAATTTTCCTCTATGTAGATGTGATGAGTGCAAGTCTTAGGGCTTATCCCTTTCATATCAGTGTACTCCCATGCATAAGCAGAAGAATGTCTCTGTAATATCTTGACTAGCTTTTCTTGTTGAGATTTCTCTAGGTTCTTGTTTATGTTTAAAGTTTTACCTGGAAATATCTCAATTGTAGAGCTACCAAATTTATCCATGGAATAAAGAGACATCTGTCTTGATGATAAAAACTCAATGTTGGATTCTTCTTGAAATTTTTCATGTTTGTATTCCGAAGAGGATTCAAAATTTTCTAAGGTATTCAGAATCTGGCTATCTTCACTAATTTATGAAATTGTGAAGAGAGGTTGTATGTCTTCTTCATCCTCAATCCATTGAGTATCATCTAATTCTGTAATTGTTTTTGCTGGAGGATACAAGGTAAATTTCTTGGTTGAACTACCATAAGAGATGTACATATCACCGGATCTACAGCTAATGAAAGCATCAACTGTAGCTAACCAAGGTCTTCCTAATATAATAGGATGTCCTCCTAGATTATTCTTAGGAGTTAGGATCATAAAATCCATAGGATACTCCCAAGAATCTAGGGACACTGGAATGTCTTCTATTACCCCATCAGGTTTGATCACAGATCTGTCTGCTAATTGTAATAATGTGGGTGTAAAAAGAAGATTAGGAAGATTTAGTTTATCCATGATTTGTCTACTCATGATATTGATTGCTGCTCCTAAATCAATAAGTGTGTTTTGGATCTCAGTTCCATTGATGTGTATTTTAACAACTGGATTTCCTGGGTCTAGATACTTTGGAATGGCAATCTTACCCATCATGATATCTGCTATTTTTCCTGCCAGTTGAATTTTCTTTGTCTCTCTTATTCTTTTTCCTATTTTCTTCATGCTCAACTCATTTATTGTCTTTGCTAAGATTGGAATTTCCTTGATAGCTTGTAATAATGGGATCTTAATACAAACATTTCTCAGCTCATCTAGGAAATCATAATTAGGCACCATAATTTGTTTTTCTACACCCCTATCAATTTTTAATCTTTCTGGAAAGGGAGGTGTAGAGGTGGATGTTGATGGCTGCTCTAATATAGGAGTTGAAATTATTGGTTCTTTTTGTTTTGATTTTTCAATGTTTGGGTCTTGAAAAGATGTGTCTTCTTCAAGACTTTTATTTACCCGTAGAGAATCTTCCTCAGAGTTGTTTTGTTCTTGTATGATTACATAAGGTTTCTTCTTTTCAAGTATTCTTCCAGACCTAAGTTGAACATCATTAAGGTCTAAAGAAGTGATCAAATAGGTTGGAAACTGTTGGCCTTCTATCATGTATGTATTCTGAGGATTTTTATTGCTGGGGTTTGGTATAGGTTGGGCAGGAAAATGATTTTTTTTTCTGAGGAAATGGTAATGGAAGTGGTGAATTTTGATGTTGTGGATTTTGAGGATTTTGTTGAGGATTTTGTTGAAGATTTTGTTGAGGAGGGAAATGTGGATATGGTGGATAGGATGGTGGATATTGATAGTACTGAGAGTATCTTCCATAGGGATTTTGTGCTTCTTGTGCCCAAGTTTGAGATTGATTTTGGAATTGGGGCCAAGGTTGCTACCAAGAATTCCAATTTGGTGGGGGTTGATTATACAGCTGATCATGGAATCCTTGTGTTTGAGGTCCTTGCCAAGGCCTCCTAGAGACAAAATTGAGAGATTCTGTGGAATTTGTAGGGGTTTCTTCTTGAAAGACAACTTTAAGACCAAGAAGTGAAGGACAACTCTTGGTCTCATGTTTTTCTGAACAAATTACACAAGTATCTACTACTTTTGCATCCAAAGGGCACTCTCTCAAGGCATGCTTCTTTCTACATTTGGGACAAAAGATTGCTAAGGCATCAGATTCAGCTTTTTGCTTGTTTTGTAACTTAAGGGTGTCTATTTGTTCACTAAGACTCCCTAAAATATCAGATTTGAATTCATCAAGAATATGTCCTATTTCTGCCCTACTTACTGTCCCAGAAGCAGACTTACTTGCCCTTGCAAGAGCAGGGTCTCTTGGTCCTTTTACAGTTTTAGATTTCCCTCTTGAAAGGTTGATACATAATTCAGCTATTTCAGGTAATGTGAGCTAAGATATATCCCCTTTTCCCATCATATTAAGGATATCTATCCATTCATCCCTAATTGTCTTCAACAAGAGAGCTTTCAAGGTATCTTGGTCTAGGTTTTCCATTTTTTCTCTTTTGATGTTGTAGTTAAACCTCTCCAACAAATCTTCCAGGTTTTCATCCTCTTTTTGTAGCATTTTAAACACTTCCTCCTTATGGTTGACTGGCATACAGTAACCCAAATACCTCTCTAGAAATGCATGTTTCATGTCTTCCCATGTCCTAATAGAACTGTCGATCAAACTCATAAACCATTTTAATACTGCTCCTTTCAATGTTGAAGGGAATAGTTTAAGTTTTTGGGCATCTTGTAAGTAATCATAGGTTCTACATAGGACTTAAAATTAAAATAGGAAGGTTTCAGGATCTTCACTTTTGAGTCCGTAAAAGTTTGGAAGGACAGAGGGTGAAATGTTTTTCATAGTTGCATTGGTTTCTTCATCTACTATAGGAAACCCAAAAGAGCTTCCCATTTCCCTTCTACCTCTTCCTCTTCCTCCTTCTTCACCTCTACCTCCTTCTCCTCTACCTCTACCTCTACCCCCTCCAAATAGTGTATGTTCTCCATTAAAGACTCCTCCTCCTCCTTCTTCTGCCATGGTTGATTCTCCTGTGGAAGTGGAAAATTTTAGGTCTCTAGCAGGGGTCCTTGAATCTTCTTCTAAGACAGGTTCAGTGGAGGAGGTGGAAGGTCTCTCTAATGGAATATCTGATCTTAAGCCTTCTAGAAGTCTGTGATCAGTATAGGATGGGATGTGGGTTTGAGTTGGAGGTGTGCTGCCTCTTGGTCTTGGTGGAACAAGTGGTGTTCTAGGAATCAAGCTTCTGCTTTTTATGAATATATCCCTTGAGTCTCTTTCTCTACGCATATAATTGTTTTTGGGAGGTAAGAAACAAGGCTACCTAGTTACACTTCCGCGGCAACAGCGCCAAAATGTCTGCTCAACTTAGTGTTCCTAAATTGATGTCATAAATTGTCAACCAGGGCTAGTAAACTATTGAAGTGAAGTGCACTATATGTGCCTAAGTATCTGCTTCCTACTTCGTTGTGTTTAGTGTTTTTCTAGTGTTTTTGGTTTTGTGTTTTTATGCTAAGAGGAAAAGAACTAAGTGTTTGACAAAGAGAAGTTACTGGTCACACTAAAACAGAGCAAAATCTATTCTAGACTATGTATGGCACCTAAGAAACAGAAAATGATAATTCACAGATTTCAAAACTTGACAAGAAAAATAACTCATAACATGAACTTGGTCCAATTCATTTCACTAGAAGTATGTTGGAACAACTTGAGAAAAGGATAAGTTTAATGCAATGAGGTTATTCTAAGTAAACAACAACTTACAATTATCACAGAGAAAATCTCATCCATGGTTAGAAATTTGTTGGAACACATTTGGAAAAGATTATCTGTAACATAGTAAGGAACCCTACTTTAAATTAACTTATGACATTAAAATTGATCCATTCTGCAACTCAAAATGTCACTTATTAAGCCTCATTCAAAGGTTAGAAATCTTTTGGAATAGTTTTGGAAAGAGGCAAGTTTGTAAAATTATGAGAAATTGCAGATGAGTCAAGACTTCAAAATGACATTACCAATTCTTGTTCCTATGATAATGATGTATTAGCAGAAATTAAGAACAAGAGCAGTTTGTAAATAATGAAGGCCTTTAAGTCTAATGTAACAGAACTAGAATACAACTAGCTAATAAAACTTAAAATACATTAAACAAAACTGAACTAATATGGAATTAACCTCCGAAATACTACAGCTGAACTAAAATGCAATTAATCTCTGAAATACTACATCTCTATCTCATCCAGTGTTAGAGATGTTTTGGAACAATTCATAAGAGCAAGACTGACTGTACCATTCGAGGTAAGTGAGCATAAAACATAAAGTTTAGAAAACTGCCTAAATTATGAACGAAACAAAGCTACAGTTACTTATCTAAACAATATGCACAGAGCCTCTCGGGCAGTAGGGGCCCTCTACCACCAGATTAGCACACGAATCTCCTCAAGATTGCTTCAGATCATGTATTAAAGTTTCTCTTCTTTCATTAAAGGAAAATGCTTCCAAAAATAGAGTCTTACGGTCTTGGACAACTTAACAATAAAACATCAATCTAGCTAGTTGTCTCTCGGTTTCCCGAGTTATTCTTATAAGAGAAATACATAACTGTCCTGGAGAAGAAGTGGGGATAAGTGTCTTTTTCAATTAAAATCAAATTAGAACTCTTGTGGAGGCCTCGTACTTTGCTGAAGACATCTGTAGAGTCCTTGTCCTGGTAGGAATCCACTTCTTAGTTTTTGTTTCCTCCACATGCATAACCACTTGTAGATTTTTGCTCAGACTTTGTAGAGGGCAAGAAATGATGTAGGAGTGTTGTGGAATTCAACCATATGCGTTTTTCCTTCAAGTGACACTTGTAACCTGGGTGAACATGAAGATAGTTGCAGAATAGGCGACTAGCTACAGAATGGCTGCATTTTGTAGCTAAGTCTGATAAAAAATCACTATAACAACATAACCATAAAAGTATAGTAAGTCAGTCATTGTATGCATTCTTAAAGTAACTTTAATCAATCCTATTGATCTTTTAAGCCTATAACTGATAAAGGAAAAAGGAAATGAAGTGAAATTTGGTGAAAGAAAAGGACATCTTTGGGGCTCAACAATTATCTAAGTTGAAAATTGTGTTTTGGTTTTAGAGTAGAATTTAGGTGGGAAGAGTGTTCTACCTATTTGGAAACCATCAAAGTAAACCACCTCAACCTTATTAAAAAGCATATGATTCCACTAAAGTTAGTTTCCCAATGATTAGAAAGGATAATCGCTCTTTCATAGGAATACTATTTAAGTTGAAATTATCTTTGATCCTAATGATACTGTCTAAGTTGAAAATTGTGTTTTTTTTAGAGTAAATTTAGAACCAGTTGATCGAACTAGAGAAAAAAGTGGATGTTCCGCATCCGAAAGCATTTGCTGACCAATATTGGGGCCCCACCCAAGTTTGAAACTCAGTTAACTCACGCTATCTTGCTAGTGGGAAATTGTGCTACACTAAGGAGTATAGGGGAAGTCCCTCTGACTCGACCCCAAGCCTCCTCAATGATAGGTGTCTATCAATTCTCTTGATACCAAAGAGAAAGGGGGGGAGGGAGATCTAGAACTTCTTCTTATCAGTTAAGAGCTATTATTCCTTGGATATAAGGATATAAGATTGGATCCAAAACCAAAAGGAATTTAGCATGATTAAAACTATGCCAACTTAAGATTCGGTGGTGAAACCAATGAGACCATGATTCAAATCCCATTGAGTATATGACCTCCTATGATCTCAGCTCAAGGAGTAGACTCCCCACTTTCCAAGAGTTTCGGTTCTTGCTAAATCATAAGATTGTTGAATATACTCTTGGGTCTCGCCCAAAAAAATATAAAATTTTAAAATGTATATTCTCATAATATATTTTTATTTAAACAGTAATAATTTATAGAATATAAATTTCATATATTATTAGTTTAGTAGTACTAGTTCTACTTGGTTAAGAATTTGGTTTTTTAAACATAAGACAACAAATTATGAAAATTGATACTTCCTATAAATCATAGAGTAATTTCATGTGGCATGATTTTTTCGAAGAACAATGATGACTCGACCTATATTCACAAAAAACAAACAACATTCAATTATAACTATCTCAATACTTGATTTGATAACTGAAAATTATATTATTTAAAAAATATTAGGATCTTCCTCTCATCTTTGTTTCGATGATAAACCTCAGTAAGGGTCCTAAATTTTCAATATGATTTTTTGCTTAAATAATTTAATAATTTTTACTTTCCAAACAATCATTTCATAAATAATTCAATAATTACCCTTCAAATAATCATTTAAAAAAACAACTTATTATATTTTATTTTCATACATAATTTGATAATAAAAAACAACAAATTTAAGTTCCCAGTAGGTTTTAGGTTAAATGTCATTTTCTTGAGAATATGGGTTCTCAATCCATACACTAGTCTTAGGGTAATGAAATTTTATTTCCTTTTGTTTAACATTTGGATTTTCTTTTCCATTTTTTCTTTTGGGTTAACTTTGAATTTTTCTTCCTTTTTGATATGTTTATGTGATTGATCTATATTTTTTATTTTCTTTCATTAAAACAATTTTTAAATTTTTAATATAGATTTATTTTGATTTTGTTCATGTGATTCATCAAAAGATTTTATTTTTTATTTTTTAATTAAAACAATTTTTAAATTTTAAGTACATTATTTTGATTTTGAATTCAGTGAATATTGAAAAGATTTATTTCCATGGGATGTCACTTTGATATGATGATGGTAATTATTTCAAGGATAGTGAGATTCTAGGATGTTACATTTTACATATCTAGTATTTATCCATCTTGACGTTGCATGAAATTATATTAATGCATGCGTGATGGTTGGTTTAATCGTTTGGTGGTGTTAGAGTTTTTTATCCCTTGCATATATACTTTTGGTTGCATCCTCGCAATCACGGTGAAGGAGATGGAGATACACACGCCAATGGGGAAATATGGAATAGGTGGGAATGAAGATTCATAGAGATTGGTATAATTTATTTCCTATAACACAACTTTTTTGGTTACTTTGGTAGTTTGGATATCTTGGAGGGAAATTGGAGGTGATTTTTCTATAGTATTTTAATTCTCGATTTAAGCAAGGCAGATCGAGAGAGTTCTGGTCTGGGTAGATAGCTTAGTGTTGAAGATAAGCAACCTGAATTTCCAAGGTGGGTCTCTTCCTCTTTGGTTCATTCCTCACAGGTCACAGGATACAAGTTTCTCCGTTAAATATGGGCCATAAGATTTTCTCCCTCCTCTTTTAGTTTAAAAATGGTCTTTGATTCATGAGCTATCCCCTGTGCTCTTAACTGTGCAGTCTTGTTTATGGTCTTTATGGTCTTTCATTTATTGATATACCAATAGAGGTAAAACCTCCAATGTTTTTTAGCCATTCAACTTTGTGACAAAGGACTCCCTCCTCAATTTTCCTCACCCACTTGAGGCTTCTATTGGGATAAATATTCAAGTATGTTATTTTTTCTCACAATTCCATGTGGTATTCTCCCTTCTAGCATGGTCCTATATCCTTTCATCATTTTTTCTTTAAAAGCTTGAGGTTTACTCCACTTCTCTTGGATGTTGTCTCCCGTTGTCCTTTATCTCCTGCCTCTTTATTGTTTGCATTGATGTCCATGCTCCTTCAACCCTCTAGCTAAAGGGGCCATTGTAGGGCCTAGTCCTCTTCCACTATAAGAGTCCAAGTTGTTGCTCAACATTTTGCTATAATTTACAAAGCTACCATACCTCCAAAAATTCACAGAGAAGTCCACCAAGTTGACGATGAAGCCCAGGTGGAAAGGAGGTATATAATTAATGTAGATATCTAGGAAGAAGTTAATAGTTGAATTCCTGAGAGCAATAATATTTACATGCGACAAAGCCATTACATGTAGACAATGTATTTATATTGGCAACTGAAAACTGTGAAGGCGAAGGTTTTGGTGGAGAGGTCGAAGACCCAACATAGAATTCTTCTTTGCATTAATGAAGTTCAGAAACAACTTTAGAAATTGGATGACAAAGTATCAATCCTTGCTAAGAAAATAGCCCACTCGGAATTCTCCAATTCCAAGGAGGACACTTGAGTTCCTACCACCATTTAGGAGGATTCTCCATTAACCTAATATGTTAATCTTGTTAGTATATGTTTTTGTTTTAAAAGCAATGAGGTTGGTAGTAGCAGACTAGATAGGTTAAATTTTCGTGTTTTACTTAAGACATTTGCAATTTTTTTTTATCAATATTGAGTAAAGAATATCATATTCCCTATTGATGTGAACACAAACACTAATTTTGTCTTATTGCTCTAATTTCCCAAATACCATACCAATAGCACTAAATAGTATTTTTTCTATCTTTTTATTTAGTTAAAATATAAAGCTCTACCTAATTTTACCAAAAAAATACCATAAAAATTTAAAATAAAAAACAGACTTCCTCATACTTTAAAGAATTTTAAGTAAGATGTATTTACATCCATATATATTATATAATATATCATTAACATGATAATGATAATTGATTAAATATAATAAAAAATAAAATCGATAATTGATTGAATATAATAAAAAATAAAATCAACAAAATTATTTATAAATAATTTAGAAAATATTAAATATAAAACTCTACTTAATTTTACCAAAAAAAAAAAAAAAAAAAAAAAACATATTAAAAAGATATAAAATAAAAAACAAATTTCCTCATAGTTAATTTTTTTAAATTAAAATGTATTTATATCAATGTATATAATATCTTTTTATTGATTAGAAATAATATAAAAAAGCAATAAAAATTTAGAAAATATTAAATTTATTTAATTGTATTTTAAATTTTGATAATAGAATTACAGTATATCAATACATTTATATTATATTATTACATTTAATATAAACAAAATGCTATAACCATATATATATATATTCGGCCTCATGTTGTATATATATAAACATAAACTAGGTGGTCAGCGCACAACATGAGGCCGAGATTACTATACTTGAAAATCTGTGAATTATGGTAAAGATATCATTCCATGGCTCTTTTAAAAAATGAATAGATTGTCAGTATGACAGGATAAAAAAGCTTACAATGCATAAATATCTTGTAAGACAGATTAGACTCACCTTTGTCATAAATATTTGAGTTCAAGAAGTCTCAAAACATACACAACTACTTCTTTACACATGTATAAAATCTCATAATTTTTCCTTCTCTAAAAGCACATTGTGTTGTCATTTGTCATTATTATTTACAACTTTACATTAGTCACAAGTGAATGTATGTTTGATACATATCTATGATAGAGAATCCAATCACTTTTTAAAGCTAATTTTATATTAATTAAAATAAAAAATAAATTAAAGCTTTTAGTATTTTTTGGCAAAATTTGTTTTAAAATTTTAATATTTTAATATTTTAAATATTATTTGATTTAAAATTTATTATTTATTAATATAATAAAATGATAATGTTTTTTTCATTATTATTTATAATTTTACATTTTTATAGAAGAATAAGTAATTAATAACCCATTCATCATATTTTTAGATTAATTTCACATTAGTTAAAATTTTAAAATAGAATAAACTAAAGTTTTTAATATATTAACCTATTGAACATTATTTAATTTAAAATGTGATATTAATATTGTAATATGTAATTTTTTTCTATTTAATTTTTAAAAAATTAATTTATTTTAAATTTAATATTAATAAAATAAAATAAAATAAAATAGTAAATATAATATTGTCATTTTTCATTAAACTTGTTATTTTATGTGTTTTTCTAATTAAATTTGCTATTTTATATGTTATTGAGATAGAGATAAAAATTTTGGCATTGAATTTTATATATAATAATTTAAATATTAAAGTTACTACATAATGAAGAAAATATGAAACGCAAGTATAAGGATATTAATTGTAAATTTTTTGTAATTTATAATTGGAAAAATTTGTTGTTTTTATATGTTAATATTGTAAGATCTCTTATGTACCATGTCTAAAGTTATAGCAATCCATGGAAATTGCCATTACTCTTTATCTAATATCTTTGTTGTCATGAGGAGGCTCATCTTCCCTACCAAAAGTTTTGAGCACACTTCAATATGGCAAACCCTTAGACTCTAGGTTGAGTTTACTAAACTTAATAATTTGAAAGCTCTAATTACTCAAGGAGAAGAGTATGGTCATGACTCCATCAAAATCACTAAGAAAGATTGAACCCAAAGGTTATAACACGGTATTTCCAATAGACGTTAGTTTGGATGAATATGATAATGTTTATAATGAAGTCAAAAGGTACACATTGCTTAATTATTTCGTTGGATAAATTCCACCTAAAATTGTCACAAAGGCTTGGGTTAGTGAAGTCCAGGAGTTGCATGGCTCATTCCATACAAACACACTTGGCCTCTCTCTCTCTCTCTCTCTCTCTCTCTCTCTCTCTATATATATATATATATATATAGTTATTACTTATCACAACCCTTCGATTTGTCATATTACCCTTGTGGTATTGTCTCCTTGGTAGGAAAATTTCTCCACTAACCAATTTTCTCAATTTTGTTGCCCTACCTGGTTTGAATTCCCATGACTTCTCATGTATTTTTCGGATTTTTAAACTATACACCATCACTCATTGAAAGTCCTGTATGTCATGAGACACCCAAATAATTCAATCCTAGAGTGTGGAAGTAAGATTATCTTAGGGTTTGCATGTGTAAGCATTCAAGGAGTTTCTATACATTTGAGTTGGAGGTAGAGTGTTTCTTCAGATTCAAATTTATATATTTTTTGAATGCATGCTTTAGATGTCAACATTAAGCCTTAACCATAGAATTAAGGATTTACTTCATACAATCAAGTTTGACTCCTTATCTCATTGATTTATTTTAATAGTATAAAATTCATTGATGAAGTGACGTGGGAAATAATATTATTAAAGTTAGTGTTGCTAATGGCATAAGTTCAAAGAATAAGTTATAGGAGCTAGTTCAAAGATTAACAACGATTGAAGTGGAGGAAGTCACAACTTTTATAGTTCTCACTATTATCCCTTCATCCAAGGATGTTTTTCCATGTGAATCGAGAAAGACCAAGGAAACACAAGGTGCAAGAAAAGGAAGCCTAAAGGCTTTAAGTATGAAAGCAAAGAAACATGAAAATGTAGTCAATACTTTGGATCTGAGCAAAAGAATCATCACATGTATTGGAGGTCACCCAACCAAGACAATAAAATACTCTAGGTATGAAGTTACCTCACCTGGAGAGGGAAACTAACCTGGAATATATCATTATACAAAATTTCATCTATCTTGCTATTTTTTGGGAGGAAAAAATGTAGTAGTTTTCTTGTAGGGCCCATTTTAGGGTCAAAACCTAGTTTAGGGATTTTGGGTGTAAAAACTTCTAGAGTCATTTTGAGGAATTAAGCCCCACCTTTTGGGGTCAAAAGTTTATGAGCATAAATCCTAGCACTTTGACATTTTTATACACATTGAAATAGTTCCAATAATTCAAAAACCACTTCAATTGGAGTTCGTATGTAAAACTTAGGCTTCCTACAAGTTGGCATTCCTTGTTGATCAACATGGTACAGAGTGGATGCCATGTTAGCCTCCATTATTCACACATGTGAGGCTAGTCATGTGTGGAATTTCTAGAATATTCTAGAAGTTCCAAAAACCTAACTCCAATGTAGGGTTGAGGCATTCAACATTCCTAACTTTGACCATAGCTAACTATTAGCCTATGCTAAATACTAAGTTGTTAGGAAGCAAAGGGGTTCCATTATTTTGATATTGTTATTTTTCATAGTATAATGGAGGTGCATCGAAGAGTGAGTTGTTGAAACATAAAAAAGGAGTTAGAAGATTCTATAGAAGCCTTCAATCCACAATGTTCATGGAAACTTTGTAATAAGTGTCATTTTCTTTGAACTTGTATTTCATGACTGAGAAAAAGAGAGTAGAACATAAGCCTCACCTTCTAATTGGGTTGTCTCACATATTAGGCTTCCCAAGACACTTATTGTGTTCATTTCTATGGTCATTGTTTTTTTTTTCTTGTTTCTTTTATTTTGGTTTCAACTATTTCCATAATTTTGAGCACTATTCTAGTAATATTAAATTTGAGATCTAAAGTAATAAACTACATACTATAATATTTCCATATATAGTAAGATATATTGGAACAAATTGTTCCAATGCAATATCCATGATATCTTATAGATCATATTGCCACTAGAGATAACTTCCTTTGGGGTTTTGTGGGAAGTTGCATGATCAGGGAATTGACTTAAGAAGGAATTATCAAAACCCTAGCCATGGTGGATGAGTCTAGCCATAACAATATTTATTATGAGGTAACTTTTTGAAGTGAGAAGAAAAAGTCATTGATATCTGTCAAAACACAGTCCTCCTCATGGTAGCTCTAGAGAACAAGTTCGGGCCTTTTCAGGATGTTGATGGCTCTAATTCAGGAGTTGGATCAATTGAGAAATCAAGAGATGAAGACCCATAAAAGTTATATATAAAGTACAATGAATATTCCAATAGATAGTTTGTCACGACATATCTAATAAAAAATATTGAAATACTAAATCTTTACTATGAGGGTTCATTTTCCTAATATTTTTGGATTTATTAATTACTATTTTCTAATTATGCATGCAATAGATACAATGTGAAAAATAGAGAACAATGAAATACAAACATACACACCAATCACAATGAATGCAAGATATGTTTGGGAAAACCTTTCAAGAAAAAAACCTAGTTGGAATGTGGGGTTGTTCTACTCTCTTTTGTTTGAATGAAAATGATGCAAATACAAAAGAGAATTACAAGAACGATGTGGCCCATGAGCTACTATAGAACACAAACACCCTATGTTTGTTGTTTCTCTCTCCACTCTTAGTTACTCTTTTATACGATGGAACAAAATGCACCAAAAGAAAATAGAAGCACTTTTCGTGATAGTAACTCATTATAAAATACCCTCATAACAAATTAATGGATAAATTTAACTCCAATTTTGAAGAGTTAAAACTTTGACCCTTCTAAAACTCAAAATTGGCATTTCATAGAGTTGAAACACAATATTAAATAAATAGAAAAATGCCCTTTTTGTTTATTTAAAATTGGAAAAAATACAATTAACTTTTTAATAATGTATGTTTAATATTTATTGATTTTTTTGAAATCTTTAAATATATTATTTAAAAAATCAATCTTTACAAAAATAATGAGAGAAATTTGTTCAACTCATCAACTTCTTTCCTTACTTATGAGTCAATATTTTTTTATTTTATTTTTTCCATTGATAGTTAAAGCGGAAGACGTGAGAAAATGATATTTACTCAACAATTCTTAACTTAATCTCCATTTTGTTTAACAATATAATATTTTAAAAAATTACCATTTTGTTTAACAATATAATATTTTAAAAAATTATAAAAAAATAATTAAAATGGAAAAAATTATAATATGTTTTTTTTTTTCAAAATAAACACACTTAATTTTATAAAAAACAAATATATATATCCTTGTGCCAGAGATGAATATATATATTCATCTCAGACACCACCTTTAGCTGGGGCATCTGGGCACTCAGGCACAAGGATATATATATATATATATATATATATATATATCCTTGTGCCTGAGTGCCCAGACGCCCCAGCTAAAGGTGGTGTCTGAGATGAATGCAAAAATACAACTCAATGATAAAATGGAAAAAATTATAATATGTTTTTTTTTTCAAAATAAACACAAATAATTTTATAAAAAACATATATATATATGCATTCCTGTCCCTGAGTGCCCAGACCCCCTAGCTAAAGGTGGTGTCTGATATGAATGCAAAAATACAACTCAATGATATATACATATACATTTAATATCTTAGAAAATGTTAGCAAGCAATGTTTTAAAACAAATATGCAAAATTTTAGGATCTGATAAAATAGCAATTTGTTACCTCTTTCTAGTTTTGAACCTATAACCCCGGAAAAAAAACACATACTCTTAACCGTTAGGCCCCCTCAAATTATATCTGCTTAAGAAATATATAATTATATTCTTCCTCTGGATCTATCTACTTACAGTTATATTGTCTCCACTTTAATTTACAAATCTACATTAAAATCACATTCTATCTATCATCTACTTTAAAATGATATCCTATCCCTTTTACAATTCATATCTCTCCACTTTCTTTATTGCCCTGTAATCCAAAGGGCTCTGTATATGACATAAAGAAGATTCACACTGTCTTCCACTTTCTTTATTCGTCTCAATATCACTTTCACTTTAACTCTTTTATATGTCAATCTAACCATGGGTCCATTCATCTTTGTGCACTGGAAAAATCACATGGCTTTGATCCAGCAATGGAGTTTAAGGAAAACTTTATAGCTTGCCTTCTTCGGATGCCAACAACTTTGCTAGAAAAGTTTGCAGGCACGATATGGATCGAGTCAAGGAATGCGATTTGGTAACTTTAGCCTTTGGAATGTATATTGACTTGGGTGTATTACAGGATTGACAGGAAGCAGATACATGGTGCAATTTTTTATTATAATGTTTGTTGGCTGGTTAAGATGCCTCTCTTTATCATAACTTCGGTACAGCTTGCATTAAATGAAACAGTAACAGATTCCGTTAACTTACCAGCTGATGTAGAAATTCCCTGTACAAGCAATCTAGCAGTTTTTACTGCAAGTTTGTTTTCAGTGGTTGTATTAAAAAATTGGCAGGGAAGCCAATTCATCATGCAAGTATTGATTTTAAGGTTGGTTGCTCGTTGGGATGGCTATTTTCTTTTCTAATTGGGTTGATTCCATCGTGTAACAGACCCTGGTCTGAGAGAGCCTATTATGCCCTGGGCAGTGCAGGTTTAGGAGAGGGATAGCAGGATCTTTGGGTATAAAGGCTCAGGGAAATGGGTATATGGTGTGATGAGAGAGAGCCCACTTTAGCTTTTCAACAAAAATGTATCTGAGCGGCCAAGAAGACATATGGCTAAATATGTTCCCAAAATATATGTGAGATGTGCTCAAAGTAAATCTAAAAATTTTAACCTATGCCTGCATTATAGAATACCAGCCATGTTGCCTGAACAAAGTTGCTGATCAGGTTAAAGATAAGCAAGCCAGAAGTGTCAGAATGATGGCTTTGGATGGCCTAGAAAAGTATAGTAACATGGATGAGAACAAACAACAGTTCCCAAAGTATTAGTGAACATTGTCCTAACTGGCTCGTTCATTCAGAGTGTATGGTTTCACTTTCTCTGGCTCTTTGGTAAAAGGAAGAGCCATAAGAGATCATGTTTTGGTCAGTAAAGGAAGTGTATTTGCTGCCTATGCATTTGTAACTAGATCTCTGGTCAACTTTAATGCTGTACAGGTACTGCTGTAGGCCCAGGCCTTAGAACCCAAATCGTCTATAGTGAGGTTTGTCAACTTGATTTGCTCCATTAGTTGGGTGATAGTCACTCCATGCCACCCTCTAAATCCAGAGATGTTTTGACAATGGAAATCATTGATATAGGTTTGGGCATGGATTGTTTGTGTTTGTGTTTGTATTTGTATTGGGCTAGACTTCATTTTTTTAATAGCATTGCAATGGTAAATTAAGAGGAAGACTAATAGAATGAGTGTTTTTTTTAGTAAATTTGATTTAATGAAAGAGTCAAAGTTGGAACACTCTGAGAATGAGTTTTTTTTAAGTAAATTTGACTTAATAAAAGAGTCAAAGTTGGTAGATACTGGTGATTTTGGACCTATTGTTGTAGTGGTCTATAATATTAGAATTCATTGATTACATGTGATGAAGTCTTCAATAAGGGTAGGAGATTCTCCATTGTAAGGTGTCTGAATTGACGAAATAACTCACTTGATTGGCCAGGATATTGAGTTGCTTGACTGCTTTTAAGCATAATAATAGATTTATAGTTAGCTAGTTTTTTCTCAATTGGAAATTTTTAAAGTAATCATTTATGTGTATTATTGTTATATATATATATATAATTTCTTATCATTATTTCTATAGCATTACTTTTTATTTGTAACAATTTTAACCTGCAATATAAAAAGCTGCAAGCTGCTGGACTGGAGTTTGAATGTCATCAGGAAATCATTTTATATAATTTTTTGTGCTTTATCACCGATCGATATAGTGTATCTTATGAGTATTTTACCAATCTCATTTGAATGTGAGATCAAATGAATCAAATGCATGAAGAAGCATCTAACATGATCGACATGGTCTTAGATAAAATGCATAATCTAATGCCCAAAATCTCCAAATTGTCACTAAGTTATGTATGAAGATTATGCAGAAAGGTTCTGCCTCAAGTTGGAATAAATATAATCTATATTCATTTAACAATATTTTTAAAGCCAGGCAACTGCTATAAATTTAAATATTTCTACTGAATATAAAGATAATTCAAAATCGATCATATGATGATTTGTTACTCTATTGTGCCAGCCCACCGAACATATCTATGTGCAGTAGCTGAGCATAGGAGTTTAACAACAAAACATGAAAACAAGAAAAGAGAGGAAAGGTATTTAGAAACCTCGCATGACCTCATAGCCATCTAAATTTAACTTAATAGGTTTATGATAAAATGGACTTATCTATTTAACTTTAAATTTAATTTTTTTACTCATGGTTTTATCTTCAGTCAAATTCAATGTAATTTTTTTTAAAAGAAATTCTACATAATATTATTCTTTATTGTAAAGGAGCTCTACCTAATATTATTTTATCAATCTGAACCATATTTGCTTTGGATGCTATGTTATATAAAGATATTAAAAGATAGGAAAGAGTTTTTGCATTATGAATTTGTTATTTTTGTGCTTATGATGGAATAACTGCTTCTTCCTTCCACATAAATTTTAGTTATAGTATAGTTTTCAATTTTTTAAATAAAATTTTATACAATTAAATGGATTATAAAGATTTTTAATGGTTATCTTTTGTGATGGAAATTTATTGTGTCTTATGGGGACAGTGATTAATATAGCAACACATGTCTTTTAACAACAAACTAAATCAGTTTTTTTATAATTTGCATAATTTGTGTTACTTAGTTTTAGGGAACTAATGGGAGTCTATGTCAATGAGATCATGATGGAAACTCTAAAGCCTTCCACCGTCGCCTTGTCTCTAAGGGATTTTTAGCTTTAGGATTCTTTCTTTTGTTCGGAGCTCCCTCATTGTGTCGCCATCGTTGCAGATCCATTAAACTGTGAAGAATTTTTTTGCAGTAGAGCTTTTCCCTCTTTCAAAGAGATACCATCACTTCAGATCACTCAAGATTTTCGGTCTTCGTAAGGATGCTCTTGGGGAGTACCCTCTATCTGTAGGTGGGAGCCATAGACTTTGTCTCTACACTCGCAACCATAACCCGAGATCGAACATGAATCCCTTTCGCCTTAATACAACTCCTACATAGGGGTATGCAACTTTAGGAAGGGATTTCGCTCAAAGATTATGGTATAGGAAAGGATGCATTAATCCTCTTAGTCTCAACACTTAATAGAGAAGCCAAAATCTGGGTTGTGACCTCTTCCTCTTAGCCACAATCCTTTAAGGATGCTCTAAAGACAGGGCTCTCACAACCGACTCCCAAATATCTCTTAAAGTCAACCTTCATTGTAGAACAAGTGGAAGATATTCCAAAATTGGAGGTGGAAAACCCCCGATCCGATCTTTTTAGCTTATCCTATGAGCATAATACCATAATTTTCCATTTTAATGGGCTTTGGCCATCAACATTCGCGCTCCAGGAACGGGTGCATCAAACTTAGTCCTCGAATACGCAATTGTATTTCTATGTGAAGGGATTCTTTTTGGTTTATTTCAAAATTTGAGAAGACCGTCAAAGAGTTTTTGATAAACGACCTTGATTTTGGGGCCACTATGGGATCTCCTTTCAACAATGGTTTCTTGAATTCAACCCTTTATCTGCAACAACTCTAGCTACTCCAATTTGGGTAATACTTCCTAATATGCCCATTCATTTGTTAACACCAAATGTCTTAGCTTTTGTAGGAAACTCTCTAGGTTGTTTTATTAATATAGATACAAATATGATTGAGAGGGGTATTCTAACCTTTGCATGCATAGCGCCGAATAGATCTTAGCATAGGGATGCTTGATATGATCCTTATCAATTGGAATGGCATAACCTTTTCACAACAACTTTCCGTTGTAGGTCCTACAAACAACCAGGTCATCTCTAGAATGTTTTCGCTTCTTCTCAAGGGCATTCCCATCCCCTTGATGCTAGGAAAAAAAAATTGATGATGGCAAGACCCAAAAGGATATAAGAATTATCCAACTCAAAATAAAAATAACAAGCAAAAAAATAAATAAACAACAACCAAATCTAGTCCTTCAGCCTTAGCTTTTCCACTTGTAGCGCCAACTCATCCCATATACTTTGTGATCCCTCCTCCTCCTTTGCCATCTCTGCACTCTAATTCGTATCCCTTATATGGAGAAGAGAGAGATACAACCGTGATCCCGGATTCATCCTTGAGCAAACATAAACGTCTTCATGAATGAGATCACTTAGATAGTGATAAGGAAACAACCACTGTTGCAGATCCTATGGAAATGGAAATGCCTCAATTAAATGCAACCATTGTATCCATGTCATCTTCTCCTGACAACTTCTCAGGATGGATTGACATTCAAAAAAAAAAATGAAGAAAAGACCTTCGAACAACTCAATGATCAATTTTTGTTTCTTGTTGCTAGTCTCCCCTTGAGTGGGGCAAAAAATGGTTTTGGTCTCTATTTTTCATAGACTCTCCTCTAATTTTACAAGTTCTTGACTCTCTACTTTACTATCTCTTGTATGGTTTCCAAGATGGCAGGCCAGAGACAATGATTTTACTAAATTGATGTAAATATTTTATATTGCAATACAAATACAACTATATATATATATATATATATATATATATATATATATATATATATATAGAGAGAGAGAGAGAGAGAGAGAGAGAGAGAGAGAGAGAGAGAGAGTAACAATACAACAACAAATAATAACAATACAATAATAACAAAAACAAATATATACACATCCATGATTAAACGTTAATTTTTTTGGTTCTTTAAAATGATTATTTGGTCACAATTTTCCATGTAATTTTGAAATTGAAAATCCAATTTGAAGTTGTAATTTCATTAAGTCTCGATTGTTGTTTAAAGAATTTGAGGGTTTTTAAATCAAAGAGAGCTAGTCACTAGAAAAATTCATTTTTTATGATGAATTCAACTTCTTTACCAATGTAAAGTTTTATTCTAATCTACTCATTTTTTACAAAATTTCGATAACATCTCTTAAAATGGGCCTAACCCCCAAGTCTAGAGTTCCATTGTAAAAAATCCCATCAATCAAGGAAAAATACAGCTTTCAAAAAAATTCCTAGTGGATTTAAGTAACAATTTCATGGAAAATGGTTGAGTTTGTCCACATATCAACTTACTCCCTTTAAATTGCCCCATATCGTAAAAATTTCAAATTGAACAATGATACCAAATTCCAATGAAAACAAAACATTTTATACAACAATTATGGATGATTTTCACCCTCCACAAAGGCTAACTATGGTCTATCAAACCTTGAGAAAAAACATAATGAATTAATTGTTTTTCCATATAATTTTATTTCTATGCATGAAAAGTTTGGAGAGAAGTTTTCTTAAATATCCCTAGTTATGGCAAGTTTTTGTTTTTTTTTGTTTTTTTTTACCCATGAAAAAATCACAACTTTCTATTAAAGATAAAAAGTTACATACGTACATGCACAATGTGCATTATTTTACTATCCCTAAATACCCATTGTATTTTCCTGAAGCACTCATCGTAGCCTAGCTACCAAAAATGAAAACTTACTGAGATAAACAAGGTTTTTCTTTTTTACCTTTTTTCTTTGAACTTTGTGCTAAACCCCAAAATTTGAGTGGTCATTACAATCGCCAGTTCCTCTCCTTATGATTTTGTTGGCACTTCCTTACCTGAGTCTGAACTCTTAGAGACATGTGTTTTCTTTATTCCATTTGCTCCGCGGGTATTGAATTTTCTTCATGTTGGTTTCCCAGATTCTAGATCACTGCTAAATTGATGGCTTTCTCCTCATTGTTGGTTGGATCCTTCTTCTTCTCTTCTCCTTTATCCATTTTGGAGCCTTGTTGATTTGTGCTTCCGAATGTTGTTGACTCTCATCCAATTCTTCATCTTCATCATCTGAAGAAGGCACACTAAGAAATTACCATCCATTTGGCTTTTGCGGTCTTTTCTTTGTCCTTTTTTTGACTTGAGAGAATGAATTTTGCAAGTATCCTGTCTAATGGCAGATCCGACACCTGAAGGAATTATTTTCAAAATCTAACCATTGTGCCCACTTAGATTCTTGATAAGACAGATGGATGTGTCCTGGTAGGCCTTTTCTTAGTTATATCTCCATGCATATGTGAGAAAAATTAAAGATACCTTTGTCCATTCTTTCTCTATCCATATTTAGAAATATCCCCAATGAATTCCCAATGCCTTCCAAAACTTGATGGTGCCAAAAAGGAAGAGGGAGATTATGTAACCTTACCCATACCAACATTTTTGTAACCACCATTGTAGTGGAATCAAAATATAGAAACCATGGAGTTATGAAAAGACTGGCCCTTCCCCAAAACCAAGGACCTTCACTTATGACAGATTCCAGATCTTTCTGATTGTCGAATTAGACCACAAAAAATCCTTTTGAACACAATTAAATAGCACAATTATTAGTCCAATTAAGGTAGACCCATTGATGAAGATCTCCATACTTGGGCCAAAAGCCATTAAATCAATAGATGATGGCTCTAGCTTGGAGAATAGTGAAAATCCCACTCACTTCTAACAAAATTGCTTTCCAATCAGAAGATTTCTCCATCTTCTGAACTAGGTAAGGACCTAGGATTTTCAGATTAGGAGATTTTCTGACAGGAGTGGCCACTTTCCCTCTCATTGGCTCCTTAAATGAGCTTGGACCCTTTGCAACAAAAGATGATTCATGTGGGGTTCCTAAGGTTGTTTAGTGTAATATAGGGAATATGAATGGACCAACATTAAATTGTCAATCCAAGAGTTCATTAACTTCAATACGCAACACTCGAAATTCCAGAGAGAGAATTTAGTAAACTGCAAAACAAAACCCTAGTTTGTTGATCAAAGGCTCAATATTAATCTCAAAAATGAAAGTGCTTAGAAATGCTCCAAACTAGAATGACAATGAAGAGCTCATCGCTAGGAATTTGGTGCAATTCGTTTCATCAAAATCTAACTTCGGATGAGGAAGTTATGACCTGTTGTTTGTTTTCTAAAATAGGTAAAAAAATTGCAGAATAGTGACAGGTTGATGACATGGTAGCCCAGTCAGCACTCCAGGTATATTCAGGCAATATTCTCCAATTTTAGGACAATGACACTGTGACAAGTGCCACAACTAGATTTGCCAGTGAACTTTGGAGGTGAATTTTTTTTACAAGTTATCCTAAGGTTGAAGGAGAATTATTTTTAGTTGGAATAGTCCAACCAGAGCTGGACACATGGTACAACCAGGGGCCGCCACATGCCCCCTCTAGTGGACCCATCCAACCTTTGGATTATGTTGAAATTTCTGAATTATCACTTAACCAAAGTTCTGCACATATCATATTTCGGGCTGAAGACATTTTATATAACCTAAGGTTTCGAACCATAGGACAGGTGGATATCTATATGGGCCGAATATATGACATATATTACCTAAGGTCTAAACTATGGTGGGCGGAGTCATATATGTATTGCAGGAATATATTTCATAAACCCAAAGTTTATGCTATGGAACCAGTAGACATATCATGCAGGTGGATATAATTTATAATCCAAAGTTTTGGACTATGGATAGAAGTTTTATTTCATGGACCAAAATTATGGTGTCGGGGTTGGGGTCGAACCCATGACATACCCCATGCCATTACCACACCTTACTGCATCTACTCTACAATGGGTCTTAACCATCTCAGGACACAACTTCCTCTTATTGTTTATCAAATCCGATAGCGGGGATTCGGAGGGGGCCATCCTCGCAGGCCAACCCCCTCCCATGTGACTATGCAACATAAACCGTAGGCGGAGCTGAAATGAAATAGGAAGAAAGATTAACATAATCCATGTTTTATGCCACTAATCCACGGTTAGTTGTTAGTTAAACTAGATTTATGATATTTGGATAAATGCGCAGTTAAGACACGCTTATCACTGTTAAGCCGTATTAAATGCTAATTAATCCTATTTTTAACTAGCAGCGGATTTAGCATGACTGTCTAATTTGGAAAAATCCTCCAAAATGTCAAATCTATCTGGAATATTCTCCAGATTTGGAGGAGATATTGTAGGAAAATTTGTCTTTGCCATAACTAAGTCAATTTTCGACCAATTTTTGCTTCGGAAGAGTCATTCTTAGTAGATTTTGATTTTTTGGACACATTGGAGCAGGTTGCAGAGGAAATAGGAGACTGTAAACAAAATTATTTGCACAATTGAGCTAATACAAAGGTCCATGCCATGGAAGCTGGACCAAGGAGATGTAGCCGAGGAGGGGTGAACTCCTTCATCAAAACAAAGTGTTATTGATTCAATTGTGATGGTTTGTTGTGTGTTTATATGTTGTTGTTCAGCATTTAGTTTCCATGCTTTTATGTTCAAGTATTCAACTTAATCTCCACAAATTTAATTTTTAATCAATCATAAGCACTTCAATAAACCCTTGTACAAGAAGAAAAGATCAACACTTTTAATATAAATCTGAAGATGAAATTAGCACAACAAAACTAACATTCAAATTCAAATCAAGATGGTATCAAAGCAAAGGTTATTTTCTTTTTTTTCTTGAGTTTTATGCAAGAAGGGTTTTAATAGTTGCAATTTTGTGATGCTTATAAGGTTGAAGTTACAGAGAGGGGAAAGGAAACTATTGGTTTCTAGTCCTGAGGTTAGGACCAGAAGAAGGAGAGCTTCAAGATCATCCTCTCCACCCAAAGTTCCACTCATAGCTGCACTTGAAGCACCTCAAGTTTTTATCCAGAAATTGAGATTGAGGAGGTACAAGTTGCACACGAAGTTGAGTTGATTGAAGAGGTACAAGCATTAGAAGCTAAGCTTGAATCCATAGCCATCATGTCAGGTGTTGGAGAGAATCAAGGACATTCAAAATAGTTACTAATATTTCAAGAGAGACTTCAATGACATAAAGAGGATGGTTAAAATCATGTTTGATGCATTCACTACTGAAAAGGCAGGAGAAGGTTCTAAGTGTCCACATGGAGAAGGAACTTCAGATGATAAGAAGGATGAAGAGAAGAGTTCAAAGGGAAGTGGAGGAAAGCCACCTCCATCTCCACCATCCTCATCCTCATCATCTTCATCAGCATCATCTTCCACTTCCACCACAAAAACCACCCATATTCATTCAAAAACCCCAAAAGGAAAAACCCCATTACTCAAATTGGACTTTAAGCTTGAATTTCCCATGTACAATGGCGAGGTAAATGTAGAGAAGTTGGACAATTGGATCCATCAATTGGAGGTATATTGCAGAATTCAAAACCTACAAGAAGACGACATAAACATCCAATTGTCTTCATTAAGGCTAGAAGGAGCAACACTAATCTGGTGGGAAGAAAAGACTCAAGAGGAAATGTGAATCCATGGTAAGATATCTATTTCTTGGGTTGAGTTTATTTCTTAAATTAAAAGAAAATTGTATCCATTAGCCTATATGCAAAAATCTATTATGAGTTGGAAAAAATTTAGGCAACTCAAGGGTCAAACAGTTCAAGAGTATACCTAGGAGTTTATAAAAAGGACTTTGGTGTTAGGAATAAACTTGAATTCCCAAGAGACACTCTTTAAATACATTGGGGGTTTACATTCCTATTTGAAAAATAATATACTTATGTTTAACCAAAAAAATTTAGATGAAGTATGTGTGCAAGCCACACATCTTGAAGCAAGGGGAAAGAACATTCAGGAAGAGGGTAGTAAGAAGAAGCCATTCAAGGGTAAGGGAAAAGAGAAGGGAGGAAAATGGAAGGGAAATAAGAATGCAAGTGTTAGGAAAGAAGGGGAAAAAGCTACATGCAAACATTGTTCCAAATAAGGGCATGATGAAGCCCACTGTTGGAAATTACATACCGAACTCAGGCCTAAGAAACCAAACAATAATGGGAAACAAAAGATGACTTCCACCACACAACATGATCTTGGATCTGATTCCGGTGATGAGACCAAGATTGTAGCCATGGTCAAAAAGGGAAAAGAAGCCATAGCAAGTACTAGTTCCTCGAATTGTCACAACAACACTCCAAATGAAGAAACAAGGATAGATTTGTTCCATGTAAGGGTGATTTCAAATCATACAAAGATTGATGCATTGTTTGATATTGGGTCACAAGCAAACTTGATTTCAGAAGATTTGGTAAAAAATCTTAACCTTGAAACTGTACCACATCATAAGACATACCCTTTGGGTTGGATAGTCAAGAATGCCAATTTACAAGTTACAGGGAAATGCATATTTCGATTTTCCATTACTGCAAACTTTGTTGATGAAGTTGAGTTAGATGTGGTTCCACTTGAAATTTCAAGAATTATCTTAGGAAGTCCATATTTGTATGACAGGAAAGTGGTCTTTTATCACCATGAGAACACATATCATTTTCTCATGGATGGGGTAGAGTATATTGTGAGAGATCATCGCAAAACGCTGAATATTTCTTTAGTTAATGCAGGGCATATGAAGAGACTAGTTAATGCAATTAAAAATTTTGTGCTTCTCATAATCAAGAAAAAGGATGATATTGAATATGAATATTTTGAAGGATGTGATGAAAAATTAAAATCTGATTTGTTTGATGTGGTAAGTCAACATGGCGAGATATTTCAAGAACCAAGTGGGTTACCTCCCAAGAGGGGAATTCAACATGAGATTCAGTTGCAGCAAGATGTTCCACTTCCAAACATTGGTATGTATCACATGTCAATCATGGAGAGTTTGGAAATCAAGAAGCAAATCCAATAATTTTTGAAAAAAGGTATCATATGCCCATCTACTGCGCCATGTCGTTCACCGATTGTTTTGGTACCGAAGAAGGATGGGACTTGGCGCATGTGCATAGATTTCCATGCACTGAATAAAATCACGGTAAAGAATCGCTATCCACTCCCACGAATTGATGATTTTCTTGATCTATTAAGGTATGCATTAAAAATTTCACTAAGTTAGACTGTAAAAGTGGTTATCATCAAGTTAGAATAGCTGAGGAGGGCATTTGGAAAACTGCATTTAAACAAGGATTGTTTGAGTGACTAGTAATGCCATTCAGTTTAACAAATGCTCCAGCTACTTTCATGAGAGTTATGAATGATTTTTTAAGACCATTTCTATATGAATTTGTCATTTTTTACTTAGATGATATTTTTATATTCAGCAAATCAAGAGATGATCATGTCATGCATGTGAACAATGTACTTGATGTCTTAAAAAAAGAGCAGTTATTTTTAAAGATGTCGAAGTGTGAGTTTGGAAATACTTTTTTGGTGTATTTGGGACACATTGTTGGAGGAGGTGAGTTGAATATAGACCCTTCCAAGGTTGAGGTAATTATGAATTGGCCCAAGTGCAATATAGTTATGGAGGTAAGAAGCTTTCTTGGGGCGGCACAGTATTGGAGGAAATTCATTGCTAATTTTTCTTTCATTGCAACTCCGTTACATGCATTGAAAAGTATCAAGAAAGTCTTCCATTGGGGAGATATGCAGCAAAAAACATTTGATTCTTTAAAACAAAATATCAGTTCAGCACCGGTATTGGCTCTTTCGGATCTTAGACAACCATTTGAGATCCAAACAGATTCTAGTGATTATGCCATGGGAGAAGTTCCCGTGCAACATGGTAAGCCTATTTCATTTCATTCTGAAATTTTTAATGGAGTTGTGACTAACTATCCCACATATGACAAAGAGTTATATGCACTGGTACAAAGTTTAAATAAATGGAAGCACTATTTGATGGGGAAAGAGACCAATATCCATACCGACCATCTGGCATTGTAGTACTTACAATCACAGTCAAAGCTGCAGCAATAAAGACCTTTCAGATGTATGGGATTTATACAACAATTCCATTTTGTTATCAGGTATAAAAATGGAATCTACATTAAGGTAGCTGATATGCTCTCTAGGCCTATTGTAAATTCATCTATTATACTCAAGCACAATCCAGTTATGCAAGAAAGTTACATTGAACAATATGCATATGATAGTGATTTTCAAGAACTGTATGAAAGCTTGAGTCAAGGAAACCAAATTGAAGAGTTAGATTATCATGTGCATAATAGTTTATTGTATCACTTGGGCAAGTTATGTATTACACAGGGAGAAAGAAACAATATCATAAGGGAGGCACATACTTCATTAATTACTGGACATTTCGGTGTAGGCAAGACAATAACGAATCTCCAAAGGTATTGTTATTGGGCACACATAATTGATAGTGTATCTCATTTCATTAGAGGATGCTCTTTGTGTGCAATAAGTAAGCCTAGCAATAGGAAACTAGGATTATACACTCTACTTCTGGTACCTTCACATCCTTGGGAGAGTATCTCAATGGATTTTGTAGGAGGTCTTCCAATGCCAAGGAAAGGTCATGATTACTTGTATGTAGTTGTAAATAGGCTCAACAAAATGTGTCTTTTGATGCCATGTAAAAAATAAATTACAGCTGAACAAAAAACTCATCTTTTCTTTCAAAATGTATGGGTTCATTTAGGTCTTCCTACTTCTATTTTAAGTGATCAAGATTCTCAGTTTGTTGGGAATTTTTTATCATAATTGTGGGACATGATGGAAACTAAGTTGAAGAAGAGTACATCCTTTCATTTGCAAACAAATGGTCAGACCGAGGTGGTTAATATGAAAGTCATTCATCTTATTAGAGGTTATTGCAACAAACATCCCAAGTTGTGGGATGAGCAGTTTCATTACATTCAACATTGATCCAGATCTTGTGGGGAGGCCCCCAAGATCTAAAATGTTGAAATGGATTTGTTAATATCTGCAAAATTAGAATGCCAGAAAAAAAGAGAGAACACAAAGAAAATAAAACCACAAAGAAACTTGTTTTATTAAAACAGAGAATAACTGTAGAAGCTACATTGTGGTGGAAAATCTCCCCTTTTACAAACTGAGGCTTGTTATTTATAGCCTTTTTTGAGTTACAATACCATGCGTAGATACCATAGGTGGATACCATGGGTCAAAACCATGGGCCAATACCATGGGTAGATACCACTTACAATACCATGGGTAAATTCCATGGGTGGATGAATATCATGGATAGATGTCACTTACAATACCATGGGCAAATAAATACAATGGTTGGATGAATACCATGGGTCGATGACATTTACAATACCATGGCTGAATGGATAACATGGGTAGATGAATACCATGGGTGGATGCTATTTTCCATTCCGATCATTCCTCCCTCCTTAAGAAGCAATGGTACCCATTGCATGAAGTTCCCTCCTGAAAAGCCTTTGTTGAATATGAAGAGCCACTGAAGAGAACGGTTTTGTGTAGTTAACCCATAACCATGATGAATGAAGATCCGAGGATAGAGATACCCTGTAATTCTTGTGACCAACTATGATATTGACAGTGTGTGGCCTAGAAAATGAACTTCAATGAAGTGTGGGTTTGTGGATGAACCAAAACCATGACAAATGAAGATCCGAGGATAGATATACCCTGTAATTCTTGTGACCAACTGTGTTACTAACAATGTGCGGCCTAGCAAATGGACTTCGATGAGAAGGATTTTGTGCGGTTGATCCATAACCATGATGCTGATTGTTGATGAAGTAGCAGGTGCCTACATAGCTTGGGGTGGGAGGGCACGTCTCCAAATAACCCAAGCCGAATTTTGCTATGTTGAAACTGATGAATGTGAAGTAGGTGCCTACTAAAGCGAGGTGGGAGGGCACGCCTCCAAAGGGAACTCGCTTCGAATGGTGCTCCAAATTTAAAATGAGCATAACTCGGTCAATATAACTCGGAATATTTATTATAACTTGTTTTTAGAAATGGAATGATCATTCTGCATCTTCTCATATGTTTGAAATCGATATTTGGAGACCCTACACTCTCAGATGCGCACTAGAACTATCTCGCCATCACAAAATTTCTGAAAAAATAACTGATTTTAAATTAGCAATAAATCCATCATCCGGACTCCGATTCGACCGATTTTTTTTTTTTTGAAATCGGGTGATTTTTCAAGGGGAGTGCAGATCTGTAACCATCTATCTGAAATTTCTCACTTAAAACTGCAATAAATGACGGAGAGCCGTCGTCCATGAATTGTCGTTAGAAAAATTGCTGCAACATTGCTGATTTTGAATGAGCGATATCTCCTTCATTCGAACTCCAATTTGACCGATTTTTTTTTGAATTTCGGTTTTTTTCTGCAAGGAATCCAGATCCAATCTTCTTCTTTTTTAATTTTTCACCAAAATTTTCAGATCTGATCTGCAAATGTGTCGCCCAAAAAACAATTCATGGAGTTTGCTAAAGATGGCTGCAAATCATTGAAACTGAAATATGCTTCAAACCCTCATTCCCATGGATTCGTAACCTGAATCTGATACCACTAATCCAGATCTTGGGGGGAGGCCCCCAAGATCTAAAAATTTGAAATAGATCTAGCAAGATCTGCAAAATTATAATGTTAGAAAAAAGAGAGAACACACAACAAATAAAACCACAAAAAAACTTGTTTTATTAAAACAGAGAATAACTTTAGAAGCTACATTGTGGTGGACACTTTGTCCTTTTACAAAGTGAGGCTTGTTATTTATAGCCTTTTTGGAGTTACAATACCATGCATAGATACCATAGGTGGATACCATGGGTCAATACCATGGGTAGGCACCACTTACAATACCATGGGTAAATTCCATGTGTGGATGAATACCATGGGTAGATACATACCATGGGTGGATGAATATCATGGATAGATGTCACTTACAATACCATGGGCGAATAAATACAATGGTTGGATGAATACCATGGGTCGATGACATTTACAATACCATGGGTAAATTCCATGGGTGGATGGATAACATGGGTAGATGAATACCATGGGCGGATGCCATTTTCCATTCGAATCAAACATGCATAGATCAAAGCATTCTTCCAAAAACACATCGCCATTTGAGGCATGTCTTCGGTACTTGCCAAGATCACCTTTGGAATTCATCTTTGAGAAATATGTCACTATAGATGGTCATAGTGACATCGCTAAGGCAAGGAAGTTCATTGAGAAAATTCAGTTGGTACATCACATAGTGCAAGAACAAATTAAAAAGAGTCAAAGCAGCTACAAGGCAAGACATGATAAACACCATGTTGATCACAAATTCCAAGTTGGAGATGAAGTTTGGTTATATATCAGCAAAGAAAGACTTCAAGGGGAAGGTAAAAATATTAAGCCAATCCGTTATGGTCCTTTTAAAATTCTGGAAAAGATTGGTAACAATGCATTTAAGCTAGATTTGCCTCCTTATATGCAAATATATTCCGTCGTTAATGTTGAGAATTTGAGATTGTTTGACCCTGCATTGATTGATGATCAAGGAGATCATGTTCAATTGCCATTAATAGATGATTTATCGCTAGAATATCTTGATGAACTTCAGTAAGATCTCATACTTGACAGAAGAACCAGAACTTCAAGAAGAGGGAATGTCGAATACCTTAGAGTGGGACTCAAGGGATAAAATCCTTCCAAGGCCAAATAGATGGAGACTGGAAGGGTGAGGGAGCTGTGTTATCACTCAGGTTTTCCTAGAAGTTGTGTAAGAGGAAAGTATACCCGAGGTAACCACAAACCAATCTTTTAGATGCAGAATCTAGCCAATCTGCATCCAGAGAGGGCTCTCTCTTTATGATTTATCTTTGTTCTTGGAAGGTTTTAGGCTAGTTATAGATTCAAGAGTTTGTTTTGGGAAAATGGTGGAATCCACAAACTAAGAGGCAAGGTTGAGGGCTTTCAGTCCATTGGGCTATGGAGTCAAAGGATGGCTTTACTGGATTTCTATTCTAAACACAAGATGGTATTACAGGGCAAGATAGCTAGACAGAGAACAATCCTTAAAATTTAAAGTGGATGGGATGAACCTGAAGGGATGAAAGGCAACTAAGAATCTTTCACCATGTTCAGAAGAAAGAAGTGAAATGACTACAAACAAAGAGCAATGAAGGATTCTTTATTACAGTAATCAACAATGTTTAAATCAGCAAAACATGAGCAATTAAGAATTCATGCTTATAACTAATCCAGAAGAAAACATCAAGAATAATCACATTTGAAAACAGAGTACAATTAAGAAAATTCTGTTTCAATCTTTTATGTAAACTATTCAGAAACGGATATGATGATAGCATAAACTAATATAAAAATTTAAACACAAGGGTTGGAAAACTTATTGAACTGAAGTCCAACACATGAATCCTGCAACAAGTCCAGTGCTTCAAAACGTCATCCAGTAAGCCACAAGTAAATTTGTCCAAAAGCTTTTTATTCCGAAAACCTCAATGTTACAGTAGAGTCATAGAATCCACCCTCAACTCTCTCTTTGAGGGTTTATTTATACAAAAAAATAATCCTAACAATCTTACTCTATCCTAGCCAATAATCCAGGCTGACTTAAAGCATATTTACAAACAAACAAGAGACACATGGTCTCGTAAATAGAATAATGAGTAACGGCTGATGTGTTGTTCCTTTCTTCATGAACGTGCTAAGGATAAGCGCTTAAAATAGGGCTCTGTGCTGTTCTTTGCGTATTCCTTTGACTTGTTGAATACTCTTTCTTCTCACGGATACTCTTTAACCTTTCATCTGATACTCTTTCATCTGCTTTTCTGTTTTTACCATTTACTCAATAGTAAAGATAAACTTTCATCCTGAAAACAACTTTTATAAAACTTCCTGTTCCTTTACTGTGATCATCTGATGTTCTTAAAGAGCTTCAAGTTTCATCTTGTATTCAGTTTATAAAAAAGTATGGATTGGAAATGATACTTTAGTTCGTAATTTCGGATAAATAATTCACTCACTTTTTCATACTTTCGATTGGTAATATAGGTTAAAGTGAGCTAAGTAGAACCTATAAACGTATTTTTAGCACCTGACACCGATTCTTTTTCATAGGTTTCAAGTCTACTATTTGATCTGTGAGCATAGGACTTGGCAATTCAACATCAGTGACTTGAAACTTTTCTCTGGCGTTGATATCAACTAAAATGTCATACACTTTCTTTCGTTTTGTGAAAGTCCTTTTTGGTGAAAACTCTTTGCTTCCAAAAGCGCATTATTTTGTCATCGATTTCTAACAATACTATTTTGTTGTTTTATTCTTTGAAATTCAAAAAGCGAATGAGCGGGCATATAGGCTTGCCTCTTACTTCATGTCTAGTTTTGTTTATTTCCTCTTGTGCTATCTTGACTAACTCATTCTGCTCAAAAACAGCTTGGATGGAAGGCCAAATATCTCTTCTTAAGTTAATGATGTTGTCCCAAAGAATATCATTTATTTCGTTTAGAGGCTTTTCCAGTGAAAGATCTTTTTGCAAAGCCTCAACCAATTTCTCCAATCTTTTTATTTGCCTGAGGTTGTCAGCAGCTGTCTTTTTGGATGTGTCATATTTTCCCTCCAATTTTGTTAATTGTAATTTTGTTTCTTGGAGTCCTGTGACCTTTAGCTGCAAACTCTCCATTTGTTTAAATTAAATCCTCAGAATTCAAATTAGAAATGTTCACCTAAGATGGTTGTTCCTGCTGTCCTGTAGTTGTAGTACCTGTTGTTGAAGTCTGCTTGATAATTTCCTGTTCCTGCAATGCTTTTTCCAACTCCTTCTCTGTTTCATTTAGTCGCTCTGTCATGTTTAGGAGAAACTCCATCATTTCTTCCTGTGAATTCCCTTTCATGACTTCCTGGGTCTGAGGGTGCCTAGAGGCTGGTAATTTTAGCTGTTTCCTGAGTGCAGCTATATCATCCTCTTTCTTTTTTTTAAATTTTTTTGATTTTTTTTGGTTTTCAAGAATATGGAACACCTTTGCTCAAGTAAGAAGGTTTGAACATATTCCATACTTCCATCAAGACAATCATGAAAGATGAAACCTATTGATATAGGAGGCTAACAACGGCTCCACTTGGGGATGGCTTTTCCTTGTGGAAAGTCAAGAACAGTCAGTCGAGATGCCTCGGAATGTCTTCAAAGCGAAAGTATGAAATCTTCCTTCTTCGATAGCTTTATTTTACATATGATAGTGAAGCTTTTGGAACTTAGGGCCTTCACTTCGGGCTTCAATTCCAAGAAGTCACCATCCAATCCAAAGCTACGAGTAACAAAAAATAAAACAAGCAAACAATATATTATGTACAAGTTAGAAACATTTAAACATTCTAGTAAATTGGATCAAAATAATGCTTAAGCATTCGACCATTAGTTTGGTCCTTCTTCAACTTACGAATTGTCCAAGTCCTTCAAAAAGTAAGTGTTGTTTCCTGCAAGGCATGAATGATATAAGGCCCTTTCCACAAGAAATCAAACTTCCCATGTTTTCCTTTTTCTTCTCTTCTAGAATCCCATCTTAGGACCTTGTCCCCCTAGCTGAAAATCCTCTGCTTTAGTCCTTTTATCAAACATTTTCTTTAGCTTTTTCTGTAAGACTTGTGATCTTTGGTATACCTCTTCTACGGTTTTGTTGCGGGTGGATTGTTTGATTAATTCTTCTTTGAATGTCATTTGGCTCCACTTGAGCCTCCTGAAGTAATTTCATGACGGGGGATTCCTAAAGATGATGGGAATCTTGCTTCCAGGACCATAAACTAACTCATATGGACTAGTCCCAATGGATTTCTTGGTTGTAAGATGCACGTACGCCCATAATGCATAGGTCGGTTTCTTATGCAGTTCTTTTTATTTTCCTCCAACAATTTCTTAATGATATTAATCAAACTCTTATTGGAGGATTACTGCTAGTCCATTACCACAGGGGGTAATAGAGTTTGTGGAATGGCCTAAAGTAATATGATATTTATGGCAGAAACTAATCATTTTGTTTGATTTAAATGCAGCGACATTTTGCAGTTATAATCTTTTACGGACATCCAAATCTTGAAAGTATGTTGGTTTCAGAAACCCTATGATTACTGAGAATCATTGGACTTTCTACATGGGATGGCTTCAATCCATTTGGTGAAATAGTCTGTGCGGTTAAAATCCATCTATGTTGCCACTGAAGAAGGGGGGTGAATTTCTCCAATAAAATCTAATCCCCATTGTTGAAAGGGTCTTTACGTGAAAAGCTGGTTTTAAAGGCGAGAGGTAACAACTTTCTTTTACCCTCAAATATACGACATTTGTGACAACTTGTTACAAATTTCTTTACATCGAGAAAATAATGTTGGCCGGTAAAAAACCAGACCCCTTAAGATCTTGTCTAGCAGTAGATTTCCGATAGAGATGTCCTCCACAATCCCTGCATGAAATTCATTAAGCACTTTATCAGACTTCATCTTTTAAGAGACAATTCAATAAAATTCCTTCATGATTCTTCCAAAATAAAGTGCTATCTAAAATACAATATTTCAAAGATGTCATTTTTAAAAATCTTTGCTTGGTTCGGACAACCACTGGAGGAGCTTGCGAGGTTTAATAAAACATGAATTATATCGAGTATACGGGGTGAATCTAAGAAAGCTTGAGCTGATCTGAGGAGTCGCCATCTCCCTGCTCGTTATCCGAGTTCATTGATATCTAAGGCTTGGCAATTGGTTTGTCATAAGTTGTGCTAAACCTTGGCCTTTTATCGAGTTTGGTTGGTTTAATCTCAATATCATATTCCAAAATGGTAGCTATCCACTTACCTCGTTTACCTTCAATGCCATCTTGAGTCAAAATATCTTTAACTATCTGCATTAGGCACATATGCTATCACATGAGAATATAATATGTAAACTCGAAATCTTTGATTGCTTTTACCAATGCAAAAGCTCTGTTTTTTCCATAATATTGTACTTTAGAGGTGCATCCCTCGGTGCTTTACTAAAAAAATGCTATTGGCTTTTCACACCCTTGGTTATCTTTTTGAAGTAAAAGCATTTTACGTAGAGTATGTTGAAGCAAATGAAAAAAAATAATAAAGTCTCTATCAAATTTAGGGACTGAGTCGAAGCTGGTGTCCTTGTTAAAGCCATTTTAATTTCCTCGAATGATTGTTTGGCTTCTACGGTCCAGTCAATGCTTGAATCTTTCCTCAACATGTTAGTCGATTAATCTAAGTAACTCTGCTAGACTAGAAATAAATCTTCTCAAGAAGTTGATTTTTTCCTATAAATGCTTGCAATTCTTTTATATTTACGGGGGTGGGGTATTTGCAAAATTGCTTGAATTCTTTACTGGATCAATCCTAATGCCATCTTTAGAAATGATATGTCCTAAAAGCTTTCCTTCTTCCAAACCAAACAATGACTTCTTAGGGTTTAAAGAAATTCCATATTTTCTACGCACTTTATAAATACTTGCCTTAGGTGATCTAAATGTTCTTGATCCGTTTTAGAAAAAAGCAGTCAAATCATCTAAGTAAATAACCGAGAAAATCATGTATCTCTTTAGCAAAAGCAATGTCCATCGCTCTTTGAAATGTAGCTCCTGCATTCTTGAGCCCAAATGGCATTTTGACATATTTAAACGTACCCCATGGTGTGGTAAATGTTGTTTTTATCACGATCATCGGGATGAACCCGAGAATCACGGTTGTACCACGAAAATCCATCAGTAGTGATATTCTCGAAGATCCCACTACCCTTTGCGAGAATGTGGTCCATTTTCAGGCAGAGGATAGTTGTCTTTTTAAAGAAACTTTATTCAAATTCCTTAAATCAACACACGAGTCTGATTTCTCCTGTCTTTTTTCCTTGTTGGTACCAGGTTAGAAACCCATTACGAAAATCGATAGGAGCTATAATCCCTGCACTTCAAACATTCTTTTGATTTCCTTTTCAATTGAGGGTAATAAAACAGGATTAATTCTCCTAAGCTTTTGTTTAAAAGGTTTACAGTGCAGTTTCAAAGGTATAGTATGTTGAATGATGGATGTATCATAAGATTTGAGGTCTTCATAGCTCCGAGGCGAAGACATCTTGGAATTCTTTTAATAGTTCAACATATTTAACCTTCGATCTTTTGGGAGGGACTTGGACAACTTGACAATTTTGGGATGTTCTGGTGTTCCTAAGTTTGCATTCCTCCATATCGGCTTTAACGGGTTCCATTTTAGGTCTGAATGGAATATCATTTGAGTCGAATAGATCTTCCAAAGGTGTTAATCCTTTGGGTAATTGATTATCTTTTAAATTGATGATTTTCGTTTCATCTATGATCTCATCAAATTCCATTTGTTTCAAATTTTGTATGTCTTTTTTCGGTGAACGTGGTTGGATGCGACATATGAATTGCATTTTCTATTGAAATTTCTATTTTTTTGTTCTTTTTTCTTGATCGAATTTATCAATAGTTATGTCTTCATCTATATTACGGTTGGAAAACTCATTCGAAGTGTCAAAAAAATTATTGATTTGATTGTTATTCACAAATACTTGCCAATTCAAAAGATTGTATGCAGTATTGCGGGCACGTGCCTTATCTCATGTAGCTGATGATTGGGATCAAAAGGCAATTTGCATGTACTAGCAAACATTGCTAAACTGTGAGCATGCAAGTTTTGTTTCTCGGGAATTTTTGGCAAGTTGGGCTTGTAGAAATGTGTTGAGAATCTCTACAAGCTGTCTCTCGGTATTGTTTCGAGTCTCATGTCCTTTGTTGCACATTCTCCTTTAATGCTGTTGGATGATTAATTCGAGTCGCCTATGATTGATACCCTAATGCCTCCTAACTTCTTGACATGTTTAAGCCCCAATAAAAGAGCTTCATACTCTGCCATGTTGTTAGTGCATTTGAAATTTAACCTATAAGCATGACCCTCTGCATGATTGTTCTCTACATTGTGTAACCAAATCCCGGCTCCCTGCCCCTAGTACGTTTCTTGAGCCATCAAACTCTAAATGCCATAGAATTTCATGTTCATAATCTTCATCAATTGTTTTAACGTATTTTCGACGGGAGCTAGTTGTTTAGTTTTTTTTAGGTATTTCTCGGTCATCTCGGTGTTTCTTTGTTTTTCGAGAGATTTCTTCAATTTTAACTAGTGGTTTTGTTTATGATTTCCATTTCGGGAGCTTCTATTTCGGTAGGAAGATCGACTCGAGCATTGTATAAAATAAAAGAATCCATATCGGAATGTACGGAATAAACAGGGGAAGTTTTTCGGGCTTCTCTTGGCTACTCACTAAGTACTTCATCAAAGTTTCTCTATATAATCTTTTAGGTGACCAAATACTTTGAAATAGTTGCATAAGACATGTCTAATTGAATAGATCCTCCAAGTTTAGCACCCCAAGACCTAGACAATAACATACCATATTTAGGTGGAATATCGGCAACTACTATGTCCATTAAAACGAGACTTAGCGAGGGTATTGAACCAAAGTGACACACGAGATCTTTAATTAAACCTAAACATTTTACACATTTGGAATCAAATGAAAACAAATCTTTGTATGGTGCAGTAATATCTAGATTCAATCTTTCCATTATCGCTTTTGGCATCAAATTGTGAGATGCTCCGAGAATCAAGCATTGCATTATGGAGTATCTTGTCGTGAATATTCAGAGCTTACATAAAATGGAGGAGTTCCTCCACTTTACGGGTTTGCCATTAACCTCGGGGGCCAAAAAGAAGTTTGGGTTGATCATCAAGAATATTTCTTGAATCATCTAATCCGGTAATGTTAATGTTTAAAGACTTGGAAATCGATTCCTATAGACATCATGTTTAGCCAATTACGATAAAGGAACGACTATCTTGAGTTTGCCTATTTCGGCTTCTAGATTAAAGGGTTTTTCTGTTTGAGCTTTAGTGTTTTGCATGCGGTTGGATTTTCTCTGTTTCTTGGATCTTCAATGTTTTTCTCTTTTTCATGAATGAAGTTTTGCTTTGAAGATGTTTCGGGACTAACTTCTCTGTTTCTTCTACGGTTCCTACATGAGGAGATGTATTGGATTGTTGTTTGTCGATTGGTTGGTTGTCGGAGACATCTTCAATTATTGGATTTGAAAAACTAGGAGTTATCTAGGCAAAATTTGTATTTGGGGAATGTTTTGTACGGGGGAAGTATTTTGTACGGGGGGTAATGTTTTGTTTTCCTTTGACATTTTGTTTTGTGGTTTTTAGTTTATTTTTTTCATGGTACATCTATCCGTCTACTTCTCAAGTTGTATTGCTTATGAACCTCGTAGATTCTTAGCAATACTTTTAAATCTTATTGCTTCGTTCAGTTGCATCCATTACTAGCAATCTACGAGGTTCATAAGCAATACAACTTGAGAAGTAGACGGATAGATGTACCGAGAAAAAAATAAACGAGAAAACCACAAAACAAAATGTCAAAGGAAAACAAAACATTACCCCCCTGTACAAAATACTTCCCCTGTACAAAACATTCCCCAAATACAAATTTTGCCTAGGATAACTCCTAGTTTTTCAAATCCAATAATTGAAGATGTCTCTGACAACCAACCAATCGACAAACGACAATCCAATACATCTCCTCATGTAGGAGCGTAGAAGAAAACGGTAGAAGTTAGTCCTGAAACATCTTCAAAGCAAAACTTCATTCATGAAAAAGAGAAAAACATTGAAGATCCGATGAAAACGAGAGAAAATCCAAGCTGTGCAAAACACTAAAGCTCAGCGAGAAAAACCCTTTAATCTAGAAAGCTGAAATAGGCAAACTCAAGATAGTCTGTTCCTTTATCGGAATTGGCTAAACATGATGTCTATAGGAATCGAGATTTCCAAGTCTTTAAACATTAACATTACTTGGATTAGATGATTCGAGTAAATATTCTTGATGATCAACCCAAACTTCTTTTTGGCCCACGAGGTTAATGGCAAACCAGAAAGTGGAGGAACTCCTCCATTTTATGTAAGCTACGAATGTTCACGACAAGATACTCCATAATGCAATGCTTGATTACGGAGCATCTCACAATTTGATGCCAAAAGCGATAATGGAAAGATTGAATCTAGATATTACGGACCATACAAAGATTTGTTTTCATTTGATTCGATCAGGTAAAATGTTTAGGTTTAATTAAAGATCTGTGTCTCACTTTGGTTCAATACTGCTAAGTCTGTTTTTAATGGACATAGTAGTTCTTGATATTCCACCTAAATATGGTATGTTATTGTCTAGGTCTTGGGGTGCTAAACTTGGAGGATCTATTCAATTAGACATGTCTTATGCAACTATTTCGAGTATTTGGTCGGCCTAAAAGATTATATAGAGAAACTTTGATGAAGTACTTAGTGAGTAGCCAAGAGAAGCACGAAAACTTCCACTGTTTATTGTACATTCGATATGGATTCTTTTATTTTATACAATCTTTGAGTCGGATCTTCCTACTGAAATAGAAGCTCTGAAATGGAAATCATAAACAAAACCACGGTTAAAATTGAAGAAATCTCACGAAAACAAAGAAACACCGGATAACCAGAAATACCTAAAAAAAACTAAACAACTAGCTCCCTGTCGAGAAAATACGTTAAAACAATTGATGAAGATTATGAACATGAAATTCTATGGCATTTAGAGTTTGATGGCTCGAGTAAACGAGACTAGGGGAGCGGGAGCTGGGATTTGGTTACACAATGTAGAGAACAATCATGCGAGAGGGTCATGCTTATAGGTTAAATTTCAAATGCACTAACAACATGGCGAGTATGAAGCTCTTTTATTGGGGCTTAAACATGTCAAGAAGTTAGGAGGCATTAGGGTATCAATCATAGGCGACTACTGAATTAATCATCCAACGAGATTAAAGGAGAATGTGCAACAAAGGACATGAGGCTCGAAACAATACCGAGAGACAGGTTGTAGAGATTCTCAACACATTTCTACAAGCCCAACTTGCCAAAATTCCCGAAACAAAACTTGCATGCTCACGAGTTTAGCAATGTTTGCTAGTACATGCAAATTGCCTTTTGATCCCAATCATCGGTTTTCAGGTGAGATAAGGCACGAAGCCCTGCAATACCCGGACAATCTTTTGAATTGGCAAGTATTTGTGAATAACAATCAAATCAATAATTTTTTGACACTTGAGAATGAGTTTTCCAAGCTGTAATATAGATGAAGACATAACTATTGATAAATTCGATCAAGAAAAAGAACAAAAAATAGAAATTTCAATAGAAAATGCAATTCATATGCTTGCATCCAACCACGTTCACTGAAAAAAGACATACAAAATTTGAAACAAATGGAATTTGATGAGATCATAGATGAAAGCGAAATCATCAATTTAAAAGATAATCAATTACCCAAAGGATTAACACCTTTGGAAGATCTATTCGACTCAAATGATATTCCATTCGGACCTAAAATGGAACTCGTTAAAGCCGATATGGAGGAATGCAACTTAGGAACACCAGAACATCCCAAAATTGTCAAGTTGTCCAAGTCCCTCCCAAAAGATCGAGAAGGTTAAATATGTTGAACTATTAAAAGAATTCCAAGATGTCTTCGCACGGAGCTATGAAGACCTCAAATCTTATGATACATCCATCATTCAACATACTATACCTTTGAAACCGAGACAAGAAACCTTTTAAACAAAAGCTTAGGAGAATTAATCTGTTTTATTACCCTCAATTGAAAAGGAAATCAAAAGAATGTTTGAAGCCAGGGGATTATAGCTCCTATCGGATTTTCGAGAATGGGTTTCTAACCTGGTACCAACAAGGAAAAAGACGAGGGAGAAATCAAGCTTTGTGTGTTGATTTAAGGAATTTGAATAAAGTTTCTTTAAAAGACAACTATCCTCTACTTAGAAAATGGACCACATTATGCAAAGGGTAGTGGGATCTTCGAGAATATCACTCTCTGGATGGATTTTCGAGGTACAACCGGATTACGGTTCATCTGATGATCGGGGATAAAACGACATTTACCACACCATGGGGTACGTTTAAATATGTCAAAATGCCATTTGGGCTCAAGAATGCGGGGAGCTACATTTCAAAGAGCGATGGACATTGCTTTTGCTAAAGAGATACATGATTTTTCTGGTTATTTACTTAGATGATTTGACTGTTTTTTCTAAAACGGATCAAGAACATTTAGATCACCTAAGGCAAGTATTTATAAAGTGCGAGAAAATATGGAATTTCTTTAAACCCTAAGAAGTCATTGTTTGGTTTGGAAGAAGGAAAGCTTTTAGGACATATCATTTCTAAAGATGGCATTAGGATTGATCCGAGAAAGAATTCAAGCAATTTTGCAAATACCCCACCCCAGAAATATAAAAGAATTGCAAGCATTTATAGGAAAAAATCAACTTCTTGAGAAGATTTATTTCTAGTCTAGCGAGTTACTTAGATTCTTGACTAACATGTTGAGGAAAGATTCAAGCATTGGTGGATTGTAGAAGCCAAACAATCATTCGAGGAAATTAAAATGGCTTTAACAAGGACACCGGTTCGACCAGTCCTAAATTTGATAGAGACTTTATTATTTTTTTCATTTGCTTGAACATCTTATGCTGAGTTGTTTTACTTCAAAAAGATAACCAAGGGTGTGAAAAAGCCAATAGCATTTTTTTAGTAAAGCAACGAGGGATGCACCTCTAAAGTACAATATTATGGAAAAACGAGGCTTTTGCATTGGTAAAAGCAATCAAAGATTTCGAGTTTACATATTATATTCTCATGTGATAGCATATGTGCCTAATGCGGTAGTTAAAGATATTTTGACTCAAGATGGCATTGAAGGTAAACGAGGTAAGTGGATAGCTACCATTTTGGAATATGATATTGAGATTAAACCAACCAAAGCGATAAAAGGCCAAGGTTTAGCACAACTTATGACGAGAAACCAATTGCCAAGCCTTAGATATCAATGAACTGGATAACGAGCGGGAGATGGCGACTCCTCGAGATCAGTCAAGCTTTCTTAGATTCACCCCTGGTATACTTGATATAATTCATGTTTTATTAAACACACAAGCTCCTCCAGGGGTTGTCCAGAACCAAGCAAAGATTTTTTAAAAATGACATCTTTGAAATATTGTATTTTAGATAGCACTTTATTTTGGAAGAATCATGAAGGAATTTTATTGAATTGTCTCTTAAAAGATGAAGGCTGATAAAGTGCTTAATGAATTTCATGCGAGGGGGATTGTGGAGGACATCTCTATTGGAAATCTCTGCGAGAAAAGATCTTAAGGGCTGGTTTTCTTTACCGCCAACATTATTTTTCTACGATGTAAAGAAATTTGTAACAAGTTGTCACAAATGTCGGATATTTGAGGGTAAAAGAAAGTTGTTACCTCTGCCTTTAAAACCAGTTTCCACGAAAGACCCTTTCAACAATGGGGATTAGATTTTATTGGAGAAATTCACCCCCCCTTCTTCGGGGCAACATAGATGGATTTTAAGCGCTCACAGACTATTTCACCAAATGGATTGAAGCCATCCCATGTAGACAGTCCAATGATTACTGTAATCATAGGGTTTCTTGAAACCAACATACTTTCAAGATTTGGATGTCCGGAAAAGATTATAACGAGACAATCTGTCTTTCGCATTTAAATCAAACAAAATGATTAGTTTACGCCATAAATATCATATTACTTTAGGCCATTCCACGACCTATTACCCCCGGGGTAATGGACTAGCAGAATCCTCCAATAAGAGTTTGATTAATATCATTAAGAAATTGTTGGAGGAAAATAAAAAGAAGCTGGCATAAGAAACTGACCTATGCATTATGGGCGGGACAGACTTACAACCAAGAAATCCATTGGGACTAGTCCATATGAGTTAGTTTATGGTCTGGAAGCAAGATTCCCATCATCTTTAGGAATCCCTGTCATGAAATTACTTCGGGAGGCTCAAGTGGAGCCAAATGACATTCAAAGAAGAATTAATCAAACAATCCACACGCAACAAAACCGGAGAAGAGGTATACCAAAGATCACAAGTCTTACGGGGAAAAGCTAAAGAAAATGTTTGATAAAAGGACTAAAGCGAGAGGATTTTCGGTTAGGGGGACAAGGTCCTAAGATGGGATTCTAGAAGAGAAGAAAAAGGAAAACATGGGAAGTTTGATTTCTTGTGGAAAGGGCCTTATATCATTCATGCCTTGCAGGGGAAACAACACTTACTTTTTGAAGGACTTGGACAATTCGAAGTTGAAGAAGGACCGATCAATGGTCGAATGCTTAAGCATTATTTTGATCCAATTTACTAGAATGTTTAAATGTTTCTAACTTGTACATAATATATTGTTTGCTTGTTTTATTTTTTATTCTGCAGTTTGGATTGGATGGTGACTTCTTGGAATTGAAGCCCGAAGTGAAGGCCCTAAGTTCCAAAAGCTTCACTATCATATGTAAAATAAAGCTATCGAAGAAGGAAGATTTCATACTTTCGGTTTGAAGACATTCCGAGGCATCCGACTGACTTTGTTCTTGACTTTCCACAAGGAAAAGCCATCCCCAAGTGGAGCCGGTGTTAGCCTCCTATATCAATAGGTTTCATCTTTCATGATTGTCTTGATGGAAGTATGGAATATGTTCAAACCTTCTTACTTGAGCAAAGGTGTTCCATATTCTTGAAAACCAAAAAAAATCAAAAAATTTAAAAAAAAGAAAGAGGATGATATAGCTGCACTCAGGAAACAGCTAAAATTACCAGCCTCTAGGCACCCTCAGACCCAGGAAGTCATGAAAGGGAATTCACAGGAAGAAATGATGGAGTTTCTCCTAAACATGACAGAGCGACTAAATGAAACAGAGAAGGAGTTGGAAAAAGCATTGCAGGAACAGGAAATTATCAAGCAGACTTCAACAACAGGTACTACAACTACAGGACAGCAGGAACAACCATCTTAGGTGAACATTTCTAATTTGAATTCTGAGGATTTAATTTAAACAAATGGAGAGTTTGCAGCTAAAGGTCACAGGACTCCAAGAAACAAAATTACAATTAACAAAATTGGAGGGAAAATATGACACATCCAAAAAGACAGCTGCTGACAACCTCAGGCAAATAAAAAGATTGGAGAAATTGGTTGAGGCTTTGCAAAAAGATCTTTCACTGGAAAAGCCTCTAAACGAAATAAATGATATTCTTTGGGACAACATCATTAACTTAAGAAGAGATATTTGGCCTTCCATCCAAGCTGTTTTTGAGCAGAATGAGTTAGTCAAGATAGCACAAGAGGAAATAAACAAAACTAGACATGAAGTAAGAGGCAAGCCTATATGCCCGCTCATTCGCTTTTTGAATTTCAAAGAATAAAACAACAAAATAGTATTGTTAGAAATCGATGACAAAATAATGCGCTTTTGGAAGCAAAGAGTTTTCACCAAAAAGGACTTTCACAAAACGAAAGAAAGTGTATGACATTTTAGTTGATATCAACGCCAGAGAAAAGTTTCAAGTCACTGATGTTGAATTGCCAAGTCCTATGCTCACAGATCAAATAGTAGACTTGAAACCTATGAAAAAGAATCGGTGTCAGGTGCTAAAAATACGTTTATAGGTTCTACTTAGCTCACTTTAACCTATATTACCAATCGAAAGTATGAAAAAGTGAGTGAATTATTTATCCGAAATTACGAACTAAAGTATCATTTCCAATCCATACTTTTTTATAAACTGAATACAAGATGAAACTTGAAGCTCTTTAAGAACATCAGATGATCACAGTAAAGGAACAAGAAGTTTTATAAAAGTTGTTTTCAGGATGAAAGTTTATCTTTACTATTGAGTAAATGGTAAAAACAGAAAAGCAGATGAAAGAGTATCAGATGAAAGGTTAAAGAGTATCCGTGAGAAGAAAGAGTATTCAACAAGTCAAAGGAATACGCAAAGAACAGCACAGAGCCCTATTTTAAGCGCTTATCCTTAGCACGTTCATGAAGAAAGGAACAACACATCAGCCGTTACTCATTATTCTATTTACGAGACCATGTGTCTCTTGTTTGTTTGTAAATATGCTTTAAGTCAGCCTGGATTATTGGCTAGGATAGAGTAAGATTGTTAGGATTATTTTTTTGTATAAATAAACCCTCAAAGAGAGAGTTGAGGGTGGATTCTATGACTCTACTGTAACATTGAGGTTTTCGGAATAAAAAGCTTTTGGACAAATTTACTTGTGGCTTACTGGATGACGTTTTGAAGCACTGGACTTGTTGCAGGATTCATGTGTTGGACTTCAGTTCAATAAGTTTTCCAACCCTTGTGTTTAAATTTTTATATTAGTTTATGCTATCATCATATCCGTTTCTGAATAGTTTACATAAAAGATTGAAACAGAATTTTCTTAATTGTACTCTGTTTTCAAATGTGATTATTCTTGATGTTTTCTTCTGGATTAGTTATAAGCATGAATTCTTAATTGCTCATGTTTTGCTGATTTAAACATTGTTGATTACTGTAATAAAGAATCCTTCATTGCTCTTTGTTTGTAGTCATTTCACTTCTTTCTTCTGAACATGGTGAAAGATTCTTAGTTGCCTTTCATCCCTTCAGGTTCATCCCATCCACTTTAAATTTTAAGGATTGTTCTCTGTCTAGCTATCTTGCCCTGTAATACCATCTTGTGTTTAGAATAGAAATCCAGTAAAGCCATCCTTTGACTCCATAGCCCAATGGACTGAAAGCCCTCAACCTTGCCTCTTAGTTTGTGGATTCCACCATTTTCCCAAAACAAACTCTTGAATCTATAACTAGCCTAAAACCTTCCAAGAACAAAGATAAATCATAAAGAGAGAGCCCTCTCTGGATGCAGATTGGCTAGATTCTGCATCTAAAAGATTGGTTTGTGGTTACCTCGGGTATACTTTCCTCTTACACAACTTCTAGGAAAACCTGAGTGATAACACAGCTCCCTCACCCTTCCAGTCTCCATCTATTTGGCCTTGGAAGGATTTTATCCCTTGAGTCCCACTCTAAGGTATTCGACATTCCCTCTTCTTGAAGTTCTGGTTCTTCTGTCAAGTATGAGATCTTACTGAAGTTCATCAAGATATTCTAGCGATAAATCATCTATTAATGGCAATTGAACATGATCTCCTTGATCATCAATCAATGCAGGGTCAAACAATCTCAAATTCTCAACATTAACGACGGAATATATTTGCATATAAGGAGGCAAATCTAGCTTAAATGCATTGTTACCAATCTTTTCCAGAATTTTAAAAGGACCATAACGGATTGGCTTAATATTTTTACCTTCCCCTTGAAGTCTTTCTTTGCTGATATATAACCAAACTTCATCTCCAACTTGGAATTTGTGATCAACATGGTGTTTATCATGTCTTGCCTTGTAGCTGCTTTGACTCTTTTTAATTTGTTCTTGCACTATGTGATGTACCAACTGAATTTTCTCAATGAACTTCCTTGCCTTAGCGATGTCACTATGACCATCTATAGTGACATATTTCTCAAAGATGAATTCCAAAGGTGATCTTGGCAAGTACCGAAGACATGCCTCAAATGGCGATGTGTTTTTGGAAGAATGCTTTGATCTATGCATGTTTGATTCGAATGGAAAATGGCATCCGCCCATGGTATTCATCTACCCATGTTATCCATCCACCCATGGAATTTACCCATGGTATTGTAAATGTCATCGACCCATGGTATTCATCCAACCATTGTATTTATTCGCCCATGGTATTGTAAGTGACATCTATCCATGATATTCATCCACCCATGGTATGTATCTACCCATGGTATTCATCCACACATGGAATTTACCCATGGTATTGTAAGTGGTGCCTACCCATGGTATTGACCCATGGTATCCACCTATGGTATCTATGCATGGTATTGTAACTCCAAAAAGGCTATAAATAACAAGCCTCACTTTGTAAAAGGACAAAGTGTCCACCACAATGTAGCTTCTAAAGTTATTCTCTGTTTTAATAAAACAAGTTTTTTTGTGGTTTTATTTGTTGTGTGTTCTCTCTTTTTTCTAACATTATAATTTTGCAGATCTTGCTAGATCTATTTCAAATTTTTAGATCTTGGGGGCCTCCCCCCAAGATCTGGATTAGTGGTATCAGATTCAGGTTACGAATCCATGGGAATGAGGGTTTGAAGCATATTTCAGTTTCAATGATTTGCAGCCATCTTTAGCAAACTCCATGAATTGTTTTTTGGGCGACACATTTGCAGATCAGATCTGAAAATTTTGGTGAAAAATTAAAAAAGAAGAAGATTGGATCTGGATTCCTTGCAGAAAAAAACCGAAATTCAAAAAAAAATCGGTCAAATTGGAGTTCGAATGAAGGAGATATCGCTCATTCAAAATCAGCAATGTTGCAGCAATTTTTCTAACGACAATTCATGGACGACGGCTCTCCGTCATTTATTGCAGTTTTAAGTGAGAAATTTCAGATAGATGGTTACAGATCTGCACTCCCCTTGAAAAATCACCCGATTTCAAAAAAAAAAAAATCGGTCGAATCGGAGTCCGGATGATGGATTTATTGCTAATTTAAAATCAGTTATTTTTTCAGAAATTTTGTGATGGCGAGATAGTTCTAGTGCGCATCTGAGAGTGTAGGGTCTCCAAATATCGATTTCAAACATATGAGAAGATGCAGAATGATCATTCCATTTCTAAAAACAAGTTATAATAAATATTCCGAGTTATATTGACCGAGTTATGCTCATTTTAAATTTGGAGCACCATTCGAAGCGAGTTCCCTTTGGAGGCGTGCCCTCCCACCTCGCTTTAGTAGGCACCTACTTCACATTCATCAGTTTCAACATAGCAAAATTCGGCTTGGGTTATTTGGAGACGTGCCCTCCCACCCCAAGCTATGTAGGCACCTGCTACTTCATCAACAATCAGCATCATGGTTATGGATCAACCGCACAAAATCCTTCTCATCGAAGTCCATTTGCTAGGCCGCACATTGTTAGTAACACAGTTGGTCACAAGAATTACAGGGTATATCTATCCTCGGATCTTCATTTGTCATGGTTTTGGTTCATCCACAAACCCACACTTCATTGAAGTTCATTTTCTAGGCCACACACTGTCAATATCATAGTTGGTCACAAGAATTACAGGGTATCTCTATCCTCGGATCTTCATTCATCATGGTTATGGGTTAACTACACAAAACCGTTCTCTTCAGTGGCTCTTCATATTCAACAAAGGCTTTTCAGGAGGGAACTTCATGCAATGGGTACCATTGCTTCTTAAGGAGGGAGGAATGATCGGAATGGAAAATAGCATCCACCCATGGTATTCATCTACCCATGTTATCCATTCAGCCATGGTATTGTAAATGTCATCGACCCATGGTATTCATCCAACCATTGTATTTATTTGCCCATGGTATTGTAAGTGACATCTATCCATGATATTCATCCACCCATGGAATTTACCCATGGTATTGTAAGTGGTATCTACCCATGGTATTGGCCCATGGTTTTGACCCATGGTATCCACCTATGGTATCTACGCATGGTATTGTAACTCAAAAAAGGCTATAAATAACAAGCCTCAGTTTGTAAAAGGGGAGATTTTCCACCACAATGTAGCTTCTACAGTTATTCTCTGTTTTAATAAAACAAGTTTCTTTGTGGTTTTATTTTCTTTGTGTTCTCTCTTTTTTTCTGGCATTCTAATTTTGCAGATATTAACAAATCCATTTCAACATTTTAGATCTTGGGGGCCTCCCCACAAGATCTGGATCAATGTTGAATGTAATGAAACTGCTCATCCCACAACTTGGGATGTTTGTTGCAATAACCTCTAATAAGATGAATGACTTTCATATTAACCACCTCGGTCTGACCATTTGTTTGCAAATGAAAGGATGTACTCTTCTTCAACTTAGTTTCCATCATGTCCCACAATTATGATAAAAAATTCCCAACAAACTGAGAATCTTGATCACTTAAAATAGAAGTAGGAAGACCTAAATGAACCCATACATTTTGAAAGAAAAGATGAGTTTTTTGTTCAGCTGTAATTTATTTTTTACATGGCATCAAAAGACACATTTTGTTGAGCCTATTTACAACTACATACAAGTAATCATGACCTTTCCTTGGCATTGGAAGACCTCCTACAAAATCCATTGAGATACTCTCCCAAGGATGTGAAGGTACCAGAAGTAGAGTGTATAATCCTAGTTTCCTATTGCTAGGCTTACTTATTGCACACAAAGAGCATCCTCTAATGAAATGAGATACACTATCAATTATGTGTGCCCAATAACAATACCTTTGGAGATTCGTTATTGTCTTGCCTACACCGAAATGTCCAGTAATTAATGAAGTATGTGCCTCCCTTATGATATTGTTTCTTTCTCCCTGTGTAATACATAACTTGCCCAAGTGATACAATAAACTATTATGCACATGATAATCTAACTCTTCAATTTGGTTTCCTTGACTCAAGCTTTCATACAGTTCTTGAAAATCACTATCATATGCATATTGTTCAATGTAACTTTCTTGCATAACTGGATTGTGCTTGAGTATAATAGATGAATTTACAATAGGCCTAGAGAGCATATCAGCTACCTTAATGTAGATTCCATTTTTATACCTGATAACAAAATGGAATTGTTGTATAAATCCCATACATCTGAAAGGTCTTTATTGCTGCAGCTTTGACTGTGATTGTAAGTACTACAATGCCAGATGGTCGGTATGGATATTGGTCTCTTTCCCCATCAAATAGTGCTTCCATTTATTTAAACTTTGTACCAGTGCATATAACTCTTTGTCATATGTGGGATAGTTAGTCACAACTCCATTAAAAATTTCAGAATGAAATGAAATAGGCTTACCATGTTGCACGGGAACTTCTCCCATGGCATAATCACTAGAATCTGTTTGGATCTCAAATGGTTGTCTAAGATCCGAAAGAGCCAATACCGGTGCTGAACTGATATTTTGTTTTAAAGAATCAAATGTTTTTTGCTGCATATCTCCCCAATGGAAGACTTTCTTGATACTTTTCAATGCATGTAACGGAGTTGCAATGAAAGAAAAATTAGCAATGAATTTCCTCCAATACTGTGCCGCCCCAAGAAAGCTTCTTACCTCCATAACTATATTGCACTTGGGCCAATTCATAATTACCTCAACCTTGGAAGGGTCTATATTCAACTCACCTCCTCCAACAATGTGTCCCAAATACACCAAAAAAGTATTTCCAAACTCACACTTCGACATCTTTAAAAATAACTGCTCTTTTTTTAAGACATCAAGTACATTGTTCACATGCATGACATGATCATCTCTTGATTTGCTGAATATAAAAATATCATCTAAGTAAAAAATGACAAATTCATATAGAAATGGTCTTAAAAAATCATTCATAACTCTCATGAAAGTAGCTGGAGCATTTGTTAAACTGAATGGCATTACTAGTCACTCAAACAATCCTTGTTTAAATGCAGTTTTCCAAATGCCCTCCTCAGCTATTCTAACTTGATGATAACCACTTTTACAGTCTAACTTAGTGAAATTTTTAATGCATACCTTAATAGATCAAGAAAATCATCAATTCGTGGGAGTGGATAGCGATTCTTTACCGTGATTTTATTCAGTGCATGGAAATCTATGCACATGCGCCAAGTCCCATCCTTCTTCGGTACCAAAACAATCGGTGAACGACATGGCGCAGTAGATGGGCATATGATACCTTTTTTCAAAAATTATTGGATTTGCTTCTTGATTTCCAAACTCTCCATGATTGACATGTGATACATACCAATGTTTGGAAGTGGAACATCTTGCTGCAACTGAATCTCATGTTGAATTCCCCTCTTGGGAGGTAACCCACTTGGTTCTTGAAATATCTCGCCATGTTGACTTACCACATCAAACAAATCAGATTTTAATTTTTCATCACATCCTTCAAAATATTCATATTCAATATCATCCTTTTTCTTGATTATGAGAAGCACAAAATTTTTAATTGCATTAACTAGTCTCTTCATATGCCCTGCATTAACTAAAGAAATATTCAGCGTTTTGCGATGATCTCTCACAATATACTCTACCCCATCCATGAGAAAATGATATGTGTTCTCATGGTGATAAAAGACCACTTTCCTGTCATACAAATATGGACTTCCTAAGATAATTCTTGAAATTTCAAGTGGAACCACATCTAACTCAACTTCATCAACAAAGTTTGCAGTAATGGAAAATCGAAATATGCATTTCCCTGTAACTTGTAAATTGGCATTCTTGACTATCCAACCCAAAGGGTATGTCTTATGATGTGGTACAGTTTCAAGGTTAAGATTTTTTACCAAATCTTCTGAAATCAAGTTTGCTTGTGACCCAATATCAAACAATGCATCAATCTTTGTATGATTTGAAATCACCCTTACATGGAACAAATCTATCCTTGTTTCTTCATTTGGAGTGTTGTTGTGACAATTCGAGGAACTAGTACTTGCTATGGCTTCTTTTCCCTTTTTGACCATGGCTACAATCTTGGTCTCATCACCGGAATCAGATCCAAGATCATGTTGTGTGGTGGAAGTCATCTTTTGTTTCCCATTATTGTTTGGTTTCTTAGGCCTGAGTTCGGTATGTAATTTCCAACAGTGGGCTTCATCATGCCCTTATTTGGAACAATGTTTGCATGTAGCTTTTTCCCCTTCTTTCCTAACACTTGCATTCTTATTTCCCTTCCATTTTCCTCCCTTCTCTTTTCCCTTACCCTTGAATGGCTTCTTCTTACTACCCTCTTCCTGAATGTTCTTTCCCCTTGCTTCAAGATGTGTGGCTTGCACACATACTTCATCTAAATTTTTTTGGTTAAACATAAGTATATTATTTTTCAAATAGGAATGTAAACCCCCAATGTATTTAAAGAGTGTCTCTTGGGAATTCAAGTTTATTCCTAACACCAAAGTCCTTTTTATAAACTCCTAGGTATACTCTTGAACTGTTTGACCCTTGAGTTGCCTAAATTTTTTCCAACTCATAATAGATTTTTGCATATAGGCTAATGGATACAATTTTCTTTTAATTTAAGAAATAAACTCAACCCAAGAAATAGATATCTTACCATGGATTCACATTTCCTCTTGAGTCTTTTCTTCCCACCAGATTAGTGTTGCTCCTTCTAGCCTTAATGAAGACAATTGGATGTTTATGTCGTCTTCTTGTAGGTTTTGAATTCTGCAATATACCTCCAATTGATGGATCCAATTGTCCAACTTCTCTACATTTACCTCGCCATTGTACATGGGAAATTCAAGCTTAAAGTCCAATTTGAGTAATGGGGTTTTTCCTTTTGGGGTTTTTGAATGAATATGGGTGGTTTTTGTGGTGGAAGTGGAAGATGATGCTGATGAAGATGATGAGGATGAGGATGGTGGAGATGGAGGTGGCTTTCCTCCACTTCCCTTTGAACTCTTCTCTTCATCCTTCTTATCATCTGAAGTTCCTTCTCCATGTGGACACTTAGAACCTTCTCCTGCCTTTTCAGTAGTGAATGCATCAAACATGATTTTAACCATCCTCTTTATGTCATTGAAGTCTCTCTTGAAATATTAGTAACTATTTTGAATGTCCTTGATTCTCTCCAACACCTGACATGATGGCTATGGATTCAAGCTTAGCTTCTAATGCTTGTACCTCTTCAATCAACTCAACTTCGTGTGCAACTTGTACCTCCTCAATCTCAATTTCTGGATAAAAACTTGAGGTGCTTCAAGTGCAGCTATGAGTGGAACTTTGGGTGGAGAGGATGATCTTGAAGCTCTCCTTCTTCTGGTCCTAACCTCAGGACTAGAAACCAATAGTTTCCTTTCCCCTCTCTGTAACTTCAACCTTATAAGCATCACAAAATTGCAACTATTAAAACCCTTCTTGCATAAAACTCAAGAAAAAAAAGAAAATAACCTTTGCTTTGATACCATCTTGATTTGAATTTGAATGTTAGTTTTGTTGTGCTAATTTCATCTTCAGATTTATATTAAAAGTGTTGATCTTTTCTTCTTGTACAAGGGTTTATTGAAGTGCTTATGATTGATTAAAAATTAAATTTGTGGAGATTAAGTTGAATACTTGAACATAAAAGCATGGAAACTAAATGCTGAACAACAACATATAAACACACAACAAACCATCACAATTGAATCAATAACACTTTGTTTTGATGAAGGAGTTCACCCCTCCTCGGCTACATCTCCTTGGTCCAGCTTCCATGGCATGGACCTTTGTATTAGCTCAATTGTGCAAATAATTTTGTTTACAGTCTCCTATTTCCTCTGCAACCTGCTCCAATGTGTCCAAAAAATCAAAATCTACTAAGAATGACTCTTCCGAAGCAAAAATTGGTCGAAAATTGACTTAGTTATGGCAAAGACAAATTTTCCTACAATATCTCCTCCAAATCTGGAGAATATTCCAGATAGATTTGACATTTTGGAGGATTTTTCCAAATTAGACAGTCATGCTAAATCCGCTGCTAGTTAAAAATAGGATTAATTAGCATTTAATACGGCTTAACAGTGATAAGCGTGTCTTAACTGCGCATTTATCCAAATATCATAAATCTAGTTTAACTAACAACTAACCGTGGATTAGTGGCATAAAACATGGATTATGTTAATCTTTCTTCCTATTTCATTTCAGCTCCGCCTACGGTTTATGTTGCATAGTCACATGGGAGGGGGTTGGCCTGCGAGGATGGCCCCCTCCGAATCCCCGCTATCGGATTTGATAAACAATAAGAGGAAGTTGTGTCCTGAGATGGTTAAGACCCATTGTAGAGTAGATGCAGTAAGGTGTGGTAATGGCATGGGGTATGTCATGGGTTCGACCCCAACCCCGACACCATAATTTTGGTCCATGAAATAAAACTTCTATCCATAGTCCAAAACTTTGGATTATAAATTATATCCACCTGCATGATATGTCTACTGGTTCCATAGCATAAACTTTGGGTTTATGAAATATATTCCTGCAATACATATATGACTCCGCCCACCATAGTTTAGACCTTAGGTAATATATGTCATATATTCGGCCCATATAGATATCCACCTGTCCTATGGTTCGAAACCTTAGGTTATATAAAATGTCTTCAGCCCGAAATATGATATGTGCAGAACTTTGGTTAAGTGATAATTCAGAAATTTCAACATAATCCAAAGGTTGGATGGGTCCACTAGAGGGGGCATGTGGCGGCCCCTGGTTGTACCATGTGTCCAGCTCTGGTTGGACTATTCCAACTAAAAATAATTCTCCTTCAACCTTAGGATAACTTGTAAAAAAAATTCACCTCCAAAGTTCACTGGCAAATCTAGTTGTGGCACTTGTCACAGTGTCATTGTCCTAAAATTGGAGAATATTGCCTGAATATACCTGGAGTGCTGACTGGGCTACCATGTCATCAACCTGTCACTATTCTGCAATTTTTTTACCTATTTTAGAAAACAAACAACAGGTCATAACTTCCTCATCCGAAGTTAGATTTTGATGAAACGAATTGCACCAAATTCCTAGCGATGAGCTCTTCATTGTCATTCTAGTTTGGAGCATTTCTAAGCACTTTCATTTTTGAGATTAATATTGAGCCTTTGATCAACAAACTAGGGTTTTGTTTTGCAGTTTACTAAATTCTCTCTCTGGAATTTCGAGTGTTGCGTATTGAAGTTAATGAACTCTTGGATTGACAATTTAATGTTGGTCCATTCATATTCCCTATATTACACTAAACAACCTTAGGAACCCCACATGAATCATCTTTTGTTGCAAAGGGTCCAAGCTCATTTAAGGAGCCAATGAGAGGGAAAGTGGCCACTCCTGTCAGAAAATCTCCTAATCTGAAAATCCTAGGTCCTTACCTAGTTCAGAAGATGGAGAAATCTTCTGATTGGAAAGCAATTTTGTTAGAAGTGAGTGGGATTTTCACTATTCTCCAAGCTAGAGCCATCATCTATTGATTTAATGGCTTTTGGCCCAAGTATGGAGATCTTCATCAATGGGTCTACCTTAATTGGACTAATAATTGTGCTATTTAATTGTGTTCAAAAGGATTTTTTGTGGTCTAATTCGACAATCAGAAAGATCTGGAATCTGTCATAAGTGAAGGTCCTTGGTTTTGGGGAAGGGCCAGTCTTTTCATAACTCCATGGTTTCTATATTTTGATTCCACTACAATGGTGGTTACAAAAATGTTGGTATGGGTAAGGTTACATAATCTCCCTCTTCCTTTTTGGCACCATCAAGTTTTGGAAGGCATTGGGAATTCATTGGGGATATTTCTAAATATGGATAGAGAAAGAATGGACAAAGGTATCTTTAATTTTTCTCACATATGCATGGAGATATAACTAAGAAAAGGCCTACCAGGACACATCCATCTGTCTTATCAAGAATCTAAGTGGGCACAATGGTTAGATTTTGAAAATAATTCCTTCAGGTGTCGGATCTGCCATTAGACAGGATACTTGCAAAATTCATTCTCTCAAGTCAAAAAAAGGACAAAGAAAAGACCGCAAAAGCCAAATGGATGGTAATTTCTTAGTGTGCCTTCTTCAGATGATGAAGATGAAGAATTGGATGAGAGTCAACAACATTCGGAAGCACAAATCAACAAGGCTCCAAAATGGATAAAGGAGAAGAGAAGAAGAAGGATCCAACCAACAATGAGGAGAAAGCCATCAATTTAGCAGTGATCTAGAATCTGGGAAACCAACATGAAGAAAATTCAATACCCGCGGAGCAAATGGAATAAAGAAAACACATGTCTCTAAGAGTTCAGACTCAGGTAAGGAAGTGCCAACAAAATCATAAGGAGAGGAACTGGCGATTGTAATGACCACTCAAATTTTGGGGTTTAGCACAAAGTTCAAAGAAAAAAGGTAAAAAAGAAAAACCTTGTTTATCTCAGTAAGTTTTCATTTTTGGTAGCTAGGCTACGATGAGTGCTTCAGGAAAATACAATGGGTATTTAGGGATAGTAAAATAATGCACATTGTGCATGTACGTATGTAACTTTTTATCTTTAATAGAAAGTTGTGATTTTTTCATGGGTAAAAAAAAACAAAAAAAAACAAAAACTTGCCATAACTAGGGATATTTAAGAAAACTTCTCTCCAAACTTTTCATGCATAGAAATAAAATTATATGGAAAAACAATTAATTCATTATGTTTTTTCTCAAGGTTTGATAGACCATAGTTAGCCTTTGTGGAGGGTGAAAATCATCCATAATTGTTGTATAAAATGTTTTGTTTTCATTGGAATTTGGTATCATTGTTCAATTTGAAATTTTTACGATATGGGGCAATTTAAAGGGAGTAAGTTGATATGTGGACAAACTCAACCATTTTCCATGAAATTGTTACTTAAATCCACTAGGAATTTTTTTGAAAGCTGTATTTTTCCTTGATTGATGGGATTTTTTACAATGGAACTCTAGACTTGGGGGTTAGGCCCATTTTAAGAGATGTTATCGAAATTTTGTAAAAAATGAGTAGATTAGAATAAAACTTTACATTGGTAAAGAAGTTGAATTCATCATAAAAAATGAATTTTTCTAGTGACTAGCTCTCTTTGATTTAAAAACCCTCAAATTCTTTAAACAACAATCGAGACTTAATGAAATTACAACTTCAAATTGGATTTTCAATTTCAAAATTACATGGAAAATTGTGACCAAATAATCATTTTAAAGAACCAAAAAAATTAACGTTTAATCATGGATGTGTATATATTTGTTTTTGTTATTATTGTATTGTTATTATTTGTTGTTGTATTGTTACTCTCTCTCTCTCTCTCTCTCTCTCTCTCTCTCTCTCTCTCTCTCTATATATATATATATATATATATATATATATATATATATATATATATAGTTGTATTTGTATTGCAATATAAAATATTTACATCAATTTAGTAAAATCATTGTCTCTGGCCTGCCATCTTGGAAACCATACAAGAGATAGTAAAGTAGAGAGTCAAGAACTTGTAAAATTAGAGGAGAGTCTATGAAAAATAGAGACCAAAACCATTTTTTGCCCCACTCAAGGGGAGACTAGCAACAAGAAACAAAAATTGATCATTGAGTTGTTCGAAGGTCTTTTCTTCATTTTTTTTTTTGAATGTCAATCCATCCTGAGAAGTTGTCAGGAGAAGATGACATGGATACAATGGTTGCATTTAATTGAGGCATTTCCATTTCCATAGGATCTGCAACAGTGGTTGTTTCCTTATCACTATCTAAGTGATCTCATTCATGAAGACGTTTATGTTTGCTCAAGGATGAATCCGGGATCACGGTTGTATCTCTCTCTTCTCCATATAAGGGATACGAATTAGAGTGCAGAGATGGCAAAGGAGGAGGAGGGATCACAAAGTATATGGGATGAGTTGGCGCTACAAGTGGAAAAGCTAAGGCTGAAGGACTAGATTTGGTTGTTGTTTATTTATTTTTTTGCTTGTTATTTTTATTTTGAGTTGGATAATTCTTATATCCTTTTGGGTCTTGCCATCATCAATTTTTTTTTCCTAGCATCAAGGGGATGGGAATGCCCTTGAGAAGAAGCGAAAACATTCTAGAGATGACCTGGTTGTTTGTAGGACCTACAACGGAAAGTTGTTGTGAAAAGGTTATGCCATTCCAATTGATAAGGATCATATCAAGCATCCCTATGCTAAGATCTATTCGGCGCTATGCATGCAAAGGTTAGAATACCCCTCTCAATCATATTTGTATCTATATTAATAAAACAACCTAGAGAGTTTCCTACAAAAGCTAAGACATTTGGTGTTAACAAATGAATGGGCATATTAGGAAGTATTACCCAAATTGGAGTAGCTAGAGTTGTTGCAGATAAAGGGTTGAATTCAAGAAACCATTGTTGAAAGGAGATCCCATAGTGGCCCCAAAATCAAGGTCGTTTATCAAAAACTCTTTGACGGTCTTCTCAAATTTTGAAATAAACCAAAAAGAATCCCTTCACATAGAAATACAATTGCGTATTCGAGGACTAAGTTTGATGCACCCGTTCCTGGAGCGCGAATGTTGATGGCCAAAGCCCATTAAAATGGAAAATTATGGTATTATGCTCATAGGATAAGCTAAAAAGATCGGATCGGGGGTTTTCCACCTCCAATTTTGGAATATCTTCCACTTGTTCTACAATGAAGGTTGACTTTAAGAGATATTTGGGAGTCGGTTGTGAGAGCCCTGTCTTTAGAGCATCCTTAAAGGATTGTGGCTAAGAGGAAGAGGTCACAACCCAGATTTTGGCTTCTCTATTAAGTGTTGAGACTAAGAGGATTAATGCATCCTTTCCTATACCATAATCTTTGAGCGAAATCCCTTCCTAAAGTTGCATACCCCTATGTAGGAGTTGTATTAAGGCGAAAGGGATTCATGTTCGATCTCGGGTTATGGTTGCGAGTGTAGAGACAAAGTCTATGGCTCCCACCTACAGATAGAGGGTACTCCCCAAGAGCATCCTTACGAAGACCGAAAATCTTGAGTGATCTGAAGTGATGGTATCTCTTTGAAAGAGGGAAAAGCTCTACTGCAAAAAAATTCTTCACAGTTTAATGGATCTGCAACGATGGCGACACAATGAGGGAGCTCCGAACAAAAGAAAGAATCCTAAAGCTAAAAATCCCTTAGAGACAAGGCGACGGTGGAAGGCTTTAGAGTTTCCATCATGATCTCATTGACATAGACTCCCATTAGTTCCCTAAAACTAAGTAACACAAATTATGCAAATTATAAAAAAACTGATTTAGTTTGTTGTTAAAAGACATGTGTTGCTATATTAATCACTGTCCCCATAAGACACAATAAATTTCCATCACAAAAGATAACCATTAAAAATCTTTATAATCCATTTAATTGTATAAAATTTTATTTAAAAAATTGAAAACTATACTATAACTAAAATTTATGTGGAAGGAAGAAGCAGTTATTCCATCATAAGCACAAAAATAACAAATTCATAATGCAAAAACTCTTTCCTATCTTTTAATATCTTTATATAACATAGCATCCAAAGCAAATATGGTTCAGATTGATAAAATAATATTAGGTAGAGCTCCTTTACAATAAAGAATAATATTATGTAGAATTTCTTTTAAAAAAAATTACATTGAATTTGACTGAAGATAAAACCATGAGTAAAAAAATTAAATTTAAAGTTAAATAGATAAGTCCATTTTATCATAAACCTATTAAGTTAAATTTAGATGGCTATGAGGTCATGCGAGGTTTCTAAATACCTTTCCTCTCTTTTCTTGTTTTCATGTTTTGTTGTTAAACTCCTATGCTCAGCTACTGCACATAGATATGTTCGGTGGGCTGGCACAATAGAGTAACAAATCATCATATGATCGATTTTGAATTATCTTTATATTCAGTAGAAATATTTAAATTTATAGCAGTTGCCTGGCTTTAAAAATATTGTTAAATGAATATAGATTATATTTATTCCAACTTGAGGCAGAACCTTTCTGCATAATCTTCATACATAACTTAGTGACAATTTGGAGATTTTGGGCATTAGATTATGCATTTTATCTAAGACCATGTCGATCATGTTAGATGCTTCTTCATGCATTTGATTCATTTGATCTCACATTCAAATGAGATTGGTAAAATACTCATAAGATACACTATATCGATCGGTGATAAAGCACAAAAAATTATATAAAATGATTTCCTGATGACATTCAAACTCCAGTCCAGCAGCTTGCAGCTTTTTATATTGCAGGTTAAAATTGTTACAAATAAAAAGTAATGCTATAGAAATAATGATAAGAAATTATATATATATATATAACAATAATACACATAAATGATTACTTTAAAAATTTCCAATTGAGAAAAAACTAGCTAACTATAAATCTATTATTATGCTTAAAAGCAGTCAAGCAACTCAATATCCTGGCCAATCAAGTGAGTTATTTCGTCAATTCAGACACCTTACAATGGAGAATCTCCTACCCTTATTGAAGACTTCATCACATGTAATCAATGAATTCTAATATTATAGACCACTACAACAATAGGTCCAAAATCACCAGTATCTACCAACTTTGACTCTTTTATTAAGTCAAATTTACTTAAAAAAAACTCATTCTCAGAGTGTTCCAACTTTGACTCTTTCATTAAATCAAATTTACTAAAAAAAACACTCATTCTATTAGTCTTCCTCTTAATTTACCATTGCAATGCTATTAAAAAAATGAAGTCTAGCCCAATACAAATACAAACACAAACACAAACAATCCATGCCCAAACCTATATCAATGATTTCCATTGTCAAAACATCTCTGGATTTAGAGGGTGGCATGGAGTGACTATCACCCAACTAATGGAGCAAATCAAGTTGACAAACCTCACTATAGACGATTTGGGTTCTAAGGCCTGGGCCTACAGCAGTACCTGTACAGCATTAAAGTTGACCAGAGATCTAGTTACAAATGCATAGGCAGCAAATACACTTCCTTTACTGACCAAAACATGATCTCTTATGGCTCTTCCTTTTACCAAAGAGCCAGAGAAAGTGAAACCATACACTCTGAATGAACGAGCCAGTTAGGACAATGTTCACTAATACTTTGGGAACTGTTGTTTGTTCTCATCCATGTTACTATACTTTTCTAGGCCATCCAAAGCCATCATTCTGACACTTCTGGCTTGCTTATCTTTAACCTGATCAGCAACTTTGTTCAGGCAACATGGCTGGTATTCTATAATGCAGGCATAGGTTAAAATTTTTAGATTTACTTTGAGCACATCTCACATATATTTTGGGAACATATTTAGCCATATGTCTTCTTGGCCGCTCAGATACATTTTTGTTGAAAAGCTAAAGTGGGCTCTCTCTCATCACACCATATACCCATTTCCCTGAGCCTTTATACCCAAAGATCCTGCTATCCCTCTCCTAAACCTGCACTGCCCAGGGCATAATAGGCTCTCTCAGACCAGGGTCTGTTACACGATGGAATCAACCCAATTAGAAAAGAAAATAGCCATCCCAACGAGCAACCAACCTTAAAATCAATACTTGCATGATGAATTGGCTTCCCTGCCAATTTTTTAATACAACCACTGAAAACAAACTTGCAGTAAAAACTGCTAGATTGCTTGTACAGGGAATTTCTACATCAGCTGGTAAGTTAACGGAATCTGTTACTGTTTCATTTAATGCAAGCTGTACCGAAGTTATGATAAAGAGAGGCATCTTAACCAGCCAACAAACATTATAATAAAAAATTGCACCATGTATCTGCTTCCTGTCAATCCTGTAATACACCCAAGTCAATATACATTCCAAAGGCTAAAGTTACCAAATCGCATTCCTTGACTCGATCCATATCGTGCCTGCAAACTTTTCTAGCAAAGTTGTTGGCATCCGAAGAAGGCAAGCTATAAAGTTTTCCTTAAACTCCATTGCTGGATCAAAGCCATGTGATTTTTCCAGTGCACAAAGATGAATGGACCCATGGTTAGATTGACATATAAAAGAGTTAAAGTGAAAGTGATATTGAGACGAATAAAGAAAGTGGAAGACAGTGTGAATCTTCTTTATGTCATATACAGAGCCCTTTGGATTACAGGGCAATAAAGAAAGTGGAGAGATATGAATTGTAAAAGGGATAGGATATCATTTTAAAGTAGATGATAGATAGAATGTGATTTTAATGTAGATTTGTAAATTAAAGTGGAGACAATATAACTGTAAGTAGATAGATCCAGAGGAAGAATATAATTATATATTTCTTAAGCAGATATAATTTGAGGGGGCCTAACGGTTAAGAGTATGTGTTTTTTTTCCGGGGTTATAGGTTCAAAACTAGAAAGAGGTAACAAATTGCTATTTTATCAGATCCTAAAATTTTGCATATTTGTTTTAAAACATTGCTTGCTAACATTTTCTAAGATATTAAATGTATATGTATATATCATTGAGTTGTATTTTTGCATTCATATCAGACACCACCTTTAGCTAGGGGGTCTGGGCACTCAGGGACAGGAATGCATATATATATATGTTTTTTATAAAATTATTTGTGTTTATTTTGAAAAAAAAAACATATTATAATTTTTTCCATTTTATCATTGAGTTGTATTTTTGCATTCATCTCAGACACCACCTTTAGCTGGGGCGTCTGGGCACTCAGGCACAAGGATATATATATATATATATATATATATATATATCCTTGTGCCTGAGTGCCCAGATGCCCCAGCTAAAGGTGGTGTCTGAGATGAATATATATATTCATCTCTGGCACAAGGATATATATATTTGTTTTTTATAAAATTAAGTGTGTTTATTTTGAAAAAAAAAAACATATTATAATTTTTTCCATTTTAATTATTTTTTTATAATTTTTTAAAATATTATATTGTTAAACAAAATGGTAATTTTTTAAAATATTATATTGTTAAACAAAATGGAGATTAAGTTAAGAATTGTTGAGTAAATATCATTTTCTCACGTCTTCCGCTTTAACTATCAATGGAAAAAATAAAATAAAAAAATATTGACTCATAAGTAAGGAAAGAAGTTGATGAGTTGAACAAATTTCTCTCATTATTTTTGTAAAGATTGATTTTTTAAATAATATATTTAAAGATTTCAAAAAAATCAATAAATATTAAACATACATTATTAAAAAGTTAATTGTATTTTTTCCAATTTTAAATAAACAAAAAGGGCATTTTTCTATTTATTTAATATTGTGTTTCAACTCTATGAAATGCCAATTTTGAGTTTTAGAAGGGTCAAAGTTTTAACTCTTCAAAATTGGAGTTAAATTTATCCATTAATTTGTTATGAGGGTATTTTATAATGAGTTACTATCACGAAAAGTGCTTCTATTTTCTTTTGGTGCATTTTGTTCCATCGTATAAAAGAGTAACTAAGAGTGGAGAGAGAAACAACAAACATAGGGTGTTTGTGTTCTATAGTAGCTCATGGGCCACATCGTTCTTGTAATTCTCTTTTGTATTTGCATCATTTTCATTCAAACAAAAGAGAGTAGAACAACCCCACATTCCAACTAGGTTTTTTTCTTGAAAGGTTTTCCCAAACATATCTTGCATTCATTGTGATTGGTGTGTATGTTTGTATTTCATTGTTCTCTATTTTTCACATTGTATCTATTGCATGCATAATTAGAAAATAGTAATTAATAAATCCAAAAATATTAGGAAAATGAACCCTCATAGTAAAGATTTAGTATTTCAATATTTTTTATTAGATATGTCGTGACAAACTATCTATTGGAATATTCATTGTACTTTATATATAACTTTTATGGGTCTTCATCTCTTGATTTCTCAATTGATCCAACTCCTGAATTAGAGCCATCAACATCCTGAAAAGGCCCGAACTTGTTCTCTAGAGCTACCATGAGGAGGACTGTGTTTTGACAGATATCAATGACTTTTTCTTCTCACTTCAAAAAGTTACCTCATAATAAATATTGTTATGGCTAGACTCATCCACCATGGCTAGGGTTTTGATAATTCCTTCTTAAGTCAATTCCCTGATCATGCAACTTCCCACAAAACCCCAAAGGAAGTTATCTCTAGTGGCAATATGATCTATAAGATATCATGGATATTGCATTGGAACAATTTGTTCCAATATATCTTACTATATATGGAAATATTATAGTATGTAGTTTATTACTTTAGATCTCAAATTTAATATTACTAGAATAGTGCTCAAAATTATGGAAATAGTTGAAACCAAAATAAAAGAAACAAGAAAAAAAAAACAATGACCATAGAAATGAACACAATAAGTGTCTTGGGAAGCCTAATATGTGAGACAACCCAATTAGAAGGTGAGGCTTATGTTCTACTCTCTTTTTCTCAGTCATGAAATACAAGTTCAAAGAAAATGACACTTATTACAAAGTTTCCATGAACATTGTGGATTGAAGGCTTCTATAGAATCTTCTAACTCCTTTTTTATGTTTCAACAACTCACTCTTCGATGCACCTCCATTATACTATGAAAAATAACAATATCAAAATAATGGAACCCCTTTGCTTCCTAACAACTTAGTATTTAGCATAGGCTAATAGTTAGCTATGGTCAAAGTTAGGAATGTTGAATGCCTCAACCCTACATTGGAGTTAGGTTTTTGGAACTTCTAGAATATTCTAGAAATTCCACACATGACTAGCCTCACATGTGTGAATAATGGAGGCTAACATGGCATCCACTCTGTACCATGTTGATCAACAAGGAATGCCAACTTGTAGGAAGCCTAAGTTTTACATACGAACTCCAATTGAAGTGGTTTTTGAATTATTGGAACTATTTCAATGTGTATAAAAATGTCAAAGTGCTAGGATTTATGCTCATAAACTTTTGACCCCAAAAGGTGGGGCTTAATTCCTCAAAATGACTCTAGAAGTTTTTACACCCAAAATCCCTAAACTAGGTTTTGACCCTAAAATGGGCCCTACAAGAAAACTACTACATTTTTTCCTCCCAAAAAATAGCAAGATAGATGAAATTTTGTATAATGATATATTCCAGGTTAGTTTCCCTCTCCAGGTGAGGTAACTTCATACCTAGAGTATTTTATTGTCTTGGTTGGGTGACCTCCAATACATGTGATGATTCTTTTGCTCAGATCCAAAGTATTGACTACATTTTCATGTTTCTTTGCTTTCATACTTAAAGCCTTTAGGCTTCCTTTTCTTGCACCTTGTGTTTCCTTGGTCTTTCTCGATTCACATGGAAAAACATCCTTGGATGAAGGGATAATAGTGAGAACTATAAAAGTTGTGACTTCCTCCACTTCAATCGTTGTTAATCTTTGAACTAGCTCCTATAACTTATTCTTTGAACTTATGCCATTAGCAACACTAACTTTAATAATATTATTTCCCACGTCACTTCATCAATGAATTTTATACTATTAAAATAAATCAATGAGATAAGGAGTCAAACTTGATTGTATGAAGTAAATCCTTAATTCTATGGTTAAGGCTTAATGTTGACATCTAAAGCATGCATTCAAAAAATATATAAATTTGAATCTGAAGAAACACTCTACCTCCAACTCAAATGTATAGAAACTCCTTGAATGCTTACACATGCAAACCCTAAGATAATCTTACTTCCACACTCTAGGATTGAATTATTTGGGTGTCTCATGACATACAGGACTTTCAATGAGTGATGGTGTATAGTTTAAAAATCCGAAAAATACATGAGAAGTCATGGGAATTCAAACCAGGTAGGGCAACAAAATTGAGAAAATTGGTTAGTGGAGAAATTTTCCTACCAAGGAGACAATACCACAAGGGTAATATGACAAATCGAAGGGTTGTGATAAGTAATAACTATATATATATATATATATATAGAGAGAGAGAGAGAGAGAGAGAGAGAGAGAGAGAGGCCAAGTGTGTTTGTATGGAATGAGCCATGCAACTCCTGGACTTCACTAACCCAAGCCTTTGTGACAATTTTAGGTGGAATTTATCCAACGAAATAATTAAGCAATGTGTACCTTTTGACTTCATTATAAACATTATCATATTCATCCAAACTAACGTCTATTGGAAATACCGTGTTATAACCTTTGGGTTCAATCTTTCTTAGTGATTTTGATGGAGTCATGACCATACTCTTCTCCTTGAGTAATTAGAGCTTTCAAATTATTAAGTTTAGTAAACTCAACCTAGAGTCTAAGGGTTTGCCATATTGAAGTGTGCTCAAAACTTTTGGTAGGGAAGATGAGCCTCCTCATGACAACAAAGATATTAGATAAAGAGTAATGGCAATTTCCATGGATTGCTATAACTTTAGACATGGTACATAAGAGATCTTACAATATTAACATATAAAAACAACAAATTTTTCCAATTATAAATTACAAAAAATTTACAATTAATATCCTTATACTTGCGTTTCATATTTTCTTCATTATGTAGTAACTTTAATATTTAAATTATTATATATAAAATTCAATGCCAAAATTTTTATCTCTATCTCAATAACATATAAAATAGCAAATTTAATTAGAAAAACACATAAAATAACAAGTTTAATGAAAAATGACAATATTATATTTACTATTTTATTTTATTTTATTTTATTAATATTAAATTTAAAATAAATTAATTTTTTAAAAATTAAATAGAAAAAAATTACATATTACAATATTAATATCACATTTTAAATTAAATAATGTTCAATAGGTTAATATATTAAAAACTTTAGTTTATTCTATTTTAAAATTTTAACTAATGTGAAATTAATCTAAAAATATGATGAATGGGTTATTAATTACTTATTCTTCTATAAAAATGTAAAATTATAAATAATAATGAAAAAAACATTATCATTTTATTATATTAATAAATAATAAATTTTAAATCAAATAATATTTAAAATATTAAAATATTAAAATTTTAAAACAAATTTTGCCAAAAAATACTAAAAGCTTTAATTTATTTTTTATTTTAATTAATATAAAATTAGCTTTAAAAAGTGATTGGATTCTCTATCATAGATATGTATCAAACATACATTCACTTGTGACTAATGTAAAGTTGTAAATAATAATGACAAATGACAACACAATGTGCTTTTAGAGAAGGAAAAATTATGAGATTTTATACATGTGTAAAGAAGTAGTTGTGTATGTTTTGAGACTTCTTGAACTCAAATATTTATGACAAAGGTGAGTCTAATCTGTCTTACAAGATATTTATGCATTGTAAGCTTTTTTATCCTGTCATACTGACAATCTATTCATTTTTTAAAAGAGCCATGGAATGATATCTTTACCATAATTCACAGATTTTCAAGTATAGTAATCTCGGCCTCATGTTGTGCGCTGACCACCTAGTTTATGTTTATATATATACAACATGAGGCCGAATATATATATATATGGTTATAGCATTTTGTTTATATTAAATGTAATAATATAATATAAATGTATTGATATACTGTAATTCTATTATCAAAATTTAAAATACAATTAAATAAATTTAATATTTTCTAAATTTTTATTGCTTTTTTATATTATTTCTAATCAATAAAAAGATATTATATACATTGATATAAATACATTTTAATTTAAAAAAATTAACTATGAGGAAATTTGTTTTTTATTTTATATCTTTTTAATATGTTTTTTTTTTTTTTTTTTTTTTTTGGTAAAATTAAGTAGAGTTTTATATTTAATATTTTCTAAATTATTTATAAATAATTTTGTTGATTTTATTTTTTATTATATTCAATCAATTATCGATTTTATTTTTTATTATATTTAATCAATTATCATTATCATGTTAATGATATATTATATAATATATATGGATGTAAATACATCTTACTTAAAATTCTTTAAAGTATGAGGAAGTCTGTTTTTTATTTTAAATTTTTATGGTATTTTTTTGGTAAAATTAGGTAGAGCTTTATATTTTAACTAAATAAAAAGATAGAAAAAATACTATTTAGTGCTATTGGTATGGTATTTGGGAAATTAGAGCAATAAGACAAAATTAGTGTTTGTGTTCACATCAATAGGGAATATGATATTCTTTACTCAATATTGATAAAAAAAAATTGCAAATGTCTTAAGTAAAACACGAAAATTTAACCTATCTAGTCTGCTACTACCAACCTCATTGCTTTTAAAACAAAAACATATACTAACAAGATTAACATATTAGGTTAATGGAGAATCCTCCTAAATGGTGGTAGGAACTCAAGTGTCCTCCTTGGAATTGGAGAATTCCGAGTGGGCTATTTTCTTAGCAAGGATTGATACTTTGTCATCCAATTTCTAAAGTTGTTTCTGAACTTCATTAATGCAAAGAAGAATTCTATGTTGGGTCTTCGACCTCTCCACCAAAACCTTCGCCTTCACAGTTTTCAGTTGCCAATATAAATACATTGTCTACATGTAATGGCTTTGTCGCATGTAAATATTATTGCTCTCAGGAATTCAACTATTAACTTCTTCCTAGATATCTACATTAATTATATACCTCCTTTCCACCTGGGCTTCATCGTCAACTTGGTGGACTTCTCTGTGAATTTTTGGAGGTATGGTAGCTTTGTAAATTATAGCAAAATGTTGAGCAACAACTTGGACTCTTATAGTGGAAGAGGACTAGGCCCTACAATGGCCCCTTTAGCTAGAGGGTTGAAGGAGCATGGACATCAATGCAAACAATAAAGAGGCAGGAGATAAAGGACAACGGGAGACAACATCCAAGAGAAGTGGAGTAAACCTCAAGCTTTTAAAGAAAAAATGATGAAAGGATATAGGACCATGCTAGAAGGGAGAATACCACATGGAATTGTGAGAAAAAATAACATACTTGAATATTTATCCCAATAGAAGCCTCAAGTGGGTGAGGAAAATTGAGGAGGGAGTCCTTTGTCACAAAGTTGAATGGCTAAAAAACATTGGAGGTTTTACCTCTATTGGTATATCAATAAATGAAAGACCATAAAGACCATAAACAAGACTGCACAGTTAAGAGCACAGGGGATAGCTCATGAATCAAAGACCATTTTTAAACTAAAAGAGGAGGGAGAAAATCTTATGGCCCATATTTAACGGAGAAACTTGTATCCTGTGACCTGTGAGGAATGAACCAAAGAGGAAGAGACCCACCTTGGAAATTCAGGTTGCTTATCTTCAACACTAAGCTATCTACCCAGACCAGAACTCTCTCGATCTGCCTTGCTTAAATCGAGAATTAAAATACTATAGAAAAATCACCTCCAATTTCCCTCCAAGATATCCAAACTACCAAAGTAACCAAAAAAGTTGTGTTATAGGAAATAAATTATACCAATCTCTATGAATCTTCATTCCCACCTATTCCATATTTCCCCATTGGCGTGTGTATCTCCATCTCCTTCACCGTGATTGCGAGGATGCAACCAAAAGTATATATGCAAGGGATAAAAAACTCTAACACCACCAAACGATTAAACCAACCATCACGCATGCATTAATATAATTTCATGCAACGTCAAGATGGATAAATACTAGATATGTAAAATGTAACATCCTAGAATCTCACTATCCTTGAAATAATTACCATCATCATATCAAAGTGACATCCCATGGAAATAAATCTTTTCAATATTCACTGAATTCAAAATCAAAATAATGTACTTAAAATTTAAAAATTGTTTTAATTAAAAAATAAAAAATAAAATCTTTTGATGAATCACATGAACAAAATCAAAATAAATCTATATTAAAAATTTAAAAATTGTTTTAATGAAAGAAAATAAAAAATATAGATCAATCACATAAACATATCAAAAAGGAAGAAAAATTCAAAGTTAACCCAAAAGAAAAAATGGAAAAGAAAATCCAAATGTTAAACAAAAGGAAATAAAATTTCATTACCCTAAGACTAGTGTATGGATTGAGAACCCATATTCTCAAGAAAATGACATTTAACCTAAAACCTACTGGGAACTTAAATTTGTTGTTTTTTATTATCAAATTATGTATGAAAATAAAATATAATAAGTTGTTTTTTTAAATGATTATTTGAAGGGTAATTATTGAATTATTTATGAAATGATTGTTTGGAAAGTAAAAATTATTAAATTATTTAAGCAAAAAATCATATTGAAAATTTAGGACCCTTACTGAGGTTTATCATCGAAACAAAGATGAGAGGAAGATCCTAATATTTTTTAAATAATATAATTTTCAGTTATCAAATCAAGTATTGAGATAGTTATAATTGAATGTTGTTTGTTTTTTGTGAATATAGGTCGAGTCATCATTGTTCTTCGAAAAAATCATGCCACATGAAATTACTCTATGATTTATAGGAAGTATCAATTTTCATAATTTGTTGTCTTATGTTTAAAAAACCAAATTCTTAACCAAGTAGAACTAGTACTACTAAACTAATAATATATGAAATTTATATTCTATAAATTATTACTGTTTAAATAAAAATATATTATGAGAATATACATTTTAAAATTTTATATTTTTTTGGGCGAGACCCAAGAGTATATTCAACAATCTTATGATTTAGCAAGAACCGAAACTCTTGGAAAGTGGGGAGTCTACTCCTTGAGCTGAGATCATAGGAGGTCATATACTCAATGGGATTTGAATCATGGTCTCATTGGTTTCACCACCGAATCTTAAGTTGGCATAGTTTTAATCATGCTAAATTCCTTTTGGTTTTGGATCCAATCTTATATCCTTATATCCAAGGAATAATAGCTCTTAACTGATAAGAAGAAGTTCTAGATCTCCCTCCCCCCCTTTCTCTTTGGTATCAAGAGAATTGATAGACACCTATCATTGAGGAGGCTTGGGGTCGAGTCAGAGGGACTTCCCCTATACTCCTTAGTGTAGCACAATTTCCCACTAGCAAGATAGCGTGAGTTAACTGAGTTTCAAACTTGGGTGGGGCCCCAATATTGGTCAGCAAATGCTTTCGGATGCGGAACATCCACTTTTTTCTCTAGTTCGATCAACTGGTTCTAAATTTACTCTAAAAAAAACACAATTTTCAACTTAGACAGTATCATTAGGATCAAAGATAATTTCAACTTAAATAGTATTCCTATGAAAGAGCGATTATCCTTTCTAATCATTGGGAAACTAACTTTAGTGGAATCATATGCTTTTTAATAAGGTTGAGGTGGTTTACTTTGATGGTTTCCAAATAGGTAGAACACTCTTCCCACCTAAATTCTACTCTAAAACCAAAACACAATTTTCAACTTAGATAATTGTTGAGCCCCAAAGATGTCCTTTTCTTTCACCAAATTTCACTTCATTTCCTTTTTCCTTTATCAGTTATAGGCTTAAAAGATCAATAGGATTGATTAAAGTTACTTTAAGAATGCATACAATGACTGACTTACTATACTTTTATGGTTATGTTGTTATAGTGATTTTTTATCAGACTTAGCTACAAAATGCAGCCATTCTGTAGCTAGTCGCCTATTCTGCAACTATCTTCATGTTCACCCAGGTTACAAGTGTCACTTGAAGGAAAAACGCATATGGTTGAATTCCACAACACTCCTACATCATTTCTTGCCCTCTACAAAGTCTGAGCAAAAATCTACAAGTGGTTATGCATGTGGAGGAAACAAAAACTAAGAAGTGGATTCCTACCAGGACAAGGACTCTACAGATGTCTTCAGCAAAGTACGAGGCCTCCACAAGAGTTCTAATTTGATTTTAATTGAAAAAGACACTTATCCCCACTTCTTCTCCAGGACAGTTATGTATTTCTCTTATAAGAATAACTCGGGAAACCGAGAGACAACTAGCTAGATTGATGTTTTATTGTTAAGTTGTCCAAGACCGTAAGACTCTATTTTTGGAAGCATTTTCCTTTAATGAAAGAAGAGAAACTTTAATACATGATCTGAAGCAATCTTGAGGAGATTCGTGTGCTAATCTGGTGGTAGAGGGCCCCTACTGCCCGAGAGGCTCTGTGCATATTGTTTAGATAAGTAACTGTAGCTTTGTTTCGTTCATAATTTAGGCAGTTTTCTAAACTTTATGTTTTATGCTCACTTACCTCGAATGGTACAGTCAGTCTTGCTCTTATGAATTGTTCCAAAACATCTCTAACACTGGATGAGATAGAGATGTAGTATTTCAGAGATTAATTGCATTTTAGTTCAGCTGTAGTATTTCGGAGGTTAATTCCATATTAGTTCAGTTTTGTTTAATGTATTTTAAGTTTTATTAGCTAGTTGTATTCTAGTTCTGTTACATTAGACTTAAAGGCCTTCATTATTTACAAACTGCTCTTGTTCTTAATTTCTGCTAATACATCATTATCATAGGAACAAGAATTGGTAATGTCATTTTGAAGTCTTGACTCATCTGCAATTTCTCATAATTTTACAAACTTGCCTCTTTCCAAAACTATTCCAAAAGATTTCTAACCTTTGAATGAGGCTTAATAAGTGACATTTTGAGTTGCAGAATGGATCAATTTTAATGTCATAAGTTAATTTAAAGTAGGGTTCCTTACTATGTTACAGATAATCTTTTCCAAATGTGTTCCAACAAATTTCTAACCATGGATGAGATTTTCTCTGTGATAATTGTAAGTTGTTGTTTACTTAGAATAACCTCATTGCATTAAACTTATCCTTTTCTCAAGTTGTTCCAACATACTTCTAGTGAAATGAATTGGACCAAGTTCATGTTATGAGTTATTTTTCTTGTCAAGTTTTGAAATCTGTGAATTATCATTTTCTGTTTCTTAGGTGCCATACATAGTCTAGAATAGATTTTGCTCTGTTTTAGTGTGACCAGTAACTTCTCTTTGTCAAACACTTAGTTCTTTTCCTCTTAGCATAAAAACACAAAACCAAAAACACTAGAAAAACACTAAACACAACGAAGTAGGAAGCAGATACTTAGGCACATATAGTGCACTTCACTTCAATAGTTTACTAGCCCTGGTTGACAATTTATGACATCAATTTAGGAACACTAAGTTGAGCAGACATTTTGGCGCTGTTGCCGCGGAAGTGTAACTAGGTAGCCTTGTTTCTTACCTCCCAAAAACAATTATATGCGTAGAGAAAGAGACTCAAGGGATATATTCATAAAAAGCAGAAGCTTGATTCCTAGAACACCACTTGTTCCACCAAGACCAAGAGGCAGCACACCTCCAACTCAAACCCACATCCCATCCTATACTGATCACAGACTTCTAGAAGGCTTAAGATCAGATATTCCATTAGAGAGACCTTCCACTTCATCCACTGAACTTGTCTTAGAAGAAGATTCAAGGACCCCTGCTAGAGACCTAAAATTTTCCACTTCCACAGGAGAATCAACCATGGCAGAAGAAGGAGGAGGAGGAGTCTTTAATGGAGAACATACACTATTTGGAGGGGGTAGAGGTAGAGGTAGAGGAGAAGGAGGTAGAGGTGAAGAAGGAGGAAGAGGAAGAGGTAGAAGGGAAATGGGAAGCTCTTTTGGGTTTCCTATAGTAGATGAAGAAACCAATGCAACTATGAAAAACATTTCACCCTCTGTCCTTCCAAACTTTTACGGACTCAAAAGTGAAGATCCTGAAACCTTCCTATTTTAATTTTAAGTCCTATGTAGAACCTATGATTACTTACAAGATGCCCAAAAACTTAAACTATTCCCTTCAACATTGAAAGGAGCAGTATTAAAATGGTTTATGAGTTTGATCGACAGTTCTATTAGGACATGGGAAGACATGAAACATGCATTTCTAGAGAGGTATTTGGGTTACTGTATGCCAGTCAACCATAAGGAGGAAGTGTTTAAAATGCTACAAAAAGAGGATGAAAACCTGGAAGATTTGTTGGAGAGGTTTAACTACAACATCAAAAGAGAAAAAATGGAAAACCTAGACCAAGATACCTTGAAAGCTCTCTTGTTGAAGACAATTAGGGATGAATGGATAGATATCCTTAATATGATGGGAAAAGGGGATATATCTTAGCTCACATTACCTGAAATAGCTGAATTATGTATCAACCTTTCAAGAGGGAAATCTAAAACTGTAAAAGGACCAAGAGACCCTGCTCTTGCAAGGGCAAGTAAGTCTGCTTCTGGGACAGTAAGTAGGGCAGAAATAGGACATATTCTTGATGAATTCAAATCTGATATTTTAGGGAGTCTTAGTGAACAAATAGACACCCTTAAGTTACAAAACAAGCAAAAAGCTGAATCTGATGCCTTAGCAATCTTTTGTCCCAAATGTAGAAAGAAGCATGCCTTGAGAGAGTGCCCTTTGGATGCAAAAGTAGTAGATACTTGTGTAATTTGTTCAGAAAAACATGAGACCAAGAGTTGTCCTTCACTTCTTGGTCTTAAAGTTGTCTTTCAAGAAGAAACCCCTACAAATTCCACAGAATCTCTCAATTTTGTCTCTAGGAGGCCTTGGCAAGGACCTCAAACACAAGGATTCCATGATCAGCTGTATAATCAACCCCCACCAAATTGGAATTCTTGGTAGCAACCTTGGCCCCAATTCCAAAATCAATCTCAAACTTGGGCACAAGAAGCACAAAATCCCTATGGAAGATACTCTCAGTACTATCAATATCCACCATCCTATCCACCATATCCACATTTCCCTCCTCAACAAAATCTTCAACAAAATCCTCAACAAAATCCTCAAAATCCACAACATCAAAATTCACCACTTCCATTACCATTTCCTCAGAAAAAAAAATCATTTTCCTGCCCAACCTATACCAAACCCCAGCAATAAAAATCCTCAGAATACATACATGATAGAAGGCCAACAGTTTCCAACCTATTTGATCACTTCTTTAGACCTTAATGATGTTCAACTTAGGTCTGGAAGAATACTTGAAAAGAAGAAACCTTATGTAATCATACAAGAACAAAACAACTCTGAGGAAGATTCTCTACGGGTAAATAAAAGTCTTGAAGAAGACACATCTTTTCAAGACCCAAACATTGAAAAATCAAAACAAAAAGAACCAATAATTTCAACTCCTATATTAGAGCAGCCATCAACATCCACCTCTACACCTCCCTTTCCAGAAAGATTAAAAATTGATAGGGGTGTAGAAAAACAAATTATGGTGCCTAATTATGATTTCCTAGATGAGCTGAGAAATGTTTGTATTAAGATCCCATTATTACAAGCTATCAAGGAAATTCCAATCTTAGCAAAGACAATAAATGAGTTGAGCATGAAGAAAATAGGAAAAAGAATAAGAGAGACAAAGAAAATTCAACTGGCAGGAAAAATAGCAGATATCATGATGGGTAAGATTGCCATTCCAAAGTATCTAGACCCAGGAAATCCAGTTGTTAAAATACACATCAATGGAACTGAGATCCAAAACACACTTATTGATTTAGGAGCAGCAATCAATATCATGAGTAGACAAATCATGGATAAACTAAATCTTCCTAATCTTCTTTTTACACCCACATTATTACAATTAGCAGACAGATCTGTGATCAAACCTGATGGGGTAATAGAAGACATTCCAGTGTCCCTAGATTCTTGGGAGTATCCTATGGATTTTATGATCCTAACTCCTAAGAATAATCTAGGAGGACATCCTATTATATTAGGAAGACCTTGGTTAGCTACAGTTGATGCTTTCATTAGCTGTAGATCCGGTGATATGTACATCTCTTATGGTAGTTCAACCAAGAAATTTACCTTGTATCCTCCAGCAAAAACAATTACAGAATTAGATGATACTCAATGGATTGAGGATGAAGAAGACATACAACCTCTCTTCACAATTTCATAAATTAGTGAAGATAGCCAGATTCTGAATACCTTAGAAAATTTTGAATCCTCTTCGGAATACAAACATGAAAAATTTCAAGAAGAATCCAACATTGAGTTTTTATCATCAAGACAGATGTCTCTTTATTCCATGGATAAATTTGGTAGCTCTACAATTGAGATATTTCCAGGTAAAACTTTAAACATAAACAAGAACCTAGAGAAATCTCAACAAGAAAAGCTAGTCAAGATATTACAGAGACATTCTTCTGCTTATGCATGGGAGTACACTGATATGAAAGGGATAAGCCCTAAGACTTGCACTCATCACATCTACATAGAGGAAAATTGTAAACCAATCAGACAACCTCAGAGACGGATGAATCCAAATCTTAGGGAGATTGTTAAAGAAGAATTGCAGAAATTGTTAAATTTCAACTTTATCTATCCCATTTCAGATAGTCAGTGGGTTTCTCCTTTGGTAATTGTGCCAAAGAAAAATGGTAAATGGAGGGTATGTATTGACTACCGGGAATTAAACAAAGCTACTCTTAAAGATCATTTTCCCTTACCTTTCATAGATCAGGTGTTAGATACATTAGCTGGCAAAAAGTACTTTTCATTTCTAGATGGGTTTATTGGTTATAACCAAATTCAAGTAGCACTTGAAGATCAAGACAAAACCACATTTACCTGTCCTTGGGGTACCTATGCTTACCGAGTATTGCCATTTGGACTATGAAATGCACCTGCAACATTTCAAAGGGCAGTACTAGGAATATTTTCAGATCTAATACATGATTGTGTAGAGGTATATATGGATGATTTCACAGTTTATGGAAACACATTTGAAGAAGCTTTAGCAAACTTGGAAATTTTTTTAAAGAGATGTAAAGAAGCAAATCTTTCACTAAGTCATGAGAAGTGTTTTATGATGTTTACTGAAGGAATTGTTTTGGGGCATCACATTTCAGGGGATGGGATTAGAGTTGATGAGTCAAAATTTGAAGTCGTCTCTAACTTATCTATTCCAAGTTGTCAAAAATATGTTAGGAGTTTTCTAGGATTTACAGGATATTATCGAAGGTTTATAGAAAACTTCACCAAGATAGCATCTCCACTTTTCAAATTACTTACCAAGGACTGTGAATTCAAGTGGAATCCTGATTGCCAGTTAGCCTTTGAGACCTTGAAAACAAAAATCTCTGAAGCACCTATTTTAAGGGGACCTAACTGGAAGTTACCTTTTCATATTTCAACAGATGCCTCAGATACAGCTTTAGGAGCAGTATTGGGACAAAAAGACCTGATTCCTTATGCCATCTACTATACAAGTAAAAATTTGACTCCTTCAGAGTTAAATTATACTGTAACTAAAAAAGAGTTCTTAGTTGTTGTTCATGCCATAAATAAATTCAGACACTATATAACAGGCTATGAAACTTTTGTTCACACAGATCACTCTGCAATTAAATATCTAATGAAAAAATCAATTACTAATGGCAGAGTCATAAGATGGTTATTGATTTTACAGGAATTCAACATTACCATTCTAGATAGGCCTGGAAAACAAAACACAGTAGCTGATTTCCTATCTAGACTCCAAAACATCAAAGACAATACTCCAGTTGAAGATCAATTCCATGATGAATATCTTTTTGCAATTTCTACTCAGACTCCTTGGTTTGCTGACATTGTTAATTATTTAGTTTCAGGGAAATTTCCTTCAATAATGAATGCAAGAGACAAAAGGAATATCATTTATGACGTGCAAAATATTCATGGGTTGCTAATGAGTTATACAAAACAGGTCCAGATTTTATCATTAGAAGATGTGTTCGGGAAGATGAGATGCCTGAGATCCTCAAGGCATGTCATGATGAACCTTGTGGCAAACACTTTGCTGATAAGAGGACAACTTATAAGGTCCTTCATTTAGGATACTATTGGCCATCCCTTTTTAAATATGCTAAAGAGTATGTCAAAAGGTGTGACAGTTGCCAAAGGGTAGGGAAACCTTCTCCTTCATGTGAGATGCCATTGCAGCCTCAGGTACATATTGAACCTTTTGAAAAATGGGCTTTGGATTTTGTAGGACCTATTAGTCCTCCATCAAGACAAAAGAAATATATATTATTTTGCACTGATTATGTTACCAAATGGGTAGAGGCCAAGCCATTACTTTTTGCTACTGAAGCATCTGTAGTTAATTTTCTTTTTGAGGATATTTTTACTCGTTTTGGTGTCCCAAGGGAAATTGTTACAGATCAAGGAGCTCAATTCACATCAAGGCTAGTGGAAAAAATGATGGAGAGGTACAAAATCAAACACAGAAAATCTACTCCCTATCATCCACAAGAAAATGGTCAAGTGGAATCTACTAATAAGGTCATTGAAGGGATCCTAACAAAGACTATTCATTTACATAGAAGAGATTGGGCAGACAGGCTTCCTAAAGCCTTGTGGGCCTATAGAACTACATGGAGAAGCACAATAGGCCATACTCCTTATGAACTTGTTTATGGAAAACAAGTTTTGTTTCCCATAGAGTTTCAGATTCAAAATTTTAAAATGGCAGTTCAACTAGGACTTGATCTAACAGAGGCACAAAAGCACAGATTGGAGTAGATTAATGAATTGGATGAGATCAGACAAGATGCAGTCCAGAAAACAAGTATAGTCCAGCAACAAAGGACTAGATGGCATGATAAGTACATCAAGGAAAAGAAATTCAAAGAAGGTGACTGGGCCCTCTTGTTTGATTCAAAGTTCAAAGATTTTCAAGGTAAATTCCAAACACATTGGCTTGGGCCATATGAAATTATGAAATTTTTTGACAATGGAGAAATAAAAATCAGGACAATAGATGAAGAGAAGGTCACTTTTCTTGTAAATGGTCATAGATTGAAGCTGTATCATAAGCCACTTTCAAGAGAAGAATTTGTCAAGAGATTCCAGGAAGACAATGATGTGAAGTTAATGAAGAAGAATCCTTCTTCTTCATCAACTTAATTGAATTTTCTGAATTCAAATGCATGAAAAAAAAGTATAAACATGAAAACTAATCACTGATTAGCATGTTTATACAAAAAATATAAAGTGAAAATCAGAATTCTTCTGACACTTTAGCTTTTCAAATTTGTTCTTTTCCTGCAAGCAGCTATCAAAAAATCATAAGTGCAGACCCATTTTATATATCATATTCCACTTATGATCCATTTCACTCCATCATATCTCACTTCATTCATATTTCATTCACTCCATTCATCCATACTTCATTCACTCCATTCCATGGTCCACCTCATTTTCATCTCAGATTTTTAAATTTGATCTCTTTCTGCAATTGAGTATTACAAATCATAAGTTGCAGGCCACTTTTCATATTTCATTCCACTTTACATTTATGATCCATTTCATTCCATTATATTTCACTTCACTCATGCTTCATTCCACCATATTTCATGATCCATTTCATACTACATTCCGTCCATGTTTCAAATCATTTCATTCCATGTTTCAAAGCCTTTTACATGTATATTCTGCAGCCAGACATTCTATAGCCAGATATCCTGAAGGCAACTATCCAGTAATCACTTGTTCAGCAGCAAATTGATCCTACACACCTATGTCAAAAAGTAAAATCAAAGGGATTATGAAGACTGAAGGATCAATGATTTTCAAAGGAAGACAAAGCATATTAAAACCACAAAAATCAAAGGAAAGGCTAAGGTAAAGTTGTGAAATTATTATGATAATAGATTATGAAAGTTATAGTATGGTTAAGTCATGTATGTTTCATAAATTTATTTTGATTATTCGTGTTGATCAAGCCTATTAAGCCTATCATAAAATCCTTGGACAAAATCCCTTCCATTCCGCCATACCAAATCATCATTTATTAAAAATTAACGGTTAGTACTGAAGTGACCTATTAGGTCACGTCACTAACCCGAAGTATTCAGTGATGATTTTGAAATTCTCACGAGATTTTTCCGCGGTCTTTTCCTCCATGACAGCTCTCAAACTCATTAATTCGTGTGAATCACCCTCACCGTATTTCACTCATCCCATAACCACTTCATGTCATCTTTCCATAGCCAATTCCTGCTGCATAAACAGAGAAGTCATCTTTGGGGTGAAAACAACTCTCTACAGCCATTTTTACCGTGAATAGAAGAGCAGTAACGGAGCAGTAAATTGAAGGTTGAGAAAAGAAGCCATGGGTCTCATTGTAAGGTCCGAACCAGTCGGAACCAAATACTTAGAGGGTTACCCACAGATTAGAGAGATGCTACAGCAGGTTGGGTGGTTATAGTTTTTGGAAAAGTTCAATGGTTTTCATAAGGAAGTAACCAATACATTTGCACGGTCATTCAACGGATCAGAAGTTGAAATAGGAGATGTCAAGTTCACTATTACAAAATCCTTCATTGCAGAAGCAGCAGAATTACCAAGGCAAGGTGAACGATGTTTCAAAAACAAGGAATTTCTCAATGAAGCATGGAGGCAGATGCTCAAAACACTAGGTATGGATATTTCAGTTTTTAAGAAGGGCATTCCTAGCTCAACACTGAAGAATAAATGGCGAAATATGTTGCTCATTTTGCAAAAGTTTATAACTTGTGAGGGAAGGTTTGGTACTCTATATGTTTATCACATTCGGCTTATGATGCATTTCCTAGATGAAGAAATCAATTTACCCTTTTTCTTACTTCATAGCCTAAAGAGAATGGCTTCTAATGTCCAAAAGAGGGTTCAATTTTTAGAAACCACCTTGTATCACCATGGCCTAGTTAAAATCCTAATTGAGCATCATTTGAGAAAGGTGGGAGACAATTGGGATGAGTTCCTCTTGAGGAATCACTTTGAAGAACCCAAGGAATCTCCATCTGAAGGCAAACTTGCAAGAAGAAGCAGGAGAGGGAAAATTTCCAAATCTGTTGAACTTAAAACTGGTAAGTCCATACAAGAGGACAGTGAGGAGATTATCTTTGAGAAATTGGCTGAAATTAAGAAACAACTTAAAAAGGAAAAGATAATAAGAAAGTATGCCAAGGAGAGAGGTGATGGACCATCTAAACTAAGACGAAGCCATAGGCTTAGAGGCATATTGAAGAAGACAAGAGTTAAGAAAACAAGCATCATAGACATTGAATATGAAGAGACACAAACTGATAGATCTCCTGAGTACCAGTATGAAGAGGATCTTGATGAAGGAACTCTGGAGATAGACCCAGCACAACAACAAAACTATAATTATGTTGATTCATTAGAAAAGAGAGCCTCAGGAAGCATATGAAGAACTCCTAGTCCAGCAGGATCTGCAATTGAAGTACTAAGAAGAGACAAATATGAATTAGAAGTACTCAATAGGCATATAAAGAATGAAAATGAAATTTTAAGGGAACAAGTCAAACTGAAGAGTAACATGAACACAACTCTCTCTCTGCAAATGGAAAAATTGTACAAGGCTAGTGAAAAGCTAAAGAAGAAAAACAAAAATTTGAGCAAGGCACTTATAAATTTGAGATTCAAGTTGGTAATAAGGAAACCTAGGATGCCATTGAACACCAAGAAAATTAGAAAAAGGAGGTTAGATGTCCTAGCAGAAGTTTCAGAATACATGGATTGATTGCATGAGGACATGCAAAAGTTTTGCAGTGTGGGTATGTTGAGCCCCAAAGATGTCCTTTTCTTTCACCAAATTTCACTTCATTTCCTTTGTCCTTTATCAGTTATAGGCTTAAAAGATCAATAGGATTGATTAAAGTCACTTTAAGAATGCATACAATGACTGACTTACTATACTTTCGTGGTTTTGTTGTTGTAGTAATTTTTTACTAGACTTAGCTACAGAATGCATCCATTCTGTAGCTAGTCGCCTATTCCGCAGCTATCTTCATGTTCACACAGGTTACAGGTGTCACTTAAAGGAAAAATGCATATGTTTGAATTCCAGAACTCTCCTACATCATTCCTTGCCCTCTACGAAGTCTGAGCAAAAATCTGCAAGTGGTTATGCACGTGGAGGAAACCCAAACTAAGAAGTAGATTCCTACCAGGACAAGGACTCTACAGATGTCTTCAGCAAAGTACGAGGCCTCCACAAGAGTTCTAATTTTATTTTAATTGAAAAAGACACTTATCCCTATTTCTTCTCCAGGGCAGTTATGTATTTCTCTTATAAGAATAACTTGGGAAACCGAGAGACAGTTAGTTAGTTGATGTTTTATTGTTAAGTTGTCCAAGACCGTAATACTCTGTTTTTTAAGCGTTTTCCTTTAATGAAAGAAGAAAAACTTTAATACATGATCTGAAGCAATCTTGAGGAGATTCGTGTGCTAATCTGGTGGTAGAGGGACCCTACTGCCCGAGAGGCTCTGTGCATATTGTTTAGATAAGTAACTTTAGCTCTGTTTCGTTCCTAATTCAGGTAGTTTTCTGAACTTTATGTTTTATGCTCACTTACATCGAATGTTACAACCAATCTTGTTCTTATGAATTGTTCCAAAATACCACTAACATTGAATGAGATAGAGCTGTAGTATTTCAGAAATTAATTGCATTTTAGTTCAGCTGTAGTATTTCGGAGGTTAATTGCATATTAGTTCGGTTCTGTTTAATGTATTTTAAGTTTTATTAGCTAGTTGTATTCTAGTTCTGTTAAATTAGACTTAAAGGCCTTCATTATTTACAAACTGCTCTTGTTCTTAATCTCTGCTAATACATCATTATCATAGGAACAAGAATTGGTAATTTCATTTTGAAGTCTTGACTGTTCTACAATTTCTCATAATCTTACAAACTGCATTTTTCCAAAACTATTCCAAAAGATTTCTAACCCTTGAATGAGGCTTAATAGTGCCATTTTGAGTTGCAGAATGGATTAATTTTAGTGTCATAAGTTAATTTAGAGTAGGGTTCCTTACTATGTTGCAGATAATCTTTTCCAAATGTGTTCCAACAAATTTCTAACCATGGATGAGATTTTCTCTGTGATATTGTAAGTTGTTGATTACTTAGAAGAACCTTATTGCATTAAACTTATCCTTTTCTCAAGTTTTTCCAACATACTTCTAATGAAAGGACTGAGTTCATGTTATGAGTTATTTTTCTTGTCAAGTTTTACAATCTGTGAATTAGCATTTTCTATTCTTAGGTGCCATACATAGTTTAGAATAGATTTTGCTCTGTTTTAGTGTGACCAATAACTTCTCTTTGCCAACAACTTAGTTCTTTTCCTCTTAGCATAAAAACACAAAACCAAAAACACTAGAAAAACACTAAACACAACGAAGTAGGAAGCATATACCTAGGCACATATAGTGCACTTCACTTCAACAGTTTACTAGCCCTGGTTGACAATTTATGACATAAATTTAGGAACACTAAGTTGAGCGGTCAGTGTTAGACCCATCCTAGGGCTAGAGGGATCATCTCTGTTCGCGGAGAGGATTTTCCTGCATAACAGACACGTATTCCATTTGAATGTTGGGAAAAACACTTTAGTGGGCATCACTTTTGATTAATAATGGCTATGGAAATTTGAAAATGCATTGGCTTTTACTTATGAAATAAAGTAAAATAGGAGAAAAGGAAGGTGAAGAGACACAAATTTTCATGCAAGGTAAATTAGAGGAAAAATGAAGGAAAATGAAGATAATAGAGGCCTCAATGATAAAAAGGCTTCATAAGATTAGTTCACATATTTTTTCAATTCACCCTTTGGCTCTCTTATTCATATTCTCATTCTCTCATACACTAGCACACTTAGAGAAATCTTGGAGCATTATTGGAGCACTCTAGTATTCACTTGTATTAGAGAAAGAAGGCAAAGGAAAGCAGGGAAGCACAAGGAGACAGATGGATCATCAACTACAGTTGGATTTCTTTCCAGGTAAAATGTTGCATGTGTGATTTCATTACTAATTTTTGGATGCATGGTATATGCATGTGAATCCTTGGTTAGGTGTTATCATTTGCATGGACATTTTCCTAGGTTGATAGTGATGTTAGCCTTGTATTGCCATTTCTTGGATATCCATATTGTTGTGGGTTTCCCACTTATTTTTTTTTATTGGTGCTCAAGTTCCCTATGGTTTTGGGTTGGAATAAACACTCTAGAAACCCTGGAACAACTTGAGTTGAGTTACTAGTCACCTGGAGTCGTTGGTTGGGGAAAATGCACTAGATCCCTTGGTGGGTTGAATTACTAGTCCTTGGAGACACGGTTTGGAAAAAGGATCTAGATCGTTGGAAGTTTGTGGGTTTATTTACTAGTTCCTAGAGCCCTGAATAGGTTGGGTAAAGACCAATCTAGTTGATGTTAGTGATTTCTGGACCGTTGAGGTGGGTTGGTCTCTGGAAGCCCTAGTTTTTTTTTGTTTTCGTTTATTCCATGAGATCCCATATTCATGCTTGGAATATGGCACGGGGGTGATTGGATGAAAGAGAGATTTGTTTCAACTCAATCTATGTCTGAGTGGTACGTGGAAGTCCCTGACTTGGTTGGTACCTTCATATGTTAATAAGAATTATTTTCCTATTATGATTTATGAGCATTTTGTAATGGTTATCATGTCGACATTATGGATGATTTTCCATGGTTTCTATGTTGGTCATTTGTTGGCTATATGATGTAATATATCTATGGATATTGACATTTTTTGATAATTTATTGAATGGTTGATGAATGCATGGACTAAAAATTGTTATTGCAACTAGCTAGAGAGGGCTTAGAGCCTTATTGGTGATTCTTAGATTAATACTATTAGTTTATTTTTAGATATGAATTCATGACCTATAGCTTACATGTTTGACGAAATTTTGGTTATGGACTAGGAACTCTAGGTAAATTTATTGCTTCAAGTTTGAATGTTTGGAATCGTCATCATGTTAATTATGATTATGAAAACTTAAAAGCAATTCCGGGAAGTGGTCTGGAGGCTAGCCTGAAAAGGTGGCACATATCTCGGAACCGCATGCTTAGAACTGGAGGATTTAATCCATAACCACATTGAAGAAGTTTTGTGCATGTATTTGGGGCCTCATAACCACACTCTTTCCTTGTTCTGCATGTGGTTGGGGTGCTAGGTCAAAGAAAAGGGGTTCCAGCTCAGGTATTGATCACTTGGGGTGGTTTCCTAGCTCTGACTGATTCATAGTCCCTGTGGGATGTCAATAAGTGTTCAGTTTTGTTTACTTTGTTTGAAGCCACCAATAGAGAAGTGGGTCTCCCCAATGTGAAGTCCCAATTAGACCCCACATCGTTTGGATTAGGACCCTGTTGGCCCTCATTTTTTATCAATTTTTTCTTATTAAAATCCACCTAATTTCCATAATTTTCCACTTTCTACCATCCATATATGAACTATTTTGAGCTTATTGTGCATATTCATGCAAATAAATTATGTTTTTCAATTTTCAGAAATTTTTGTAAAAAATGGGTTTTAAGTGCATTTTTGGACAACATCAGAAATTACCATAACGGCCTCATGGATTGCATATTTGCAGGACACTTGGGCTCGATCTGGATACATTTCTAGAAATATTTGGAACTAAAATTGGATATACACCTATTGGTTCAGTCAAACGGAGCTAAAACATGCCCGTTCAACGTTAGTCAAAATGACCTATTTTTCAGGAATCCCTAGAAAATAGGGTAGAAATAGTAGATTTTGGGATTTTTCCAAATTTTGTGTAACTAATTGGATGAGTTCAACCTAGATGGATGGGATTAGGATAAGATAAGGTTGTTAGAGAAATTGTAGCATAGTTTTTTTATTATTTCTCTATTTATACCAAGTTTGTGAACCATTGAAACATGTAGAAAATTGCATGACTTAACATTATTATTTATGATACTTTGGAGATTTAATTGAAGACCTGTTCTATTCCATTTGCTGTTGTTATGTGTTTATTTCTTAACTAAATTTTTAGTAGCTGAAAACACTTTCAGTGTACAAGGCAAGGGTGGAGAGACCCCACACCAAGCTAAGTGAACTTCCCAGTTTATTTGTACTTGCAATTTCTGAATTAGTTTGCTTATGCTTAACTTGTTTATTAGATTTGTGCTAATGATTTATGATTGATGATGAATCTAATTTTCATTCTTATTCTACATAAGAAAGGACAAACAAATGTTTAATTTAAACATTCTTTCTATCTGATTAAGATCTTAAGCTAGAATTCATATTTTCATGCTTTTAATGCTTTTCTAAATTCATGTTTTCTAACAATAGCATTATTGATAAATGAATCTATGATGAAGGAAAACCTGGACCTCTTCATTGAAGAGCCTCTTCACTTATTGCTTCATGTATCTTAATCTATTTCTTAATTAGTATGTTTTTATTTCTAATTCATGAAGTAATCTTGTTAGAGAAGGACAAACAAATCTCTTAAGTTAGGAGATTCTTCTACTTCTGATTGCACACTTGAATTTAGAAATTATTTAAGTTGGATTTATATTTGTAATATTCATTTCCTTAATAATTGTTAAACCATCTTCTAAATTTATCATAATTGAAACCCATATACTTTGAGGATGCTTCTAAGTCATACTATCTCGGATTGATAATAAATACTTATGTTTGTTTACCCGTTAAACAACCCAACATTTTGGCGTCGTTGTCGGGGAAGCATATTTAGAAGTGTTCAATTAGGAAAACAAAAAACAACAACAACAACAACAAAAACTTAGTTTTTCTTTTAGTTATGTTTCTTTGTGCCTAGAGATAGAGATTAGAAGGGTAGATTCATTAAAAAAAAAACCCAAAAAAATAAAAATAAATAAATAACTTTAAAATCCATTTGCTCAACGAGATCTCCAAAATATGGTGTTAAAGAATTCATTTAGAGAAGGAGGGTATGCCACTACAAGGATCTTCTTAAATCCTTGTCCACAATTTAAAGTGATCACTATCGATGAATCTTCATTTCAGAAGTTAGAACAGGAAAAAAGCATCCATGAAGAGGATCCACAAGAAGAAAATGTATAATCTTCTTCTATTTATATTTGTAAGGAGATGAATAATTCATGGATCACATACGATGAAGATCAAACATTAGAACCTAAAATTGAAGAAATTCTAGCATGTATATCACAAGATGCCTTGTGTATTCAAGATTATGAACAAGTGCTACACGAAGAAATTTGTGATATGACAACTAAAGAGAGCCAAGAAAACATAGATCATCTTAAAACTTGGTTTCAACTAATCATTATTTCACAACACCACTCCATTATTCAATATCATCTAGCATCAAATCTTTATGATCAACTAATTTTTCATGTCCAAGCATTCATTAAAGTATATTTTTCAAACTTGGATGTGAGTTTACTTACGATCTTGTTACGGAAATGGATGCATTGGAAATTCTCTTATAATTGAGGGAATGACTTATTCTTATGCAATAGAGTAGGATAGAATAGAATAAAATAAATAAATGGGTGGAATGAGTTCACAATAACACTTTTTCTCATAAATAATTCTTCACATCATTGTTCAATAGACATTTGAAAGGATTTCATGACAAAATGCATTAAGGACAATCTTGTTTTGGGAAACCATATGGATAATTTTTAAAATCATGTTTTTAAAAAAGGTATCTATTGAAAACTAGTTTTTAAATCGATTTTGAAAATTTTAATTTGGATCACATATAAAAAAAAGTAAAAACTATCAAAATAAACACTAGATTTCAAGAAAAAATTCAAGGACAGAGTTAGTACAGAATTTATTTGAAGGTTTTAATGGAAAATTTTTACCTGATATTCATAGGGAAGATATCCCTCGCAATATAGCTTCCAAATCAATTTGAATCAGCTCAATCCGACATCATATGAAAAATCTATGCTCAAAATACTAATTGCTTGTCGAAAAATCTGCATGGTGACAATTCTGGGTCTTGACTGTTCATTGGCATATTTCACATATCAAAAAATATTATTTTCAAAACCTATTTCTAATGGAGATATATATTGAATTCTAGTTCAATAAACAATTTGAATCATCCTATTTGGAGGCCAGATGAAAATTTTATTCCACATTTAGTGATTGAATGTCTTAAAATCAACATAGTCAAACTCTACTTCCTATGTCTGTTCATCACCAATTTTTTGATATCAAACCTACTGGTTTTAAGAACTTGTTTCTACTGTAAATAAAAAAATGAATCTACTTTAATCTCCAAGTGGAATAACATCAATTTGATCTTTAACGAAAAATTTCCACTCCAAATAGTGATTGTTGGTCTAGTAAAACATTCACAAGGAGCTCTATCAAACATGGTACTTCTCATCATTTTTGGCATATCATTTTAAGCCATTTTTAAAACCTGTTTATACTAGAGATATACATATGAATTCACATTAACTTGGCTTTGAAATCACTCTATTTGGACATCAAATGAAGATTTTGTGACCAAAATACCGCTAGGAGATCTAGGATGGCCATTATTCCTCAAAGGGGTAAACAAATGCAATTTATTTGTATATCATCTCTGGACTTGTTTTTAAGCATTGCTTGAAATTAATATAAATATTTCTTGGAAGAAGAGAGACTGTACACCTCTCTTTCTCCATCATCTAAGATTTTATTACAGGTAAATGCTATGTTTTTGCAGGTTATAAGAAGATTTAAGAGGAGAACTCCATGGATGAAGGATTTTCAAAGTCAATATTTAAAAAAATATGAAAGAAAATGTTCAAGTCAGGTCAAAGTGGAATTCACAAGATGTTGAGTTCATCTAATGAAACTCAAAACTCATGAAGCTTTCTTGCAATTGCTTACCAACAACACCAACAACCCTACAAGATGATTGAAATCAAAGCACAAGATATAAGAAGAAGAAGTCAAGTTTTACCATGAAAATTCACATCCATTGTCAAAGAAGCCTTTCATAAGCCATATTGTTCATTATTTCATTCATCTACCATATTGTATAATAAATTTCCACAATCATGCATGTTGAAGTTCAGACGTATTTTCTATCTATCTATCCATCTACTCTTAGATGATGCCTTCAACCTATCTTACTTTCATAAGAATTTCATACTTTTTGACTCCATTATACCCCACCTCCATCTAGAAAAGAAAAGAAAAAAAATAAAAAATAAAAAATAATAAAAGAGTTTGGTTGTGAAAATTCAGGAAACTGGCACAATACAAACTCAAATTCATATTAGAAAACCAACTTTTTTGGCCAATATGAACTCTCTATTTTTTTTTTACTACAGTTTGATTTTGCAGAAATAATCCTCCAAGAAATGCAAGACTTGAGGAAAATTATTAACATAAGCAAGGGGGGAGTTCTTAATAAAACTATGCAAATATTTTGAGCAATTGTATTGCAGAAGGGACCTGAATAACATGTCAGAAGGGACCTGAAACATTGTTGAAAATATCATGCAGAAGGGACCTGAAACATCATTTAAAAATAATTACAGAAGGGACCTGAAACAACATTGAATATCATTGCAGAAGGTACCTAAACAATAATCATCATAAGAGACCTGAATCAATAGCAGATGCCAAGAAGAACATGAAATAACATAATATCAATAGGTTCAAGTAAGCAGTTACAATTGTCTATATTCCATCTGAATGCATATTTGAATAACCATCATCATGAGTCAAATTTGGACGAACCAGCAAAATTCATCATCAAATCAGTATGAACATCAAGCTATGTTGCGAAAGGGAAAGTACAGTAAGTAAAAAAAAAATTGTTCTTAGAACCTTTGATTTTGAAAAAATTCTAGAATTGTTAAACTGATTTAAACTTGAATATGCATCCTATCATTCTACTAACACCCTACATTTACCCTACCTATATCCTACATCATCACATAAAACATTACATTCCTACCCTACCCTCATCATAATCCTACATTCTGTCACAATTCTACATTTATCATAACCCTATCCATTACACCATCATACATCATCATAATCTTATGAATTTCCCTACCATTATCCTACCATACCTTTCATTTAACCTACATTGATCCATATATCCCTACATTACCCTATAAGAATTTTGATCAAAGATTGAGGATTTAATATTTTTCCCATGAATAATTTTTGCTTGCCTACTAAAACAAAAAGGGATAGTATCATTAAAAAAATATTTGATTTAAAATTACTTAAAACTATGGTCATTTTAAATCAAATACATGAGAGCATACGATAAAAAAAAAAGAGAACCTTTTTGGATTCATAAATGGGATGAAGAAATAAATATGCAATAAAAGAAATTCATCAAGGGTGAAAGAATGTATATATAAAACCTATGGTGGCGCATATGAATAAAGAGTGGATATGTAAAAAAAAAAAAAAAAAACCTTTAAAAAATGCAACATATAGCAACCTTTGAAAATCAACTTCAAAATCGATTTCGCAAATAGAATGGTTAGCAAAAATGACAAAAGGTGGAAAAATATTTAAGCCACAATGGAATTCATTACGCAGCAACAAAAATTGGTCACAATTTCAAGAGCAATGTCCAAACTTCATGCAGGAAGCATCCCTACACATAGCAGAGTAAGGTCATCAAACCCAGAGAGCACCTTCAGGTAGAAATTTTTTGGAGAAGTGCACTCTGGCATTTCTTGAGAGATAAACTCCAGCATATAAAATTTTGTGAAGTGAACGTAAACACCAGATAATTGTGGGGTGTATGCACCATTTCCTGAAGGGAGAACACAACATTTCACATTGAGAAGAAAAAAAAAATCAAGCTACAACAAAGAGACAATGGGTGTAGAAAGACAAAACTCAATTTTTGAGTTATGAAGAGACTGTGGGAGATATTTAAAAGCCAGAAGGTAGAGTTGGCTTCATGGACGCAGTCAACAGAATTTTTTAAACACTAAGGTTTTTTTAAATCCCCAAGGAACTGAGATTTTTTGCAAACAATTGACTGTAGAAAACATAATTCAAGGGGAGAACGACAGTGAAACTGCAGAAATTAAATAAATATCCTCTTTCCAGGTAAAACTATCCCACCAATTTCGCAATTTATCCTTGAAGGAAAACTGAATCTGAGTTTGCAAAATATGAAATTGAAGTTAAAAAATTTTGATTTAAAATGTGTCAACAACAACATATTAACATGTAGTTTGATTTATGGATGTGGAAATCACTTGTGGGTAGCTCCAGGTAAACACCCTAATTCTAATCTGGATTTATGCAGGAACACAATAGAATACACATATATCCATAAGCACAGAGATGTAGCATAAATAGTGCTTCATTTTATTAATAAAAGAATGACTAAAATAAGCTTACAAACATAATTGAAACAAGCTAGGGTGCTGGTAGCGTATCTCTGAGAAGAGATGTGGTAGGCACATGCCTCTGAGTTGTGTTACATGTAGGATCGAAGGCCTATTATAGACATAATGGAAATAGATGAGCTAGGGTACTAGCAGCGTATCCCTGAGAAGAAATGTGACGGCTACCAGCCCCTGAACTGTGTTACAGAACTGAAATGATGTGAACAAGCGAGCTAGGGCATGGGTAACGCTTATCTCTGAGAAGAGATGTGTCAACTACCAATCCCCTGAATTGTGTTACAATGAGACTCGAAGACCTATTTATTGTTGAGAAACAATGTAAAACCTGAAATATCCAAAAACCTAACCCTAGGAGATGGAGCGCTAAAACTGTGGGCCCCATTTGGGTAAGTTGGTGTTTCAACTTCCTGGAGACATAAATTTGGCATCCGATCTCCGTTTGACTCGTTGAATAGCTCGTTAGAAATATCTATCCGAGGAATACAACCTTCGAGTGAGAAAAATTGGTCTACTACCCATGTTGCTCCCATTTTTCCCAAAAAGTGTCATTTAGGGCTTCAAAACGGCTCCGGAAGTTCAGGACCCAAAAAACTGCTATAAATAGTAAGTTTTGTTGAAACTTACAAATTAAAATAACTAATGGTGGGGGTTCAAATGGACTTGGTGGGTGGCCACCAATATCCACCTGGGTCATTAAGTCCCCAAAACGGCTTTGGGAGTGTAGGACCGAAAACCTGCTAAAAATAGTAAGATGTGTTGAAGCTGAAAAACTGAAAGAATTGATGTTGTGGGTCCAAATGGAATAGGTGGGTGGCCACCGATATCCACCTGGATCAATTTCTCAGTTAAAAATAACTAGCACTAAGAGAAGAGAAATCGAATTTGATTTGTGAAAACCCATAACCCAAAAATCAAGAGAAAATTCATGAGATTGTTTTTAAAATCTTTTACCAATCTGTTTTCCCTCTACGTTCTCAAACTTTAGAAGTAGACAGGAGGATATTTTTTACAAACTTTGAAAAAATACCAAGTCAATCTTGTACAAGTCATAGATGCCATAAAAATCTTTTTGATTTGTTATTCTCAGAAGCATTTTTTTAAAGAACAAAGGAGCTCAAGGCTTAGAAACAAAAATTGATTTTCCAAAGTGTCAGAGTGGAGTAAACCACCGGGAAAATCGATTTTTCTCAAAGAGGCAGTGAATGGAAATGATAAGAGCATAGATAAATTGTGATTTCCTGAAAATAATGTGATAAAAAATGCCAGAATATTGTAGATTGTTTTACATTTTCCAGAAAATCAGTTTCTGAGGAGATATTTTCCAGAAGAAGTCGATTTCTAAGAAGACAAAGAAGGTAAATTTAAAAAAAAAAAAAAAACCAGATTTAAAAAATCAATCTCCAGCGTTCCATTTTTGAAAAGGACGAGAAGGTGAATTTGAAAATAATTGTTCAGATTTCTGAAAATTACTCATTTCTAATAATTTGATTTCAATTTTAGAGAGATTTAATTATTCACAAAATTTATTCTTAAGTTCTGAAATACAAAGTAGAAATCGATTTCGATTTCTAAAAGAGTAGAGAGTTTTTCCAGGATTTGAATTCAAATTCTAAGCATTTAATTGTTGTAGACAGAGACAGATGGTTTAATTAATTTTTCTGTAGCTTGGGTATCGTTAAAAAAATGATTTCATCATTCATATAAAAAAAAATTACAATTTTCCAGAATCTCATGTAAGTGGAAATTGATTAACTGGCAGCATTTGAAATTCTCAGAAATTTCTGAAATCATTCATGTTTTAGTTCAGTTTGGGAATTGAAGGGAAAACACCTGGCAACAAAATAGTTGTAAAATTATGGATAAGCTCATAGAAGTTGAAATCACATTAGAGGAGAAGCATGATAAAAATTCTTTCTGAAATCAAACCAGATATTGATAGTAGTTGGTTTCAATAAAATGATGAGAAAGGTTTTGGAAATAGTGGCATGATGACAAAGGTTAAGTAAAATATTTTTGATGACAGTAACATGATCAAGAAGTCGATCTCAACATTCGAGAAAGATACTGGTATGTAAGGGATACAATGGATACAGGGGCAGTGATTATTTCAATTCAAATTATATGGATTTAGATCATTATTTATTTGAATTATTTGAAGTATTCTTACAATTTTTTACATTAATAGGTTTCATGTAAAGGAAATTAATACCCTATTCTAACATCAAAGAAGGTTTTTGAGGCATACCTCCAAAAGGATGGTAATAGACATGATTCACATGGCAAAGAGTTTAGTTAATCCATGGATGTGCTCAAATTAAAGATCCTTAAAGTATGCAAATAAAGGGAAACCCTAATTGAATTGACAGAGGAGGAAATGGAGAGGATGGCTATATATATATATATATATATATAGATATATATATATATATATATATATATATATATATATATATATATTATTTTTTTATTTTTTTATTTTTATTTTTTTTTACCAACACAAGCCAAGGCCACAATATCTACAAGTATAGGATCAGGTATAGGTACATCAGGGGCATCAACACTCAGAAGGTTAAAGAGACAGAGGCAAGCATGAGGACATGCTTGAGAGTAAGCAAGGGGGAGACGTTGGCCCTCGTTTTTTATCAAATTTTTCTTATTAAAATCCACCTAATTTTCATCATTTTCCACTTTATAACATCCACATATGACCTATTTTGACCTTGTTATGCATATTTAGGAAAATAAATTATGTTTTTCAATTTTCAGAATTTTTTGTAAAAATTGGGTTTTAAATGCATTTTTGGACCAGATCAGAAATTCCCGCAATGGCCTCATGGTTTGCATATTTGCAGGACACCTGGGCTCTAGCTGGATAAATTTCTATAAATATTGGGAACTAAGATTGGATGTACACCTATTGGTTCGGTCACCGAGCTAAAACAGGCCTGGTCAACGCTTGTCAAACATGACCTATTTTTTAGGAATCCCTAGAAAATAGGTCATCAATAGTAGATTTCAGGATTTTTCCAGATTTGGTGTAACTAATTGGATGAATTAGACCTATATGGTTGGGATTAGGATAAGATAAGGTTTTTAGAGAAATTGTAGCAGAGTTTGTTTATTATTTCTCTATTTATACCAAGTTTGTGAACCATCGAAACATGTAGAAAATTGTATGACATAACATTATTATTTCTGAGACTTTGGAGAGTTAATTGAAGACACATTATATTTCATTTTTTGTTGTTATGTGGTGATTTCTTGATTGAATTTTTAGTAGCTGAAAGCACTTTCAGTGTTTAAGGCAAGGGTGGAGGGCCCCCACACCGAGCTAAGTGCACTTCCTAGTTTATTTGTAGTTGCAATTTCTGAATTAGTTTGCTTTTGCTTAACTTTTTTATTAGATTTATGCTGATGATTTATGATTGCTAATGAATCTAATTATCATTATTATTCTGCATTTGAAAGGACAAACAAATGTTTAAGTTAAACATTCTTTCAATCTGATTAAGATCTTAAGCTAGAATTCATCTTTTCATGCTTTTAATGTTTTTTTGACTTCCTGTTTTCTAACAATAGCATTAGTGATAAATGAATCTATGATGAAGGACAACCAGGACCTATTCAGTGAAGAGCCTCTTCAATTATTGTTTCATGTATCATAATCTATTTCTCAATTAGTAGTTTTTTATTTCTAATTCATAAATTAATATTGTTAGATAAGAACAAACAAATCTCTTAAGTTAGGAGATTCTTCTGCCTCTGATTTTACACTTGAATTTAGAAATTATTTAAGTTAGATTTATATGTGTAATATGCATTTCCTTATCCATTGTTAAACCATCTTCTAAATTGATCATAACTGAAACTCATATACTTTGGGGATGCTTCTAAGTCCTACCAGCCTGGATTGATAATAAATACTTGTGTTTGTTTACTTGTTAAACAACCCAAAAGAGCCCCAACCAGAAAATTATCGGTTTCTAAAGTGGTGGTTTCAAAGATGTGCATTGGTTGCGATAAACACATCGAATGATATAAACATAACTTTGGTGGCAGCGATTTTATAAACTTTGTGAAGTATCAAATTTAATGCATGATAGGTTCCATCATATCGAAGGGAAACAGGTGAGCCCCTTAGAAGCAAGTAATAGTACTAACTTAGAAGAGACACATGAGCAATACAAAATAATATTTATTTAACCTGCAAAATATTTCACAAGATAACAACGATCGCAATAACATAAACAACAAGCATCCAAGAAGATTCATTCTAAAGAAAATGAATTATTTCATTAGTATTAGCGTAAGTGAAACAACATACATCGTTGAAATAATAGTCTTACTAAATCCATGACACATGCATGAAGGTGTGCCTACTTTGAGATTTTATTATAGACTGAAAGTTATAGACATACAATTACATTGACAAGACACTAGCCCTAATAGTGGAACATGAAGCCAACACTTGCTTCTCCAAAGAATGATATTCCTCCTATGCTAAACTAGAGAAGCCAAGGCTTCAAAAAAAAGATTCCAAGCCTTTGATTCCAAGCCCTTTTCTTGAGTTATGACGGTTTATTTATAGCAAATGAGATGACCCTTCATCTCCCATTATGACCTTTGAACTTCCCTCATGACCGTTTGACTTCTATTGCCTTTTCCTAACTAATGAGTTTTCACATTCCACAATTAACACTTGGAATTCCACTTACATATTTATTTCAAATACAATAATACATAAACCCATATGAGATCAAAATTGGTAGAGCCTAATAAGACAAACTATACACTTCAAGCTTGAGTTTGAGGAAACTCTAGCTCATCAACTTCAATTTTTAAATCTTCAGTTACATAGTGATGCCAATCTTTTCACTGTGTGATATTCTCCTCAAAATTTCCAATAATATTAGGATCATAGTGAACTCTAGCTTCAATTGCATCTGGGTAGATAGTTTTAGAACCAATTTGTGTCTCTTTCTTTAATAATAACAACATAGTATTGATCTTAGCAGGTCCACCAATATATTTCTGCATAGAGTGTTTATTAATCTCTAAGTCTTCTTTAGTAGCAATCTTCTTCAGTTGGTGCAAGTATTCTAAAACTTCCTGCCTGGCCGTGTTTCCGCTCTTTTCTTTTGTACATGACCCAACTAAAGGGATCTTATGAGATTTAACCAGGGATTCCACACCATTGTACAAATGTACATTGTTGGTCGCTTTAATTGCTTTCACAATTCAAGCTCCACATAAATTGTCAACCCGAGGAAGTCTTTTTATTTCAAAGATAATCACGCACTGGATATGCTCAATTTCAAAAGCAGAAACAATGTTGTAGTAAAAAGCCATAACATAAGAAGATAAGGTGTTGGCTATGAAAGTGTTGAGTTGTTTATTTCTTTGCATAAGCATTCTGACTACATACTTCTCCAACTCAGCTTGTTTTTTCATTTTCCTAACCAATTCTAGTGATGCACCTCTGTAATTCATTCCCAATTCATTAATTGTGATGATGGATGCGTGAATTAGTTTTATATATTTTTCATTCTCCCGTGATTTATTTTTCATATCATATAAGGGGACAAATGCTTTATGCATGATGACCAACTCCTCATAAATATTTATCATAGCATCCCCCAATGCTTGAAATTCACCATATATAACCATCTGAAGCTCCTTCAATTAGACATGTGTGGAAGACAACTTCTGATTTTATGCTTGGAGTTGTTTTATCTATTGTCTCGCGGCTTCCAAATCCGTTGCCATTTGTTCGTTTTTTGCCATTAGATAATATGTATTTTCCTTTGAAGCTCCTGCAAAGGCCAAGTTAGTTGCAACAATGGTTTGAGGATTCCTCGTAGTAGCCATGGAAATCACCTTTTTTATATTAATGAAAGTGGGATCTGTGAGTTTATTAAGGAAATTATTATTCCTTTCTTGCACAATTTTTCTCTTAAGCTTATTGAAATTCAGGCAACAAATATCCATGACTAGACTATCATCTAAAGGATAAATCTCTTATTCGTCACCTAGTGCTTATCCATCTATAAGAGGAGGCATATACTGAGTGATGATTTGTTATGTATTAGGAATAAGATCAACATCTTGGTTCTAATGCCCTTAGTCTACCTCCATATATTAGAAAACTTTTAGCTCTTCAATATTTTGAGAAATATTTTGATCGTGATATTGTTTATTCTCTTATTCCTGTAGCTGATTTTTTCTTTCTTCTTCTACTTGATTCAAAATCTATTCTTCTTCCTCCTTCCTTCTTAATTATTCTTGCATGTGACTTTCTTCTTGTTCTTAGTTTTCCTATTCCTCCTTCTGCATTCTCTCATCTTCCTACCTATTTAGTTTGTCCCCTTCTTTCCTCTTCTTCTCTTCTCTTTGTTGCTTACTTTTTATTTCTACTGTCTATTGGTTGAAAAAGGATAACCGGGTAAAGACCCAAGTTCAAGCATAGGGGCCAACAAGCCTCTATTGTAGAATAGGACAACATCGACATTTTCACGTTACCCAAGACTGAGTAAGGAGTCTCACCCGAGGCGTGTCATAACCTTAGTAAAATGGGAGAGTTGGGATTTGGATATCATAAGATAACTATCAATCGCTACTCCCTTAGAACATTATTATCATAACCAAGTAGTCATTACACGAGAGATAAATATACCATCAAATAATAAGGACTGAAATATAAATGATAAAAAGTTCTATCTACCGATTATTCAGATAACAACAACAATCCAAAGCACACACATAAGATATGGACCATAGAACATCTCTTCATATTAGCTTCATCATAATACATTACATTCAACACCGTATTGTCTTTTCAAGAAAACATATGAGACTAAAAAATATAGAGTTATAGGAATACCACATCCCAGTGTAGTTTCCTTTCTTTCGCGGTTGTCTTCTCTCCCCCTTTCCTTCTTGGTTTTCTTTCCTTATCCCGCTCTTGCCCAAATCAACTACTAGTATCTCCTTTTCCTTTGCTTGATTTCCTTCATGAATCAGTTGTTCTTGCTCCTCCCTTCTTACCTTCTGAAACTCAGATTCCACTCCAGTTCACTCCCCATCACTTCCACATCTCTTCAACAACTATCCTTCCACGTTCTATCATTCCAACTATCTTAAAACTTCCTTGTACATTCAAAAATGAAGGCCCCAACAAGCCTTGACCACAGTCTATTGATTCATCTCCGATTCAATATTGTCTAAGCGGTGTCAGTCCTGCTGGTGCTTATTTTTCTCATGTAGCTCTTGTCGATTCCTCCTACCTCACATTATCTTGACTTTTTCCTTTAAACGAAGGCCCCAACTCGGGAATTATTCTGAAAACCCCCTTTTTTAATTGTCAGAACTCTGTGATTTCCCCCTGCCAAGTATGCATTATCTTGGAAGCTTCGGTTATGAACTGAACTGTATTCTCAACTTTTGCTTGTTGTATTCGGGTGTTGAGGATGGTCTTCTAGTGTGTCTTTGATTCAAAATTGAGTCGGTGCAACGATTCAACTTGTTTCTTCACTGGTGGCCTCATCACGAAGTACTTGCTTCGTCTTCGATGATTCATCCTCAAATGATTATATCTATGTTTGCAGGGCTCTGGGTTTATCATACAATTTTTGTTAGACAATTATATCATTTTTTTCATTTGAATCAACCATTACCCCTGTGTTAATAATTGTAATCACCAGCAGGATCTATAAGTCTACCTCCATGTCCATATCAGTCACAACTATCGTACATGTTGGATAACATCAAAAAGTGTGGCGGAGGTGGAATTTGTCTACAATGATGGATCTCACGATGAGCGTGACAAGATTTGGGTCGAAGCTTGGCCTTATTCAAATACAAGTGAGGAAATTGAGGTAGACCATGGGTTTTCTTCAATTAGTGGGAAATTAGAATGGGTCTGGTTCTCTTCTGATGTCAAATCCACTAGCTGGGTTATATCATGGGAGACCTTTTCCTTTTTATTTTTAGGTGTTGGAATGGGTGGTTTGGAGGACTTATGCCTTTTGAACGGTGGAATGGTGGGCTGGGACCGTGAATGGGGCCCTATGATTGGTAGCGTTGTGACTATCGTAGTACTTATAGTGGTGGGTTTCTCAAATCGAGCTTGGAACTGAGAAAAAGAAGGAAATTGACTCGTTGTGACTCCTATACTTACCATTTTTTGGTTTATTTCTTGCATTTGAGTCTCCAGTTGTTGAATAACAGGTTTTAATTATATATGTGTGAGCCTCTTTCTTTATTCTAATTTTGTCTCGCCTGGTAATGGCTGTGGTATCATTGCTTGAAAATAATAGAAGTTTTGTTTGTGACGAACTTCACCGATAACTCCTGGACATAACATTACTTCTTTCTGGAATGCCTCCATAGTCAGGATAAACCTTTATGCCCTTTTTTGGAATGTCTCGGGATGTACACAACACGGCCTTAGCCAGGTGTGACCATGAGTGACTTTGAACCAAATTTTTTATGATTACTCATCAAGTATTACTATTGGTATCCTTTTTGTAACATTGATAGCATCAACATATTCTTATACCAACCTACGAGGCATGCCTTATTTATTTATTTTCTATTTGGATCTCCTGATGCCCTCCATGGTGTCTATCTTAATGCTAATGGTTTCTCTTCAGTTATTTATTCTAACTGCCTTCCCTCTAGAGGACACCATTTCCACATGGCCAATGCCATGATAAAATATCCATATATGAATTTTTTGGCGCAAGTTTGTAGTTATCCTCATAATCTTAAAATATTTCATGCAATAAATATGTGCACCAATTGATCTACACTTTGTCTATGTAGAACTCCACAACTGAAATAGTATCCAGTGTGCACTCATTCTTCATGTAATGGCGCATAATATTGTCGGTTATTAGATGACAAGAAAATTTTATGTTAGCATTGTTGATGGGGTTAATTTGGTCTCCCTTGCCTCCTCTCTTCGTGTTATATTTTGTAGAAATTATATGCACTAAGCATGCATATGTCCAAGATCCACCTGATCTCACACTATTTAACTTTATGCAAGATATTGAATCTATTCCACTTGTTAATCTTTTGCGGAAAAAATTAATTCCACACACATGCGAAGCATAAAAAAAAATATTCAATCACACATAACACAGTTTTTAACCAGGAAACCCTGCAGCTGAAAACCCCAACTATATATTATGTAACATGGAGATCATATGAAAATCTCATATAAACATACAAAGCTTATCACCAGCTCTCAGTACATTACAATCGTCATACACTAATTAGGCCCAATCTTGCAAATCCATGCACCGATCTTAGCCACCTGCTAGCCTACCTCCACTGCACAATCTCTACTGAATAATAGCTCTGAATGAATTCAAATTACTCCATCCTTGACTGCGCAATCCTCATTGGAAACTCCAATGTGTGTTTGATGCAATCAATGCATCACTATAGTCACAACAAATAGTCTATCTTGCCCTTTCACCTATCTCTCCACTAGTCTCCACTGAAACTACCATGCACTGTACTTAACTAATGTATTTTTCAGTTGATTAATGAGTTATTATTTATGAATTAATTAACTAATTAATTGACTCCACTCTCACTAGTGTATCAATCATTTAGACTAGATACAACTAGCTCAACTGAGTCTAACTGAGTTAAACTAAATACAACTCCATAACTCTGCCACTTGAGTTCTAACTGAGTCCTCCATGCATTAGCTCCATTAAACCATTAGGAATAGCGCAATTCCTTCTGTCAGCTGATGTGCCACATCTGTGCACTGAACTGAAGTGCTCCAAGAGAATAAGTTGTTGTTTAGAGTCTGATTATCATTAAGAGCTAATATTAATCAACATACATCTATTTTTAGATTAACGATCTATAAATAGACTTCGGCCAATCTTTTAAAAATAGTTCATCTATTTTTCCAACTTGATCAACCATCCAAAAATAGCATCCTGCAACTTTTGAAATATGATCATCATGTCTAAAAATATACTTGCGCCAAAAATAGCCTATGGGCCCACTTAGTGAAGGCAACTCTTTTCACTAAGCTCATCATCTTGTTGAATCTCAACACTCCCTCTCAACAAGATAGGGATTATCTTTCACCCTGATCCTGCCTCTATGGTATTTGAATTTTCTCCTGGTGAGTGCCTTCTTCAGAATATCTACATCCTGATCCTTCGCAGGAATGTACTGAAGCAACATGATCTTCCGCACCACACAATCTTTGATATGATGATACTGGATATCAATATGTTTAGATCTATCATGAAACACGGGATTAACTGAGATTTTAATGCAACTCTGATTATCACAATGAATCACCGTGGGATCTAAATGTGAACCGAACAATCCAACCAGGATCTTCCTCATCTAGATAGCCTCACATGCAGCTAAAATTGCAGCCATGTAATCCGCTTCCGTTGAAATTAGTGCCACAGATCTTTATTTCCTGTTGTACCAAGAAACTGTCGTAGATCTGATACTGAAAATCCCTCCTGATGTTCTCTTTCTGTCTGTTGGGCTTCCTACCCAATCTGCATCCGTGAAGCCATGCAACTTCACCTCATCCTTATGTCTGTACCATAAACCATACTCAGATGTGCCCCTGATATATCTCAATACATGCTTGCCTGCCTTCCAAAAGAGCTTGGTAGGCTTAACCATCGCTTGTGAAAGTTGGTTCACCGCATAGCATATGTCCGGTCTTGTATTGACTAAATACATGAGCGAACCCACCAACTGTCAATAAACAGTAGCATCCACTACCTCTGCCAATGTAGCATCCTCTTTCTTCCAATTTCCTGGAAGAGGAGTGTTGATAGGCTTGTAGCCTTGCATGTGAAACTTCTCCAGTATCTCCCGGGAATAATTTCCTTAAGACACAAACATTTCACCTTCCTGCTGCCATATTTCCAATCCAAGGAAATAATGAAGGAGGCCCAAGTCCTTCATCTCAAACTCCTTTGCAAGATCTTCCTTGCATGAGCGTATCAACTGCTCATCACCTATTAGTATTAAATCATCAACATAAAGTACAATGATTAAAAGCTTACCCTCAACCACAATCTGGTATAGGTTTGCATCCGCCTCACTCTTGGTGAAGCCAAGTCCAGTGAAATAGTTGTCGATCTGAGTGTACCAAGCACGGGGTGCTTGTTTCAGCCCATACATCGCTCTTTTGATCCTGCACACATGCGACTCACTGCTAAAGATATCAAATCCTTCAGGCTGCTCAATGTACACCTCTTCCACAATGATCCCATTAAGGAATGCAGTCTTCACATCCATCTAATGAATGTGCCAACCCATCTGCGCTGAGAGAACAAGGATGGTCTGTATGGAAGAATACCGTGTGACAGGTGCAAAGGTTTCTTGATAGTCAATCCCCTCAATCTGTAAGAAGCCCCGAGCAACAAATCTTGCCTTATACTTCTCGACACTCCCATCAGCAGCTTGCTTTACCTTGTAGATCCATCTTGATCCTACAACTGATTTTCCCACCGGCCTTGGAACAAACTCCCAAGCACTATTTCTGACAATGGAGTCATACTCCTCCACCATGGCATCTACCCATGTGGGCTCCTGCCCTGCTTCTTCAAAAGAATATGGCTCTGTCACAACACACTTGCTCATAAGAGCCATGTATCCAGTATATCGGTTAGGTGACTGTCTCTGTCTGCGCTGTGATGTAGGAACTCCTACATTCTGTGCCGCATCAAGCTTTATTCTCTCAGCTTCTATGATATGTTTTCTGCCTTGTCTGATGTTTGGTTGTACATGAGTGGACTCCTCCATTCCATGAATCTCCTCCTGTGGCTAATCCACATCCAGAAGCTCATCTTTGGGAACAAGAAGTTCCTCTTCTGCATGCAAGTGTAGCTCCCTCTCAAGCGACAACTTCATGGTTTTCACCTCATTGAATTTTATATCCCATCGCACAACAGTCATCCGACTGTCTGTAAAATACACACGATAGTTATGGGGTGTTTCTATGTACCCCACAAATATCCCAACTTCTGCAATCAGCTCCAGCTTCTTCCTGGCATCCTTCGTCACATGAATGTAAACATGTGAGCCAAAAATCTTCAAATGAGAAATATCAGGCTTCTTACCAGAAAATGCTTCTTCGGGCATACTCATGCCAAGTACTCTATGGGGACAATGGTTTTTCACATAAACCGCAGTGTTGCATGCTTCCACCCACAAGTGCATCGGTAGGCCTTGGTCATGCAGCATCGCTCATGCAACACCCACGATCGTTCTATTCTTTCTCTCCGCAACCCCATTCTGTTGTGGGTTATGAGGCGCTATGAGTTCTCTTTGAAATCCTTCTTTGCTACAGAAGTCTTTGAATTCGCTTGAGATGTATTCACCACCATTATCGCTCCTTAGAGCTTTCACCTACTTCCGACTCCTTCTCCACCAATGCCTTGAACTCACAGAACTTTGAGAACGTTTCACTCTTCTTATTCATGAAGAAGATCCAGCATCTACGAGAATAATCATCAACAAATATCACATAATACCTGTGTTTTTCTATTGAAGCAACCGAGAATAGTCCACACACGTCTGTGTGAATTCTCTCCAGGATCATCGAAGCACGGTTCTCCTTCTCATGAAAGGTCATCTTCACAAACTTACCCATGGTACATCCCTTGCACTGATCTGACTGCGCAAGAATACCCTTTGGAAGTCCAATATAAATTTGCTGCAAAATATTCAAAGCGCCATGGTGAAGATGGCCCAATCTCCTGTGCCATAATTCGCCCTCATCCCGCCTCACCACTTCTTCTGCTTTTCCCACCATTGCAGCGCAGCCATCTACCTCCAGCTTCTAGAGATTATTAATGTGAACCCCTATCTTCTTGGTTTGGCCAGTTTTTTTATGTCGAAGGAAGGCTTTTCCCTCACTGAAAACAACATCATAACCCTTGCCTTCCAGCATTGTGACTAAGACCAAGTTCTTCTTCAGACCTAGAACATGCATGACATTCTTCATCAAGAACGTATTACCAGACTCACTCTCAAAGGTAATGGTCCCAATGCCAGTCGCATTGTACCGACCATCGTCGCCCATCTCTATATGCATCTAGAGGTCCTTCTCCTCCAAGTCACTAAACAACTCTTTGTCTCCCGTCATATGGAAAGACGCACCACTGTCAAGATACCACACTGAACCCATGCAGCTTGAAACGAAGCATGCAATCAAGGAAAAATCCAGCTCAAATTGCAAGGCTAAGGCCTCTCCAGCTGCAGATCTAGCAGCCTACTTATAATTCTTCTTCTGTGGACAGTTAGTGGTGAAATTTCCATGCTCGTGACAGTGAAAACACTTCACTTTGGAAAAATCCTGCTTCTTGCCTATAGCATCGGATTTTGAAGGATTTTTCTTCCCCTTCCCTTTCCTTGCTATAGCATCCAAATCGAAATTATCTTCATCTTCATTCTTCGATGAAGATCCATCCCTAGTACCCCGCCTTATCTCTTCCTGCACAAGATCCGACCAAAGTCGTTCCCATCCTGGCAGTTTCTTCCGTCCATTGAGAGAGTCTTCGTAGCTATGCCAACTCTTCAGAAGCCCAATAAGAGCCAATCTCACCAAGTATTCTTCATCAATAGTAACCCCCACACTTCCAAGTTCATCCTTGCAGTGGACATCATGAGGTATTTTGGTATATTGTCGCCTTTCTCCATTTTTATTTTTCTGAGCTTGTCTTTAAGCGCCAACTTCCTCTGGTCACTTCTACTTTGGAAAATTTTTTTCAAAGCCTTCCACATCAAGAATGGAGTGATTTCCCGTGAAGGCTGGACACAATATGGTCCTTCACACCTTCCAACAGAATCATCCTCGTCTTTGCAGTCTTATTTTTCCATGCATCAAGTAATGCAGCATCGCTAGATCTCAGCTTAGGAACATCGCTATCGATGAACTCCTTCAGCCCATTATCCTCCAGCATCGCCTCCATCCTGTCCTTCCAGGCTATGTAATTCAAGCTCCCATCAAGGGCATACTCAAATATCAACCTGTTGAAAGAAATTTCAATGTATACTCGATTTCTGCACCAAGAATCTTCTATACCAAATTCAAATTGTCCACCAGTACAAACTCACTTCACAACAATAAAAAATTCTCTGATACCATGTAGAAATTATATGCACTAAGCATGCATATTTCCAAGATCCACCTGATCTCACACTATTTAACTTTATGCAAGATACTGAATCTATTCCACTTGTTAATCTTTTGCAGAAAAAATTAGTTGCACACACATGTGAAGCATAAACAAAAATATTCAATCGCACATAACACAGTTTTTAACCAGGAAAGCCTGAAGATAAAAACCCAAAATATATATTATGTAACATGGAGATCATATGACAATCTCATACAAACATACAAAGCTTATCACAAGCTCTCAGTACAGTACAATCTTCATACACTAATCAGGCCCAATCTTGCAAATCCATGCACCGATCTTTGCCACCTACTAGCCTGCCTCCACTGCACAATCTCTGCTAAAGAATAGCTTTGAATGAATTTGAATTACTCCATCCTTGACTGCGCAATCCTCATTGGAAACTCCAATGTGTGTGTGATGCAATCAATGCATCACTATAGTCACAACAGATAGTCTATCTTGCCCTTTCACCTATCTCTCCACTGGTCTCCTTAGGCCCTTATTGTGCTACTTTATAGTTAAATGATTCCTTTTATTCGATTGATTAATGAGTTATTATTTATGAATTAATTAACTAATTAATTCACTCCACTCTCACTAGTGTGATCAGTTAGACTGAATACCTTCAGCTCAATTTGAGTCCTAATGAGTTAAACTAAATACAACTCCATAACTACTTCTTCCAAGCTGTGTCATAACTGCCACTTGAGTTCTAGCGGAGTCCTCCATGCATATTAGCTCCGGTAAACCCTTAGGAGCCAGTAATTCCTTCTATCAGCTGATGTGCCACATCTGTGCACTGAACTGAAGTGCTCCTATAGAATAAGTTGTTGTTTAGAGTCTGATTATTATTAAGAGCTAATATAATCGACATGCATCTATTTTTAGATTGACGATCTATAAATAGACTTCTCCCAATATTCTAAAAATATAATTTCATATCTTTTTCCAAATTGATCAACCATCCACAAATAGCATCCTGCAACTTCTGAAATATGATCATCATGTCTAAAAATAGACTTGCGCCAGAAATAGCCTGCGGGCCCACTTAGTGAAGGCAACTCTTTTCACTAAGCTGATCATCTTGTTGAATCTCAACATATTTGTCATAGAAATTGTCCTCTAAAACCTTCCTAGCTCTCTTGGAAATTGTTTAGAAGGCGGAAGTCACCGTGTTTCCTGCTACTAAATGGCATGTTAATCGTTGGATGCCCAATGCATGTACTTTTATTTCATTCCCCATCCATAACGAACCTCTGTGTTTCCTGCTGAGAAGAACTTTAGTACATTTCATCACTACTCCTTAAGTGTCGAATAGAAGTAGAATTCTGTAGTAATGTTGATCTTTGTATTCATATGAATCCATTTAGTACTCGGATTTCCTAGCTTTTTTCCTCCTTCGTGTATAAATTTGTGTATACTTGGTGCTTTCACATCAGAAACTAAAATGAATCTATGAATTGAGTATCAACCAACCCGCTTTGTCATACTTTCCTGTTACAGTCTCCAATTTCTCAATTTTGGTGTCAAACTCTGGTTCAATGACTAAAACAATGTTTTTCGTCATTCTTGAATGTCTTTGGTAGACGATTGATACAATGGGCCTAGAATCCGACTTGGGACACTTGCTATCAGATGCATACTATCGACTCTTTGCTTTCAGCACCCTGGTTTCGGACTCTAAAGAATTCAGCATATCCATGCAGATTAAGTAGATAGCCTTGCCATGACATATTGTGATGAGATTTCTTAACTAATTATTTTGGAAACTTTCCCATTGGTTTCAATCATGTGATTTTCTAACAACGGGTAAGTTTGACCTAACTTGGCTGACGCGATTTTGGAAAAAGCGAATGGAAATAATGGGAAATTATTATGCAGTGATGGACATGATTTATTAGGCGATAATGTTTCTATTAAGGGAAATATTGATTTTGAATTCAGAGTGAAAATTGAGTTATGGGGTAATCATTATGAATTGATTGATGACACATATGATATCCCCCCCCCCCCCCACCACAAGTAGCTACAGTGAGGTACATATCTCTCCGCAACTGGGTTGACTCAGATGCATACATCTACCTATAACTACACTAAATTATGAAAATTTAAAGCTTTTAACTAACATTCTAACAAAACTGATTGGATTATTGACATACAAACATGATTGACTAGACCTATGACTACTTACTTCTCCTTTTGGAGATTTATTTGAATTGAAAAATTAAATGTCTTACTCCTGAAATGGTTTCAAGCGTGCGACATTCATCCAAACTAGTAGTAAAATGCCATCAAGTTATGCGAGCTTTAAAGCTCTTGATTCTCGGATCTCTACAACAATAAAAGAGGCTATCAAATGCATCTACAACTTACTTGGGAACTTTAGGAACTTATTTTCATGCATTAGAACACGACCTCTGACTGTGAACGTATTTTGCTTCATGTGTCGGTCATGTCCAGCCTTTTGTCATTGCTTCTCTACTAACTAATGGAAATCCAATAGGAACCTGGCTTTATCTAACTCCCATAATTCTTCCAACCATTTTTCAATTGATTAATCCTTTGACATGTGTGTTTCCTGTGTGATAAACAAACTTGGGACTATGAATTATGCTCGTACCACTGCTTCTCGATCGTACACCAATTAGAAATGTGTTTTCTTATGAAACCTCTTGAGAGTTTTTCGGTAAACCCATAATGTAGCTAGAATGATTGCATCCTAGTCATCCCTATTGGTTGAACATACCTTCAATAAACCCTTCTCCTATATCTTATTAAATGCTTCAAATGTTCCATTTTCCTATGCGTGATACAAACTACTCTTATGATGTTGGACCATAAAGTTCTACAGCAGTGACGCGACTATTTAATTGATGAAGTGGCTTCCTTGGTCACTTTTCAAGATTCTAGGGCATCCAAATATTTTAATGATATTCTCAAAGATAAACCAGGTTGCGGTGTCAATTGTGAAATCTCTTACTGGTGTCGTTTCATTCCATATTTTCAAGTACTCAGTTGTGGTTATAATGTATCATGCCTATGAGTGGCGTGTAAGTGGGTTAATTAAGCCTATGAAGTTGATAGCCCACTTTTAAAGAGTGAGTAGTGTCTATACCAGCTGTAGTGGTGAATCATCACGATGTGATGGATTCCCAACACATTGGTATACATCACATCTCTTGACATATTTCTTCACGTCTCTGTAAATAGTGGGCCACCATAAACCTGCATGTAGAATTTTCCTTGTGGTACTCTTCTCTCTGATGTGTCCTCCCGTAAGACCTAAGTGGCCTTCCCACAATACCTCCTCTCTTTCATGGTCCAGTACACACCTTCGCATTATGTGATCTAGTACCATCTTGTATAGTTGACCTACAATTAATTGATAATTGGTTGCGCTGACGACCACATGCCTCTTTTTCGTTGTGCTATAATTCTTCGGTCACATCCCAGTAGCTAAAAAATGATGCTATATCCTCCAAGTAGTATGGCACTGCTTCTACCCTGAATAGGTCTACATCTAGTAGTTGATAATAGACAAAACCTTTTCTTTCTCCTGACTCAAGTCGTGATAAATGGTTAGGTCTGACATTCAGCCTGTCTGGCTTGACAATCACTTCAAATGTGAATTCTTGAAACAATAGTAACCATATAAAGATTCTCCCCTCCAATACATGCTTTTTCACTAGGTATTTCAATGTAAAAGTGCTTTGTAAATAATATGAAAGGCCCTCTGATAATATAGTGGGGAAAATTTTGGAGTGAATATACCATCACAAGTGCATCCCTTTGTGTTGTTGTGTAATTCTTTTCTCCTATCAAAAATAAACTACTGGAAAATTATAATGGGTGGTCAATATTTCCTTCACTTGGTTGATCAAACACCACTCCCAATGCAATCCATAATGCATCAATATGTACATGGAAGTGTTTATTCCAATCAGGATCAACTAATATTGGTGTACTTTCCAGCTTCTCTTTTAATATATTTATTGCCTCATTGCATTCTTCGATCCATATGAATTGTTCTATATTATTATGTAGCCTTTCCATTAGAGTTGTGATGAGGGCATAGTTGTTGTTGACGAGGTAAATCCCCTCTGCGGATAGAGGCGATCCCACTAGCCCTAGAGTGGATCTAGCAACAAACAAAACATGCTACGATATCGATTCCTAGTTATAAAAGACAAAGCTACGATGGATATCCTACCTCGAGTCCTACGCTGTTGTTGTCGAAGGAGAAGTGTTGCTTCCCATTCCTAGATTGACAGATCATGATCCTTTCACTCACCGCGTCCGAACACCTATACACATGCAGATAAAAATGATGACATACAATGTAATAATTCAAACATGTAACTATCAATCAGTCGGAAAAGATTGAATCAAATTGCATTACACAAATAAGCAATACAACGACGGAACCAATAACATAGTCAAGCATATATTAAAATATGAAAGAAAGATTACAACCGAGTTTTGATGTCACGTTCTTCCTTTGGTAGGCTTCCAGCGGAGCGTGTCTCACAAAGCTTGTCAAGAATTTAGACAAGGCTCTCTCTCTTACGGGGTTCTCCTTAGCTCTACTCTCAATAGTCGCTCAGCTATAATTTTCTTCCCAAATTTTCAGCTAGGTTGCAAATAGAGAGGGCAGGCTTTTATAGAGGGAGAAGGATAAATTAGGATCCCTACAATCATGGGGGAGAGTCCTATCTCTTAGGAAGGTTCCATGAGAGGTGGAAAACCACTTCCTAATCAGGGAGATCAGAAGCCAAACAGTCCAACCTCTTTTTGATAATTCGTTCTGAATTTGTTAGAATCAAACTTCCGCCCTTTATTTTTAAAAAACATTCCCAAATTGGCTTGGTGCGGGAAATACACAGGGACAGAGTGCCAGGTGGCGCGGGATTAGTGTAAATTTCCCTGATTGGCACGAGTAATGAACTGGTTGAGCGCGCCAATGCCCAAAAATATGTTTTAGTGATTTTCTAAGGAAAGGTTCTTCAAGAGAATTATTTTCCTTATGTGGAAGGATGCCATCAAGGTATTTTCAAGACATTTTACTATTCACAAGTCACGGGAATATTCCTCCAATATACGGGATGAGGGATTGCAGGGACGGTGACAGATGCCCCCTAAAGCATGAGGTCTGAGAGAGAGGGAGGGGTGAAATGCTTTATGAGAATGCGTTCAACTGAAAATACTGCCGTCGTAACATGCATATATAAAAAAAAAAAAATTATAAACTCATGAAAATACAAAATGATTCATCCCAAGTTCTTTGTCCCGGTCCTCTCCTTCTGGGAGTGGAAGGTCTGGGTCTCCAGTAAAATCTGTGTCGGCGTAGGGCCAATCCTCCACGACGATCAACTGTCGTCGGAGCCAATCAAAGAACTCTGGCCTCCAAGACATCTGCTGGCCACCCCCTGCCTTTGGCATCAGTGCCGCCCATCGAGCCATCCGTGGCTCTCTCAGTGGTGGCTCCAGGACTATGGCCTCCTGGTGCTAAAAAATAGGTAATCGTTCTAGGAAGAATGACACCAGAATCGACCCATATCCAAACTTCTTTAGTTTGGACTTCTTTCATTTTGTGATCTATAGTTTGATGTTCATGGTCACGGCCTCGGCCCAGTCAAAGATAGTTGGGTTCATACACTCCAAAGCAAGAAGTAACTGCGTCTTTGTGTCCTCGTGCGGTGTCTGCAATCCCGCAGCCCGCGTAATGGTGTGTAGCACTACTCTCAGTGCTAGATTGGGGATGGTCTAAATGTCCACTTTACCGCTCCCTGTTCCTTTGCGTGCCCCTGGGCACACCCTATTCATGACCATTGTCATGATTTCTCCCGAAGGCCTGGTACCGGTCAGAATAGGGACTGGACCCCTACGTGATAGTCCAGTGATCAAATATACATCTGCTACTTCGAGCTCAAGCTCCTGGTCTCGAAGTTTTAATTTCTCCTGATCCTCATCCCAAATATTGATGAGATACTGCGGCAATTCGAGCTGAGCCTGAAGACATGGTGTCAGAAAGAACTTTTTTAGCCCGCAATTCCTAAGAGCATTCATACATTTCTCGTTTTCCATTTCTTATTCATCTTCTTCACTATGTTCTCTCTCTTTCCATTCGATAACCATATTTTTCGCTTGATACCTGCATCAATCAATTATAGGAACGTTATAAGCCTCCTGGGGTATTCAAATTTACATTCCATTGGTTGCATTTTGTGAAATTTGAGCCAGATTTTGAGTTGCGCCATTGGCGCGATTGTTTGGCTAACATTCACGCTAGGTGGCGTGACCCCTGTGTAAAACAGGGTGGATTGGCGCAGGTCCATGCCCGAAACCCGCGCCAACCGTGGAGCCCTAAATTTTAACAATCCTCCCCTAAGGGACCTCAAATATCAATAAAATGCAGTAAAATGTAACTTAAAAGATGGCAAAAGAGGTCATTTCTTACCTGAACTAGACGAAATTCGATTTGGTCCACTAGATTGATCACACTCGTCACCCTAAAGATTGAAGCAGAAATGGGTCACTATTACTCTGCAAAGAGGTAAAAGTGAAAAGTAAATATTTGTTACCCCTGTTGGTCTTTTATAGCTTTTCAAAGTCCTAAAATAGGTTTTAAAAGTATTTGTCGATATATTTTCATATATTTTTGTGGAATATGTTTTACATGCGTCTTTTTGTGCAGCAACAGGTTTTCACATGGTTTTGACGAAGAGACGAGTTGTATTTTATACTTTTTCGGACTCGGTAAAAACACGAAAAAAGTCACTACTGGAGTCACCTTTCAGCTCTTTTCTGACTCTCTAAAACTGAAAATATTGCCGAGTCACTTGTCATTTTGAGCTCGTTAAATTGGTTGTGAAGCAATATCTACCCAGTATATGTTTACCCCTTTTTTGGGCTGGGATAGATTATTTACGAAAAAGGAATACCCTAGATTATCGCGACTAGGAGGTTTTCTCAGACATAGTTTTCTACCTTTTCGGATCTGAGGGACTATCTACGAAAAGGGACTGCTGGAGTTTTCTTTTCCGCCTTCTTTTCAAACTCTCTAAATATGAAAAGATGTTGAGTTCCTCCTTTGTCAGACTCGTTAAAACTGATGACATCAGACTCCGTCGTAATGACGTTACTCGAGTTCCTCCTTCCTAGGGCTCATAAAATGTACTAGGTTGGATTTGTCAGAAGGAAAAACTTACATCGCAAGCACATGCTATCCCCTTCAAGCCTGTTTTAAAAAATAATTGGGGTAGTCGCCAGAAATGGTGGGGGAAAATGGAACATATATTGTAGTCGTGTTGGCAGTATGTCGCTCTTCAACATGGCACTTGTCTGCATTCGTGTCGGGTTGGGGAAATCTCATCTCGTTATCTGCTTACTTCCATGGGTTTTGGTACTCCCTTTTGACCGCTCATCTACTCTTTCCCGCGTCACCATGACCTCAGATCCCTTGATGTCAAATACTGCCAAATCCAGTGTCATGCCACCGATATGTTCAAGAGAAGTTTGCCTCTGCAGTTTTCAACCTCCCTCTGATTCTCTGTTGGTATTGATTCACAAAAATTTATATCCCTCTGTCTCATGTCAATGATGTGTGAAAAATCATGGCCCACCTTTGATCAAGGTCCCTTCCTGTCGACTCTAGCTCATTATCCAGGAAGTTGATCTAGAGACTCCCTTCAGGAACCTTGGAGCCTGCATGCCTCAATGGCAAGTTCTTCGCATTCGATGTAAGGTTTTCATTATTGACCTTTGATTGGATGATTCTACGGGTGTTTGACGCCAGATCATTGTTCACATTCCGTGGATTGTACCTCTTGTACCTTGAGATCCATTGTCATTATTGGTGGTTTCTCTCGCATCTGTTAAGAGCTTTCATCATTAGCTGGTAATCAAACGATGTTCTTACATGTTCGACTTCAGCTCACATATTCACATGCTCGAACTTGCACTTTGTTCGGGTCGAGATGGAGCACAAGACCCTGGATTTTGTTTGTTGAAATCCAGGTTGCGGGTTCTTTGTGGATTATTATGACTTATTACATGACTCTTTGAATTGGATGGCTGCGACCATACCTGAGTCTACTTGTTGATCCTTATTTTGCTAGATGGCTGCATCCATACCTTGGATCTCATTATTTCTGTACTCTTTTATGGATGGTTGCACCCATACAACATATCATGTATCAGAGATATCATTTGTATTTGTACTCGCAGGTCTTCCGATGGTAGTATTTTCAGTTGAACGTGTTCACATAAAGCATTTCACCCCTCCCTCTCTCTCGGACCTCGTGCTTTACGGGGCATATGTTACACAACATTTTTTCACTGTACCTGCAATCCCTCATCCTATACATTGGAGGACTATTCTCATGACTTGTGAATAGTAAAATGTCCTGAAAATACCTTGATGGCATCCTTTTGCATAAGGACAAAAATTCTTCTGAAGAACATTTCCTCAAAAAATCACTAAAACATATGTTTGGGCATTGGCGCGCTCATCTAGTTCATCACTCGCGCCAATCAGGGAAATTTACACTAATCCCACGCCACCTGGCGCTCTGTCCTTGTGTAGTGCCCGCGCCAAGCCTATTTGGGAATGTTTTTTAAAATAAAGGGCGGAAGTTCGATTCTAACAACTTCAGAACGAATCATCAAAAAGAGGTTGGATTTTTTGGCTCCAGATCTCCTTAATTAGGAAGTGGTTTTCCACCTCTCATGGAACCTTCCTAAGAGATAGGACTCTCCCCCATGATTATAGGGATCCTAACCTCCCCTTCTCCCTCTATAAAAGCCTGCCCTCTTTATTTTCAACCTAGATAAACATTTGGGAAGAAAACTATAGCTGAGTGACTATTGAGAGCAGAGCTAAGGAGAACCCCATAAGAGAGAGAGCCTTGTCTAAATTCCTGACAAGCTTTGTGAGACACGCTCCACTGGAAGCCCTGCTGAAGGAAGAAAATGACGTCAGAACTTGGTTGTAATATTTCTTTCATATTTTAATATATGCTCGACTATGTTATTGGTTCCATCGTTGTATTGCTTATTTGTGTAATTCAATTTGATTCAATCTTTTCCGACTGATTGATAGTTACATGTTTGAATTATTACGTTGTATGTATTCGCTTTTCTCTACATGTGTACAGGTGTCTAGACGTGGTGAGCGTGAGGATCGTGATCTGTCAAGCTAGGAATGGGAAGTAGCACTTCTCCTTCGACAATAGCATCGTAGGACTCGAGGTAGGCTATCCATCGTAGCTTTGTCTTTTGTAACTAGGAATCGATATCGTAGCATGTTTTGTTTGTTGCTAGACCCACTCTAGGGCTAGTGGGATCACCTCTATCCGTAGAGGGGATTTACCTCATCAACCCATTTATGCGTTGTGATAAAGGACACCCTTCATAGTCAATAAGCTCATAAGCCCCATTCTGCAACACACGTTTAACGATGTAGGGCCCATGCCACATGGGTTGGAATTTTCCTGCCCACAGCTTATCATGAGCTTGGCCGTATAGAAGAACGAGATCACCTTTAATGAAAGAACGATGAGAAACTGATTGGTAAAAATGTGCTTTGATTCGCTTCTTTTGTGCTTCGATGACCAAGGCAGCTAAGCGACGAGTTTTGTCCAATCTCTCTAAATAGAGGAGACGTTCTTCTTTAGGCGAAGTATCAGGCATTAATTCCATAGCTAACTTAAGTGAATGGATTTCACATTCAATCGAAAGCATGGCTTCTAATCCGTATACCAATTGAAAAGGTGTAAACCCAATTACATTTTTTGTCGATGTTCGGTAAGCCCATAGAGCTGAGAACAACATGAGATGCCAGTTTTATTTGTGGATCCTGATTGTTCGTTGAAGCACGGTGACAAGGACCTTGTTTACAGCTTCAACTTGGCCATTAGCTTGGGGATAGTAAAGCGTTGAGCTGTCATGGCACAGACCCAACTTAGATGTCAGCTCCGCCACCATATAATCCCGAAAATGGGAACCATGATCAGTGACGATGGCTTGAGGGACACCGAACCAAGAAATAATGTGATTGAATATGAACTGTGCCATTGTCTTACTATCTGCAGCCAGTGTAGGCATTGCTTCGGCCCATTTCGTAAAGTAATCAATGGAAACGATGATATAGGCAATGCCCCTCGTCCGAACGAGGGTTACACGTCATAAATTGTATACCCCATTTGGCAAAAAAGCCAAACAAGATGTAGTGGAACAGGCAGTGCACGCATCTTGCGTTGATAAATATGGCATGCGTGGCATTTACATACTGCAATAATGCAATCTTTAAAAATAGAAGGCCAGAAGTAGCCAACATGAAGGATCTTCTGTGTAGTGGCATAACCAGACATGTGACCACCACAGATGCCACTATGGCAGTCTTTTAAAACCTTCTCCGCTTCCTCAAGGGTCAAACATTGGCGAAGTAAAAAATCGACTCCGACGCGATAAAGGGTATCTCCAACAATGCGATAAGGTTGTGATTGATGTCGGATGTGGCGTCGGCCATCTTTTGTTATCTCAGACCTGAAAGTAGACGTTTGGAGGTACACGATGATATCACCATACCATGGGTCGAGGGTGCTGATCAGGAAGAGAGTTTTGTTGTGTAACCAGCTCCAAAAATAGAAGAAAAGAGATATCAACACCTTAGAAATGAGCCACTTCGAGGGGGCAACCTCCAATACATTACATAAATGAAAAATTATTTGATGATACAATTTACAAAACCTCCTTTCTATATATAGGAGTCCATGGGGCCATAATGTAATCCTAGTGGGCCACAATGTAATCCTAGCCGACCTAACAATAATAATGTAAGGGCACAATAATAACAATACGGGGGTTATAGGGGTACAACAATAACAATAAGTGGGGCAACACTAACATAATAAGGGACTACACTATTAATATAGGAACTTAACATGCCCCTCTTCTTCAAACACGTGTTGTCCTCAACACTTGATTATTTCTTGATGCTTCTGTATAAAATTCTCATCCTCCCATGTGGAATCTTCTACAGGAAAGTTCTTCCACTTGCTGAGATACTCTGAAATTGATCGTACTTGTCGAGTTCTTGTTTTTGTGACTGCTTCAGAACTTCTTTCGATGTGATGTTGATATTCCCGTTGTTTCATTAGATTCTGCACCAAAGTTAGGTTATCCTTTGAGAGTTGGAGAACTTGTTGTTGATGCTCGATGTCATCTTCCACTAATTTATCATCCATATTAGCTATTATTTTATCCTTCAAACCATCCAACTTAGCCTCCATTTCTTCTTTTAAACCATCTATTTCAGCTTCGGTTGCTCTCTATAAGATCGAAATTTCTTGCACTTGGTACCGTAATTTTGATATCTCATACTGCAATTCTTCCACTTCATGCATCATAGTATAGATTTTTGAGGGTTTAATGGGTGTTGAATTATTTTTAGGAGGAATTTCAGAATGAAATACTGAAATATATGCTCAATAGGCCCTTGGAATCACTTCAAACTGATTTTTCAAACAAGATTTATGCAATTCGGGAAAAACAATACACACCTTTTACTTGCTTTTGAGGAGCTCGATATTGGAATTGGATTATATCTGTGATTGCAACTCTTCAATATCTTAAATTCAGAAATTAAATATCCCTCTGAATTCTCTTTTGAATGCCATAGGTCTGACCTGATTTGGATTCTCCAAGACAAAGTTGTGTCCAATCTCCCACAATGACCTAATTATGGACTGGTTCAGTAGAGCGAACTTGTAAGACTTGCCACATGTCAGTGTTTTGTCTTTTGTCTCTGAAATTGATAGCCAAGAAACTGCAGTCCGTTTAATTGCGACCACTTTTTATGACACTCCAATCCGGTGCCCAGAGAGAGAGTTATTGAACTTTTCCCACGATCACCTCTTTGAGATGAAATTCAGGAGCCTGAAAAAGCACTACCTTCCACAGATCATATCTCCAAAAATATTGCGAACCAAGTTCTGAAATTTTTTGACGCATTTCCTCAGGATTTCAGCTTCGCACCATATGAATTTCAGACTCTGACCCTTCGTAAAAAAAAATTTATAGCGCAAATTCCACGATGACCTGTTTATGAGCCTGAAAAAATACCTAACGTCCACAGATGATATCTCCTCAAATATTGCGAACCAAGATCTGAAATTTTTAGACAACCTTCCTCAAGATTTCAGCTTCGCACCCTAAAAATTTCAGCTTCTGAAGCTTCGTAGAAAACAATTTATAGCGAAAATGCCACGATGACCTGTTTGGAGCAGCGAAACCCTAGAATCCCAAAGCTCTGATACCAAATGTTGTGTAACCAGCTCCAAAGAGAGAAGAAAAGAGATATTCACGCCTTAGAAATGAGCCACTTCGAGGGGGAAACCTCCAATACATTACATGAATGAACAATTCTTGGATGATACAAATGAACAAACCTCCTTCTATATATAGGAGTCCATGGGGCCATAATATAATCCTAGTGGGGCCACAATGTAATCCTAGCCGACCTAACAATAATAATGTAAGGGCACAATAATAACAATATGGGGGTTACAGGGGTACAATAATAACAATAAGGGGAGCTACACTAACATAATAAGGGGCTACACTATTAATATAGGGACTTAACAAGTTTCACTGGGTATGTGATCTTCAGAGGAAGAAGGAATAGAGTCGGCAAGGAGAGAAAAAATTAAATCAGCAAACACAAGTGATTTCTTTGATTTGGCAGTAGTGAACTCTAAATCAAACTCTTGGAGGATGACAATCCACTTTGAGTATTTTCCCCCCAGTAACTATCGTGACAAAATATAATTCATGGGGTTATAGTCAGAAATCACGGTCACCGTGCGTAAAAGAATGTAACGATGAAAATGTTAGATGGGTTGGACCGTAGCCAACGCTAACTTCTCGACATGTGCATAACGCGTTTCAGGGTCAAGAAGGTTCCAAGACAGGTATTAAATGACATGTTCGTTACCGTCATTATCATCTTGGGCCAATACCATGGCGATCGTGATGAAAGCAACAGCTAGGTAGAGGATGAAATCACGATGGTAATCCGGAGGACGCAATAGAGGAGCGTTGACAAGCAACATCTTAAGTCTATCAAAATACTTTTGAGAAATCTCATCCCAACAAAAAGGGACATCCTGCTTTAGAAGTTGTGTAAATCCTTCGGCTACCTCGGCATAGTTTGGGATAAAATGACGTAGGAAATTGGCTTTCCCTTGGAGACTCTGAAGTTGATGTAACGAGGACGGGGAAGGGAGATTGAAAAAAGACTCAACCTTAAGAGGGTTAAGGTGAATTTCATATTTATACATAAACCCCAAGAGTCTACCGGAGTCAATGCAGAAGACGCATTTATGCGGGTTTAGCCTAATATTGTAGCATCCACAACGAAGAAATATTTGACAAAGATGTTCTAGGTGATCCTTCCATGTAGCTGAATGAGCCGGAAGGTCATCCAAGTATGGTTGGAAAATATCTCGAATATCATGAAAAGCATAGGACATTGCGTGCTGGAACATAGCCCCAACATTCTTCAAGCCGAACGAGAGTTTCTTGTATGCGAACGTTCCCCATGGGCAAATAAAAGAGGTCTTGTGTTGATCCGACGGGAGAATGTTAATCTTATTATAGCCAGAGAAACAGTTCATAAGGGAGAAAATTTCACTTCCCGCACAATCGTCAATGATCTGATTGATAAACGAGGTGGGATAATTATCCTTAGGATAGGCCCGATTGATATCATGATAATCAACACTAACACGAATGGCGCCCTACTTCTTATCTACAGGAACTATATTAGAGACCCATTCAGTCAGGGGAATCGGATAAATGAAACCCGCTTTAAGAATTTTCTCAACTTCAGCTTTGATAGCGGCGGATTTTCGAGGGTGCACTGGACGAAGACGCTGGCGAACAGGCTTCGCACCTGGGTAGGTGGTGTTAGCCATCAGTAAATTTTTTCAAAGCAAATGATGGCTAAAAATAAGTCCTGAGCCTTCAAGAGATTGTTTTCATGCAAAACTTCTCATTCTTGAAGTCTTCTTATCCTGCTTGAACTTAGCAAGTAATCTTCAATGTTGTTTCATTAGAAGAAATCCGCCAAGTTAAACCTGTTTTTCCCTTTTGAAAATTGTTTCCTAAACATCCCATTCACTCATTTTGGCCCTTTTTACCCTTTATTTTCCTCTAGAAAAGTTTCCTCTTCTCCTTTTTCATTTTTCCTTTATTCTCCTCAAAAAACCTTCAAAATCCCCTTTGAACCATAAAACCGTTTTTTTTGGTTTAAAAAACTCCTTCCTTTTAGCTATCAGGACTCCAAAAAGCCATGAAAACCTACAAAAAATGCATAAAACCCTTAAAAAAATTCTCTCACCCTTTTTAAGGCCTTAAGCCCCTAAGGGCTTAAGTTTTTTTTTTCCCTTTCCGTCATAAAGCCCAGTGCTATAACCAAGCACTTTAGCAAAAAAAAAACCCCCTCTAACCCTATCACATCAACTTTTTCCCTAAATAATTCATTTTTGTTGCAAAATTTTCCCCTAATTACGATAAGACCCTCTTCCCTTGGCCCCAGTTCTGTGTCCTCCCATAAGACCGCACCTTTTCCCTAACCCCTTGAGCCCCCGCTTTTCCCTTCCTCCATTTTCCTTTGTTCCCTTTATCCCCGCCTTGTCACTTTACGAAATCATCCCAACCGTTGATCTTTAGAGATCAACGGCTATCGCGCATTTTCCCCTATCCTTCCTCCACTCGAATCCTGCCATTCATTCACCCTGGAAAATGAATCTCTACTGTTGATTCATTAGATCCGAAAATCATCATTTATTTCGTCACCCAACCTCCCTCCGGACCCACCTTCCACTTCACAAATCGCTCCCCCAATCTTGCGATGACACCTGGCCTCCACTTAAACAACTCACCATGTAGTTTCTCCATCGCGCCTGATCCGCACTGTCGGATCTCATTCCCCTCATCCGACGGTTGTGGCTGCATATTGCATAATTTTTTCTCCCTGAGTTTAACACTCTAAAGTCGCGCGATACCGGCAATTTTCTAAAAGACAGGTGTCGCGTAGTGTGTGGAATTGTGTTCAAATGCGTTTAAACCACTTACCATTTTTTGGTCGCGTGATAACCGCTGGTGATATTTCCAAACCACCTTTGCCCATTTTCGCTCCAATATTTAAATTTAAACCTGCTTTTTTCAGGATTTTTCCCACAGAACCCCTTCGCTTGAATATTCACCCCCTCTACACTGCTTTTCCAACCTCCTAAGCATTTTTTCCCAAACTCGCAGGATTTTTATAATGTATCTTGTGGTTTTTGCAGGTTTGTGGTGGTGATTTTTAAGGCAAAAGTCCTCATGGAGTTCACAAAGGAACATGGTCGAGGATTGCCTCATCTGAAACCCAGACAACATAGAAAAGGAGTTGTGAGGTTGCATTTTACGGATTAATCAGTGCTATGTGAGCATTTTTTGTACTATTAAACCCTTAGCGCACCCAAAGGAGACCTTGCACACTACAAAACACCACACAAATTGACAGATCAGCATAAAAAGGCCTTGAATGCCACATCTACAGCAGTTTTTACTCCACCAAAAGGACACCTGCGATCTTCTTAGCTTTTCAAAAACACTATGACAGCCATCCTTATGACAGAGACTTCATTAAAAAATTTCAGAACAGTTATTAAGTAGGCGTGGGCTATAGAACCTGAAACCGAGCAGTTCACTTGTCATAGAGGTCAAACAGAGTACTTCCTACCATGGTTGCTTCAAATAATACACTTCAGAGTTAAATGTCTGCCTGCCAGATATGCATAAAAATAGGAAAGACTACCCAAGTGATACAAACAGTTAATGTAACTGTCATTAAGCAGAATGGGCATTCGAGCACTTCTCCCACTCTGTCTTAATTCACATTTATTACCACTTCTACTATACTCTTCCTCTTTCACCTATAAGTCTTCAAATAAAATTCATTGTAATGGTTGGACCATTGTTAATTGCTGAACTGTTATTGAGTTAGAGTTACTGAGTAGTTGTAATATAGTAGGCTGGGAAGAGAAGAGTTGGATTGTAGAAGTTGTTGGGCTCAAAGTATGTAACTGGTTTTGGACATCAATATACAAGCAGATTCACTGGATCCTGATCTAAATCAATGGTGATGTGTTTCCTCGTTGTCTTTGTTGCTTATCTCATGTTTTCCACTCTATTCATTTTATCTAATAAAGAACAGCAAATATAGAGTATGATATACTGCAAAGTACCCTAACTCTCACTGAAAATCTGTATCTTTATGTTTTCTGCTAAATGTGTATTTAAGAGTGATATCAATAGAGTATAACCAGTCAAGAAAGTTGGTAAGCACATGTCTTGCTGAGTAGAACTTGAGGTACTGTTATTGAATGATATTTTCACTTCATGCTAATTAAAGCCCTAAGAAAGGAAGTCTATGGTTAGCCCTATCCCTTGTTTAGTCTTAAAACAGTTGTTTTGAAGGTTTCCCTTAAAAGTATGCCAAAATCAGGTTTGGTTCAAAGTCCTTACATGATCTTAGGTTTCCTTTTATGTTTTTCTTACACTTTTTTCCCTTGAGTGTATGTCAAAAGTAGGCTAGGTTAAAATTCCTTACCTGATCTTAGATTGCCCTTTGTTGTATTTAATGTTTTTGTTCCTAAGAGTATGCCAAAAGCAGGTTAGGTTAAAAGTCCTTGCTTGATCTTAGGCTGCCTTTTTTTTCTTACATGATGCTTCTTTCATTTCACTCCTGGATTTTCCATACCACAAACTCAACTTAAAAGATCTTTTGATATAGATGGCTTGCCCTTTGAAAACTCTTGGATAGTTGATGTGTGAGTAAACCCTTTTATGACTCCATAGCCCAATGGTTTAGCACTCTCTAATCTATCTTCCCATGTTGAAACACCCTTTTACTTATTTCCTTCTTTACTTCACATGACCTTCTCACTTAATAAGTCCCAACCAAAACAAAACAAACAACCTTTTGAACTTCATAACTAGCCTAAAATCACAACTAAGCATAAAGAAATATCTTCGAAAGCAATACTCATATAGAGAGATCCCTCTCTGAATCTAGGAGGGCTAGATCCTAGGATTCCAAAGTGGTTATGATGTTTCCTTGTCATTTGGTATGCCAATATGCCAAATCACCAGGACCCCAACATAATGGTGACTCCGCTGGGGACATATTCTGGGTAAACTGCTATCTTAGACATCCTTAAGAACTCAGAAAACCCACAAGCCTTATACTGGTAGTTAATTACTGTGGTGGACAACAACTCATCTTGGACATTTAAAATCATCCACCTGGCCACTCGACAACTCTTAAAAGATCAAAATACTCCACTGGTGATCAGTAGGCCTACTGATTATTCCTAGTTTCACAAAGACTCCACTAGGAGCAGCCCGCACTACCATAAAAACATTGTTCACACCCATGATTAGGAAACTCTGAGGATTAAGTTTCTTTGTTAAAGACTAGTTTTCCTCTTAAAGATTGTTATATTTGGCTAACTTTCTTCTTTTTGGGTCTGAAACTTAACATACTAGCTTCAAGAAGAATCTATACTAGAGCTTATCCTGATCCAAATCCTCCTGAAATAGTTGATAATCCATAAAAAATTCTTTTGGAGTATCCTATATCTAGGGATATAACTATTGTTAGGCCCATCCATAGAGATAACTCAGTGCCTAAAAACCTTACAGCTCTATCAGATACTCAAGTTGACTTAGATTTACCAAGTAATTTACCAAAAACTAAGTCACTTAGTGGTATAGATCAGACAGGCTTTGAGCCTCCAAATTCACCACCACATAGTGGTCAGCATATTAGCAGCAGAGAAACTCCTCCATCCACACCTCCAAACCTTCATTCCATTCATAACTTGGGTCTCTCTCACCCTAAATCTGCTCAACAGTCTCTTGCTGGTCTAATCATTTCTTCCACCCGTATACCTATTGTTCAAACCACTCGATTCTTCCCACAAAATCCTATCACGGCAGCATGGTATGCTCCCCTAGTGTTACCACAGCCTTTGGTCCCTTTACCTAACAAATATCAGTCCAAAATTCCCCATTTCACTGGAAATGAGTCCACTACTGCTCAACAGCATGTGGACAAGATGAATGATGCCTTTGATTATATGGAAATAGAAGATGAGACTGTTAAGATGAGAATATTTGCCCAAAGCTTAGGAGGAGAAGCCAAGAAATGGTTTAAGGGTTTAACTCCTCAAAGTATCAATGATCTCCCTTATTTACATCAAACATTCACAAACAAATGGGAAGTTAGGAAAAACCCACTCCAAATACTTTCATATTACAACAACCTAAAAAGAAACCCTGGGGAGAGTGTGCAAAATTATTGCACTAGATTCAATAGTGTTTATAATGCACTACCCCCAGACTTGAAACCTCCACAAGGATTAGCTTTGGCCAAATTTCCTGAAGGATTTGATCCTGAAATGGCTTATCAGCTTAGAGAAAGGGATCCCTTAACCTTAGAAGACATGTAGAAGGGTGCTCTTAGTGTGGAAGCTAATCTGATTGAAAAGAGAGCCGGGATGAGGGCTAAAAAGAGAGTGACATATAGAGAGGACACTGCACCTTATATATCTGACTCAAAATTAGACTATCTATCCAAGAACATGGATAGGCTAGAAAAAATGGTGGAAAGGTTAGTTGTCTAAGAAAGTGCCCAAAACAGGAACTAGACTCAAAATCAGAACTAGAACTTTAGGAGAAACTCCCCTCAGATGAAACAAAGAGATTCTGATCAACAAATCAGACCTCCATTTCAAGAAAATTATGTCGATGAAGAGGAGGGAATGATGGAAGAGTCAGAGGGAACTATTATAAACATGCTGGGAGTTAATAATGAAGACCCTGTCTATTTCACAGAGGATGACCAAGCCACATATACATATTATGATAATGAAGGTATAGAATCGGAAGATTATAGGCAAGGCTTTGAGAATGCCATCATGGAGGTCCACAAGAAATATGACCTCAGAAGCAAAAAGAAACAAGAAACTCCGCAAAAAAAAACCTCTGAGACTGTTGTTAAGAATAGATCTGAAAAGGTGGTTAAAAAGGCTGCTGAAAAAAACAACGCAGCAATTGAAAGTTCTGATAGAAACAAGGGCAAAGTCACTCAAAACATTGATAAACAGAGTGTTGGCCCTAACAACACTATTGCTTCAGCTGGTGCCCCTGAAAAAACTGTTTTAACTAATGTACATAGTGAAAATCAGCAAACTGATTTTGTTGGTAAATTAGTGACTAACAAGACAGATTTGAACCTTTCAAAGAGTCAGTTCCATTTTAGCTTAGAAAGTGAAATTGCTAAAATCAAAATCTATGTTCCCCTCATTGAGCTATTCACTCAAGATGTGTATAAATGTCAGGTTTTAAAGGCTTTGAACTTAGAAGAAAATAATGATTCTGTCAACCTCAATGATGATCAGCCAGCCCTTTTATTTGGTCCTAATATTGAAGGGAAATTCCAGGAAGGAGTGGTCCCTCCTTTCTATGTCAGTTTGAATATCCATGATAAGATTTTACACAATGCTATGCATGATTCAGGGGCATCACATAACCTCATGCCCAAAGTAATCATGGAGAGATAAGGCCTTGAAATAACCAGACCATACAAATATTTGTACTCTTTTGACTCCAGTAGAGTAAAATTCTTAGGCCTGATCAAGGATATTTGTGTGAACTTGATCCAGATCCCAACCAAATGCATAGTGATGGATGTGGTAGTGGCCGATGTGCCCCCCAAATATGGCATGCTTCTTTCAAGATCATGGGGTGCTAAGCTGCAAGGTACCATGCAAATGGACATGACATATGCCACCATCCTAGTCTTCAGTCAACTTAGGAGACTGTATAGGGAATCATACATGAAATTTATGGTGAGCAATCAGGAAAAATCAGAAAACTCCCCTCTTTATTCTGTCCATACTTACCTAGACTCGTTCATTCTCTGCAATGATGAAAGCTTTAAAGAACTAGAGTTGGATAGTGAGCAATCACCCAAAATAACAAAAAATAGGGAGGGAGAAGCTCTCAAACAATTTTCCCACTCTGAAATTTACAGCAAACAAAATAGAGATTCTGAAACATCCACTGTCCATCAACTAAGTACAAATCGAAGGAGTCAAGAAGAAAGGCCGCAACTCCATGAAAACCTTAAAGAACAAGTCCAACCCAAACATGTTGCAGAACCCATAGAACTGCATTATGACAGTCATAACACATAGGATAAAGAGGAAAGCAATGAAAATAACACCAAGTATAAAACTAGCCCTCTTTGGAGTATGAGTTTTGATGGGTCTTGTAATAAAACCGGTGCAGGAGCAGGTGTATGGCTTCACAACACTGAGAGAAATTATGTTGAAAGCCATGCATACAAGCTAAAATTCCAATGCACTAATAAAATAGCAAAGTATGAAGCACTCCTCTTAGGGCTACAGTCACTGAAGAAATTAGGAGCCAAGAGGATAGTTGTTCATGGAGATTCTAAACTGATCATTAGGCAGATAAATGGAGAATACACTACCAAACATCCAAGACTAAGAGCCTATAGAAACGATGCCATGGACCTTTTGCAAACCTTTGAGGAATATGAACTTGTTTTTGTCCCTAGAAGCCAAAACATCCTTGCCAATGGATTGGCTTGCGCTGCTAGCTCATGTCAAAGACCCTATGACAACAAGAAATTCAATGTCAAAGTGAAATATAGGCCATTTGTCCCAGATAATGAAAAATATTGGCAAGTCTTCGAGGGAGATAAACAGATAGAGGACTTTTCGCAATTCAGAAATGAGTTTGAATTGCCTAATTCAAACTCAAAGTATGATAAAAACCGGTTAGATGAGGAATAGCGTGACCAAAAAGAATCCCCTCCCATTGCAAAAATAAGTTTGCTAACCAGTGAGTTCAAAAATTAAAAAAAAAAAATACATAAACTCAGAAAAAGAAGACATAGAGGTCTAAAAATCCAAAGACAAAGGCTTACCCAAAGGACTAGTGCCTCTAGAAGAATTGTTTTATTTTAATGACGTTGCCAAGAAACCAACAATAGAACCCACCGATTATGATATTGAGGAATGCAATATAGGCAGTAAAGACAAACCTAAAATGATCAAACTTTCTAAAACATTTCCAGCTCACACTAAACTAAGATATATCGAGCTTTTTAAAGAATTTTCTGATGTTTTTGCTTGGAGCTATGAGGATTTAAAGGCACATGACACAAATACCATTCAACACAAGATACCTCTTAAATAAAACCAGAAACCATTCAGGAAAAAACTTCGCAGAATAAACCCTGTACAATTACCACTGGTCGAGAAAGAAATTAGGAAAATGTATGATGCTGGAATCATTGTCCCTGTGAGATACTCAGAATGGGTGTCTAATCTTGTAGCTGTGAGGAAGAAAACAGGAGAAATTAGGCTCTGTATTGACTTCAGGAACTTGTACAGAGCCTCACTAAAGGACAACTATCCCATACCCAAAATGGAGCACATCTTACAAAGGGTAGTTGGTTCCAAGAGGATTTCATTGCTAGATGGATTTTTCAAGATATAACCAGATTTTGGTACTACCTAAAGATCAACTGAAAACAGTCTTCACTACTCCTTGGGGCACCTTCATGTATGTGAAAATTCCTTTTGGATTAATGAATGTAGGTGCCACCTTTCAAAGGGACATGGACATTGCTTTCTCAGAAGAAATAGGACACTTCATCGTGATTTATTTAGATGACATTACAGTCTATTCCAAGACAGATGAAGAACACCTAGCTCACCTCAGGAAAGTCTTTGAGAAATGTAGAAATTTTGGGCTATCATTAAATCCCAAGAAGACATTGTTTGGTCTCCAAGAGGGAAAACTTCTGGGTCATATCATATCAAAAAAAGGGATTAAAATAGACCCAAAAAGGGTTGAAGGTATATTGAAAATTAGTCACCCCAGAAACATCAAAGAAATTCAATCTTTCAATGGAAATATTAATTTCCTGAGAAGGTTCATACCCAACCTAGAAGAACTCCTTAGGAACATTACAAACATGCTAAACAAAGAGATAGGAGTCAAATGGACATTGGAAGCAAAGAAATCCTTTGAAATGGTTAAACATGCACTTACCCAAGCACCAGTTCTCATTGGTCCTGATTTCACTAAGGACTTCCTCATATTTTCATTTGCATCAGAACATACTGTGGCTGTTGTCCTATTACAGAAAAATCCAGAAGGACAAGAGCAGCCAATTGCATTTTTTTAGCAAGGCACTGAGGGATGCACCTCTGAAATATAATATAATGGAGAAACAGGCCTATGCTTTGGTCAAAGCCTTGAAATAAATTTTATATCTTACACTCTCACATTATTGCATTTGTGCCTCATGTAGTGGTGAAGGACATTTTTTCACAAGACCTTGATGGAAAAAGAGGAAAGTGGATTGTTGTGATACTAGAATATGATTTAGAAATTAAACCCACTAAACTCATAAAGGGTCAAGGCCTAGCATAGTTAATGGATGAATCTAACTTACAAGCACTTGATATAAACATGATAGATGCACTGGATGAGTAGGAAGAATTTCCAGCTCCACTTTTTGAAGATCATTTCCTCAACTCATCTTGGTATACTGATATTTTGTATGTGCTCACTAATCTCAATGCCCCTCCTGGTTTGTCTAAAAAAAAGGCAAGATTCTTAAAGCTAAAGGCTGTTAATTACTGCATTTTAGATAATTGTTTATATTGGAAGAATGCCAGTGGTTTATTGCTTAAATGTTTGCCTGAGGTTGATGCAGATAGGATCAAGTATGAGTTTCATGAAGGAGAATGTGGAGGCCACCTAAGTTGGAAAACCACTCCTAATAAAATCCTTAGAGCTGGCTACTACTGGCCCACCCTCTTCCAAGATGTCCACAAGATGATATTTGCTTGTCACAAGTGCCAAATCTTTGAAGGCAAGAGAAAACTGCTTCTCCTACTGTTGCAACCAATCATTGTTGAAGCTCCTTTTCAGTAGTGAGGCCTAGACTTCATTGGAGAAATCCACTCTGCCTCATCTACCCAACATAGATGGATACTCACAGCCACTGACTATTTCACTAAATGGATAGAAGTCATCCCTTCTAGGAATGCCACAGACTCAGTCATCATAAAATTCCTTGAAGACCATATCTTGTCTAGATTTGGCTGTCCTAGGAAAATTATCACTGACAATGCTGCTGCATTTGGTTCTAAAAAGATGGTTGATTTCTGTCACAGATATCAGATCGTGCTTGGTCATTCTAAAGCTTATTACCCTTAAGGTAATGGACTGGCAGAATCTCCCAATAAAAGCCTAGTAAACATAATAAAGAAACTGCTGGAAGAAAATCATAGATCATGGCACAACAAGATGGTACATGCCTTATGGGAAAATAGATTGACAAAAAATAAATAAATTGGAATGTCTCCCTATCAGCTGGTGTATGGAGCTGATGTAGTTTTTCCTACCAATTTGGGAGTGCCAGTGATGAAGTTGGTCCAAGAAATACAATCAGAAGAAGATAGCATGATGAGAAGGATTAATCAAACCATACATCTTCAACAAACCAGGGAGGAATTTTATAATAGAGCACATAAAGTACAAGAGAATATCAAAAGGTTGTTTGATAAGAGGACAAAGGCTAGTTATTTCAAGATTGTTGAATAAGTACTCAAATGGGATTCCAGGAGAGAAGACAAGGGCAAACATGGCAAGTTTGACAATTTGTGGAAAGGCCCTTACATTATTCAATATGTTATTGGTCATAATGCATTTTATCTACAGGAGATGGATGGTACAGACCTGCTTGGGGGTCCTGTCAATGGCAAGATGCTCAAACCTTATTTCCGTTGAAGCTTCTGTTCAAAGCTTTCATTTTCCATTGTAAATATCACTGCTTCATTTTATTTTGGAAAATTAAAAAATACAAAAACAATAGAAAAAAGAGAAAAGAGGGCAGATTTTAAAAAAAAAAGGAAGGTACAACCCATACCAAGAAAAAATAAAGTCTGAAAGTGAGCAAGCCTAAATTCCACTACTTGAAAGAGCATTGCTATCACTGCTGATAGGTTAGTGAATCAAATTTGCCAAATATTTTAGTCTTGGCTTATTAGTAGATTAGATTAGGATGGAGAAAGAATTGGTTCCAATATGCTCAAATATGAACCAAATAATCAAAGAGAAATAATGGCTCTAATCAGATAAAAACCTGAGCCAAAGATACAAAGAGGACTGGTTCTAACATGCTGAAAAATGGAACCAAGAAAAGAAGAAGAAGACAGCTCAAAGAGATCAGAATCAGAGCTGAAGAAAGAATGAGGGATGCTTGGAATCTTCAGATCTTAAGCCTTCACATTTTTGTTTAAATTTTCTGCAAATAAGTCTATGTGCAGCTGGTTTCATGGCCAGGGAAACTACAAAAAATCAGGAAAACTTAATCCTGGTTTGACTGTGTTTCAATTTCTGTTCTAGAATATAGAGAATGCCAGATTTGTCAGACAGTTTAATCCTGGCATATAGTAGATTAGGTAGAGAAGCTATGAGTTCAACTGTTTAATCTAGGCTCATGGAGAAATTAGGGTAGACTTAGATTAGTTTTTCCTGCTTTAAGAAGAATAAAATGTTGATGTTCAAGGTCTGCAAGTCCAAATGCACCTGCTAAAAAAAAAATGTTAGGAAGTAGGTTGTGTAGGTAGTTTTTTGGGAGATAATTTTGTTGATATAAATACTAATCATCTTCCAAAGTTGCATGATCAAAGAGTAACAGGTTGTCATGGACAAGGCACAGGTCTGCATCCCAGAGATCAATTTTTGAAGATTCTTGACACCTCCAAGGAGCTGCTATCCCCAAGTGGAGCCACTGTTAGCCATCAGCAAATTTTGTCAAAGCAAATGATGGCTAAAGATAAGTCCTGAGCCTTCAAGAGATTTTTTTGATGCAAAACTGCTCATTCTTGAAGTCTTCTTGTGCTGCTTGAACTCAACAAGTAATCTTCACTGGTATTTCATTAGAAGAAATCCACCAAGTTAAACCTGTTATTCCCTTTTGAAAATTGTTTCTTAAATAGCCCATTCACTCATTATGGCCCTTTTTACCCTTTATTTTCCTCTAGGAAAGTTTCCTCTTCTCCTTTTTCATTTTTCCTTTATTCTCCTCAAAAAACCTTCAAAATCCCCTTTGAACCATAAAACCCTTTGTTTTGGTTTAAAAATATCCTTCCTTTTAGCTATCAGGACTCCAAAAATCCATGAAAACCTACAAAAAATGCATAAAACCCCTAAAAAGTTTCTCCCACCCTTTTTAAGACCTTAAGCCCCTGAGGGCTTAAGTTTCTTTTCGCCCTTTCCATCATAAAGCCCAGTGCTATAACCAAGCACTTTAACCAAAAAAAAACCCCTCTAACCCTATCGCATCGGCTTTTTCCCTAAATTCTGCATTTTCGTTGCAAAATTTTCCCCCGATTGCGATAAGCCCCTCCTCGCTTGGCCCCGGTTCCGTGTCCTCCCATAAGACTGTGCCTTTTCCCTAACCCCTTGAGCCCCCGCTTTTCCCTTCCTCCCTTTTCCTTTGTTCCCTTTATCCCCTCCTTGTCACTTTACGAAATCATCCCAACCATTGATCTTTAGAGATCAACGGCTATTGCGCCTTTTCTCCTATCCTTCCTCTGCCCGAATTCTTCCATTCATTCACCCTCGCAAATGAATCTCCACCGTTGATTCATTAGATCCGACGGTCGTCATTTATTTTTTCACCCAACCTCCCTCCGGACCCACCTTCCACTTCACAAATTTCTCCCCCAATCTTGCGATGACACCTAGCCTCCACTTAAACAAATCACCGCACAATTTCTCCATCGCACCCGATCCGCACCGTCGGATCTCATCCACCTCATCCGACGATTGTGGCTGCATATCACATAATTTCTGCACCCTGATTTTAACACTCCAAAGTCGCGCGATATTGGCGGTTTACTAAAAGACAGGTGTCGCATAGTGTGTGGAATCGCGCTCAAACCCGTTTAAACCACTTACCATTTTTTTTTCACAAGATAACCACTCGCGGTATTTCCAAACCGCCTTTGCCCATTTTTTCTCCAGTATTTAAATTTAAACCTGCTTTTTGCAAGTTTTTTCCCGTAGAACCCCTTCGCCTGCATATTCACCCCCTCTACATTGTTTCGCCGCTCCGCCAGCCTCCTAAGTAGTTTTTCCTGAACTCACAGGATTTTTATAACGTATCTTGTGGTTTTTGTAGGTTTTTGGTGGTGATTTTTAAGGAAAAAGTCCTCATGGAGTTCACAAAGGAACATGGTCAAGGATTGCCTCATCCAAAACCTAGACAACACAGAAAAGGAGTCGCGAGGTTGCATTTTATGGATTAATCAGTGCTATGTGAGCACTGTTTGTACTATTAAACACTCAACGTACCCAAAGGAGACCCTGCACACTACAAAACAACACACAATTTGACAGATCAGCATAAAAATGCCTTGAATGCCACATCTACAGCAGCTATTACTCCACCAAAAGGACACCTGCAGTCTGATTAGCTTTTCAAAGACACTATGACAGCCATCCTTATGACAGAGACCTCATTAAGAACTGTCAGAACAGTTATTAAGCAGGCGTGGGCTACAGAACCTGAAACCGGGCAGTTCACTTGTCATAGAGGTCAAACAGAGCACTTCCTACCATGGTTGCTTCAAAGAATACATTTCAGAGTTAAATGCATGCCTATCAGATATGCATAAAAATAGGAAAGACTACCCAAGTGATACAAATAGTTAATGCAACTTTCATTAAGCAGAATGGGCATTCGAGCACTTCTCCCACTCTGTCTTAATTCACATTTATTACCATTTCTACCATACTCTTCCTCTTTCACCTATAATTATTCAAAGAAAATTCATTATAATGGTTGGAACATTGTTAATTTCTGAATTGTTATTGAGTTAGAGTTACTGAGTAGTTGTAATATAGTAGGCTGGGAAGAGAAGAGTTGGATTGTAGAAGTTGTTGGGCTCAGAGTATGTAACTGGTTTTGGACATCAATATACAAGCAGATTCACTGGATCCTGATCTAAATCATTGGTGATGTGTTTCCTCATTGTATTTGTTTCTTATCTCATGTTTTCCACTCTGTTCATATTCTCTGATAAAGAACAAAAAATATAGAGTAGGATATACTGCAAAGTACCCTAACTCTCACTGAAAATCTTTACCTTTATGTTTTCTACTAAATGTGTATTTAAGAGTGATATCAATAGAGTATAACCAGTCAAGAAAGTTGGTAAGCCCATGTCTTGCTGAGTATAACTTGAGGTATTGTTCTTGAATGATATTTTCACTGCATGCTGAGTAAATCCCTAAGCAAGGAAGTCTATGGTTAACCCTGTCCCTTGTTTAGTCTTAAAACATTTGTTTTGAAGGTTTCCCTTAAAAGTATGCCAAAATCAGGTTTGGTTCAAATTCCTTACCTGATCTTAGGTTGCCTTATATGTTTTTCTTACATGTTTTTCCCTTGAGTGTATGTCAAAAGTAGGCTGGGTTAAAATTCTTCCCATGCTGAAACACCCTTTTACTTATTTCCTTCTTTACTTCGCATGACCTTCTCAGTTAATGAGTCCCAACCAAAAAAAAACAAACAACAATTTTAACTTCATAAATAGCCTAAAATCACAACTAAGCATAAATAAATATCTTCGAAAGAAATACTCATATAGAGAGATCCCTCTCTGAATCCAAGAGGGCTAGATCCTAGGATTCCAAAGTGGTTCTGATGTTGCCTTGTCATTTGGTATGCTAGTATGCCAAATCACCAGAACCCCAACAAGTGGGAATCTCATGCACCATGATACTAGGGTCAATTCCAAGCATTTCTTCGTAAGAACATGAAAAAACATCGCAGAACTCATGAAAGAGACTAGCGTACACTTGGAATTCCTCGGAAGAGAAAGTGACTCCCACATGGACGTTCTTGATGATCCCTAGTTTAACGGAGATGTCGATAGGCATCGTTTGAGTAATATTCCCCAAGTTACCTTCCACAAAGACTTCATGAGTCAAAATGGGAGTCTGAAGCGGCGGAGAAGGAACTTGGGATGCGAAGCGCTCAAGATATTTAGACATGGCTCTCAGGCAAGGCATAAATGAGGAACGATGATGACCATCGCTCCATGGTAGATCCTCGAGAGAAATTGTTTCCATGATAGCTTCGTCGGATGGAAACACTTCTTTCAGATGATCGGGCGAATCTGCATCGCCGAGCCAAGGGGATTGAGATTATATTTTGAGAGACATGCTCAAAGGAGCAGCTTTAGGAGGGGGAAAATGAGATGCAGTTGTTAGCTCACAATTATTGATCTTGATGGGACTAAGCGACATCGAATCTCCAAACGAAACAACCTGTTCAAGTGAAGGGATGATCCAAGGGTCATCTGACCGAGAGATCATATTGACTTGAACGATATTTGGTGGTGGAAAGGGAAAAATACCCATTAGAGTGAGATCTTTGAAAATACCCCGTCCTATGTTTTCAGGGGGATTAGGAATTTGATCCACGTATGGCATGTTGTTCTCAGAAGACGAGGTAAAGAATGACAACTAATCGACAGTAATAATTTTTCCCTCATGTGGAAACTTCAGAAGTCGAAAGAGGGTGGACAGAATGCACAACATAGCGTGAGTCCAACTGCGACCGAGTAGAATATTGTAGTTGAGTTTGGCATCAACGACTTCTACTTTAGCGTTGATTGTCTTTCCTTATAATTTAATCGGCAAGCTAGTGAGAACATCTAAGGGTTTTGATTCCCTTCCATCGAATGCCTCAAGGGAATTGGGAGATGAATTGAGGGTTGAAGAGCCAATAGCCTTCCAACAAGCAGATGACATGACGCAGGTAAATGCACCTTCGTCCACTATGGCTCTATGGATGTTGAGACCTTTGATACTAACTTTTATAACAAGCGCAATCTGGTGTGGAAGTTAGGGGACGAAATTTTCTAAATCGAAGGCGAGAAGGCTATAATCGGCAAGGTCAATTCCGCCGATCGCAGATAATAACGCTTTCTATTGAGATGGACAACTCTGGAGTACTTCTAACGTGGACATTGCAGAATGTGCTTGTGCCAAATCCTCAACAATACTATAATGTTGAGCGGCACGGGCGTTAGGATTATAAGAAGACTTTCGGAGAAAACCTTTGGAAGGTGGTCGTATAATGGGTTCAGCATTGGGCCTTTCAATCTCAAGAAGACCAGAGGTAGGTGGGGGAGGAGGGCCATCAATGACCTCCTTCCCGACTGCCTGACGTGAGCCAACATAGTCCTTTGATCGAGTGGCAATGGAAACGGGTGCAGCACCATTCATCATGAATACCTGAGAACGAAATGGTGCAGATGGCAGAGGTTGCTCGACCATCTGGGTCTGCTGGGATGGGAAAGGTTCTTTAAGAATCGTCGGAGTTCCCTTAGCACCCTTAAGAATTTGACTAACTTCGGATCATCTAGGAAAATCTTTAGTGTAGTGGTCTTCATCACAAATCAGGCAGGGGTACTTCGGTTTTCACTATGAACCATCATCAACATGAGGTTGAGACGATTTCAGTTTCGGGGCATCGGATTTTTCTTTTCCTTTGCCCTTCTTTTTCCCTTTGGAAGCCTTTTTTGCAGCATTGGCCTAAACTGCATTGACCTCCGTGGTTTTACCAGAATCTAGAGTAGCCTAAGGAGCAGGATTATTGGAAGAATTCGATTTCTACTTCCCATTCGAATACTTGCGCGAAGTCTGAGATACAGAACCAATAATGAGGTCGACTGATGGGGTAGTCGATGCTTTAGAGGTCCCAGGATGTGGAGCTTCGGTCAAGATGTCATACAAAATGCTCGATTGAGAATACACTAGATCAAGGTACTGGGCATGAGCAATGGCTTTTTCCTCGGTCACACATGCCCCCATGGCAATATCTTTTGCAATCTAGTTGACAAAAGAAGTAGTGAACCAATGAGTGAGCAACTGATCAGGAATTTCAAACTTGATCAGGCGACGACGCCATCTCCATTCATGAATATGGTCCGAGATATGGGTAGCCCGGTCTTGTTTCAATGATGTGAGGAGATGTGTCTCAGCTTCATAACGAACTGGAAACTGGAAATGAGTCAGGAATGCCATAGCAAGAGTGTTGAAATCTTGGAAATTTCCACAAGGTAATTCAATATACCACTTAGCAATAGCTTCGGTAAGAGTGTGTTGGAAGAGACGAAGGCGAACAGAGTCATCCACCCAAGAATTAGAAGAACACCATAAATGGTATGTCATGACATGAGCTTGGGGGTCTTCCCCAGACTTTCCCTCAAACTTGGGACAATCACCAGGAACCTTCGTCGGGACTGGGGGCCAATATGAATTATGAAGAATGGGATCATTGGTCAATTTGGACACATCCGGTAACTCCAATGTAGCGAGGAAAGGTAATTGAGGATTAAATGGCATAGCAGGTCCTCGATAACGACCTGTACCCATACTCCATCGTGGTTGAGAATAACTCTGCCCCCATTGGTTCTGTCCTTGAGGATTCTAACCGTAGGGGGTATAATCCTAATAATTTGGTTGATATGGCAACTGAGAACCAGGATACAGGGGTTGAAAACCGGGATACTGATTCTAAGTATACGAGGGTCTCGATTGAGCAGCATAATGATTCTGCTGTGGAGTATAAGTATAGCCTGGCGGTTGAGGGTGATAAATAGGACCTTGAGACGGGTTGTAAACTAGTCAATATTGACCTTGAGGAGAATAACCACCTTGGGGTCGAATAGGCTGCTGATAAGTGGGGCCCTGCTGAGCTAGATACGTCAGGCGCAGCGATTGATTTGGCTGCGACATAGAGTAGAGCGGCGACTGAGCAGGGTGAATAGGTTGTGCAGGCTGGCCCGGCTGAGCAGGTTGACCTGACTGCTGAGGGCCAGGTTGTGCCTGATGAACAAGTTGACCTGGAGCAGGACCAGAAGATGGCCCTGGTTGTGCAACATTTGGACCAATCGGAAGATAAGGTTGTTGAGGTTGCACTAAAGGTTGGGATGGATGAATCTGCCCCCCAGAACCATATGAAGGTCCAGGTTGATATACCAGCTACCCAGTTGGTCCTTGAGGTTGCCCTAGTTGGATCATAGGCTGGGCATGTAAAGGTTGACCTTGAGGATTGTAAGGCTGCCCTTGCAGGTTGTAGAACAATCCCTGCTGGACCGAAGGCTGTCCCTGTAAGGGTTGGCCTTGTGGGTCGCACATATACCCTTGCTGCACCAAATGTTGTCCCTGAAAGGGTTGTCCTTATGGGTCATAACCATAACCCTATTGAACCGAAGGTTGACCCTAAAAGGGTTTCCCTTGCTAGTTAGAGGGTTGCACAGGAAAGGTAGGTATAAAACCATGGAGGAACTGATAAGCCTCAGGAGCAGGCAAGTAGATGGGGTTGCCTTACTCATCATACTGAAATGGAAGTGAATAAATTGGGGTACCATCCGCTCCATAATGATAAAAATAAGACCTATAGGGATCCTAAGGGGATTGATAATTTTTGGAGTGCTGTTGCTGAACAACCAACCGATACTCCTCAAATGAAGGGCCGTCAGGGACTCCTGCGGCAATCAAAGTTTCTACCGGAGTTGAAACTCCTGAAAACTATGCAGTAACAACCGATGCCGAAGCAACCACACAGATAGTAGGTCTATTGGGAATAAATGTAACAAAGGGTGTCGACGAAGAGACAGGTGTCGTCGGTGACATCCCTAATGACGGAAGAACCGGACCCCTTGGCAGGGTGGACACTGCCATGGAGGCAATACCGACTATAATCTAACCTAGAGACCTATATTCGGCTGGGAGTGACACCAGCAATGAAGATGGAACAGGATCTTTAAGGACGTCTTCAGGGAAGAGTTGGTATCCTTCATCAGAAACTGGAATAACCTCGGTGCCATTAGGACCATACGAGTCCATGTCTGAATCCATTGTAACATCTTGAAAAAGAGTACGGGGGCTCGGAGGTATAATAGCGGCAAAAAACGGCGATCCCAATGTAAGAGGGGGAAAATTTTCCCCAACCCCAAATCCAAACCAAGCGTTCGAAAGAGGCCAATTTAATTCAACTGGTTCTCCAAAGGGGTGCTATGATGGGATAACAGGCTATTGAAGCTCAGTCGATCCAGAGATCTGGGAAGTTTCAGATGAATCGTCCGAAAAAAGGACTACTAGTAGACGAAACTGACGGTTTCACCACTGTGACTATAGCACACAAAAAGAGGAAAAAGGACCAAAAAGAGGACTCTTGGATCAAACCAAGGCAAACAAAAACAGGCCAAGTAATCAAACTTTAAAGGGCGTGTAATTTATTTTACCACATTGAAACTAAACATTGTTGTTTCACGTTTTAAGAGTCAAAAAATAGTCAAAGATGACTCTAGTCTCTTTCGGTTTTAAACGAGCTCGAAAGGACAATTGCTCAATGATATTTTCAAATTTATGGAGTCAGTAAAGACCAAAAATGACTGCTCAGGTAGTCTAGGTAAAGGGGTGTACCCGGTTCTCATGAACTTCCATATACACCTTGGTTATAAAATGAAAGAAGAATCAACCAAGGACTTGACGTACGTGCAGGTAGTCTCCTCGAATACTATGTTCGGTGTATCATGGTTACAAGGCGGCAGACTCAGCTTCGTACACATAAAAGGATTGCAACCTAGAGGGGTCTCCCTTTATATACTCGATGATATGGGGAGCGCAAGTCTGTACTAGTGTTGTCTAAAGCCAGATGGTGAACAACAGCTGCTAGGCTTAAAGACGCCAGAACACATCTCTAACTTAGACCACTAAATGTTTCATTAAGTTTCAATGTTGCCTTAGGTTAATTGAAATAAATTTTAAGTTGATCTTGTATTTATGTTTCAATTCCAAGGTCCTAACGAATTTCAAATCTCACAAATCCCTGAATGCAAGCTACATGCCATAAAATACCATTTCGTTCAATGAAGAGCTATCTATGAGAGAGTTAGAGGTTTCAAGTGATAGCTACAATAAACCATGTGAAAGCATCCACTACAATTCCTGATGCAAACTAATGAAAAACGCGAAATCTCTCCTAGAATGCCAAATACTAGTTATGCAAAATATTTTCCAATTTCATGATGCAAACAAAAATGCAAACAAAATATGTTTTTTTTATTTTTTCAATGTAATAGAGCAAGTGCACTAAATAACATGAAAAATGAATCTTCACACTAGTTCGAGAATGCAAATACAAGAGTCGAAACAAAATGACTTCAATCAACTCATAGGCAAACAAATCAAAGACTCAAACCAATGCCACAATCTCCCAATCGAAGGAAGACTTTCAAAAAAAATCCACACAAGAAAAGTAAGCTACACTCGGAGCAATAGGAAGAAAAAAATGAATGAAAGAGACAAGACTCACTCAAGGCTCATTTCACCTATAGAAATCACTCAAAATGGATCCAGGGGGCTGAACACAATAAAGCAAATGACGAGGGTGACCGTGAAACAAGACACCTATACTCTTATTGGAGGCTCAACAAATCAAAGCACTAGAAGGCCCTAAAGCTATGATGTTGAAAGAAAAGGACAAACAACCGAAAGATGAAGGCTAATCACAGTCACAAACAAACCCAGAGCGTTCAAACCAAGAAAATAAAACACCCAGAGACACCAGGATGGACAAAAAGCTCCAAAATAGGGCAAACACTAGCACTTATAGGAATTGGCACGACTGTCTGGCTGTAATCTGCGCCAGACAAGGGATGGCGCGAGTGATAAACTGGAAGCAAGCGCCATTTGGCGCGATTGTTAGGCTGGAACCTGCGCCAATTAAGCCAACCTTGGAAAGATGGAAATTTTGGAAAAACAGAGGTCAAATGATCCTCTGGGGCTGAACAGGGGTCTTAGACTCAGCACAAATAATCAGAAAAGAAATATAAGCAAGCAAAGACTAGGAAGACGACATAAAGGATGAAAGACAAACTCACACTAATCCCCAGTGGAGTCGCCAATTTTTTGATGAGGTAAATCCCCTCTGCGGATAGAGGTGATCCCACTAGCCCTAGAGTGGGTCTAGCAACAAACAAAACACGCTACGATATCGATTCATAGTTACAAAAGACAAAGCTATGATGGATAGCCTACCTCGAGTCCTACACTGCTGTTGTCGAAGGAGAAGTGCTACTTCCCATTCCTAGCTTGACAGATCACAATCCTTTCGCTCACCACGTCCAGACACCTGTACACATGCAGAGAAAAGTGATGACATATAACGTAATAATTCAAACATCTAACTATCAATCAGTCGGAAAAGATTGAATCAAATTGCATTACACAAATAAGCAATACAAAAATGGAACCAATAACATAGTCGAGCATATATTAAAATATGAAAGAAAGATTACAACCGATTTTTGACGTCGTGTTCTTCCTTCGGCAGGGTTTCCAACGGAGCGTGTCTCACAAAGCTTGTCGGGAATTTAGACAAGGCTCTCTCTCTTATGGGTTTCTCCTTATCTCTGCTCTCAATAGTCGCTCAGCTATAGTTTTCTTCCCAAATGTTTAGCTAAGCCGCAAATAGAGAGGGCAGGATTTTATAGAGGGAGAAGGAGAGGTTAGGATCCCTATAATCATGGGGGAGAGTCCTATCTATTAGGAAGGTTCCATGAGAGGTGGAAAACCACTTCCTAATTAGGGAGATTTGGAGCCAAACAGTCCAACCTCTTTTTGATGATTTGTTATGATGTTGTTAGAATCGAACTTCCGCCCTTTATTTTAAAAAACATTCCCAAATAGGCTTGGCACAGGCAATACATAAGGACAGAGCGCCAGGTGGCATGGGCTTAGTGTAAATTTCCCTGATTGGCACGAGTGATGAACTAGCTAAGCGCGCTAATGCCCAAACATATGTTTTAGTGATTTTCTGAGGAAATGTTCTTCAAGAGAATTCTTTTCCTTATGCAGAAGGATGCCATCAAGGTATTTTCAGGACATTTTACTGTTCACAGGTCACGGGAATAGTCCTCCAATGTACGGATGAGGGATTGCAGGGACGGTGACAAAATTTTGTGTAACAGTTGCGAATGAATGTCTGATAGTAACCAGTGTGTCCCAACGTGGATCAGAGCTACTTGACATTCCCTAGTGGGTACATATTCAAAATCACCACAACCTTGGCAGGTCGACGCACACTCCATCCTTACATATAATGTGGCCTATTAAGGTTTTGGAAGGAACAACATAGATACACTTTTTCACATTAAGCGATATTTGCAACTGCCTACATTGATCAAACATTATTCGAGGTAGGTTGGAGTGATTATTTAATAGGTTGTACATCATCCAATCATCCATGTAAACTTCTAGAAATTTTTGGATGTAATCTTTGAACGTTGTTATTACAATTCGAGAAAATGCTATTGGTTCATTATTTATCCCAAAGGACATCACATCATAGGCATACGAACCCCACTATGTAGTGAAAGTAATTTTCTTCTTATCCTCCTCTACAATTTTACTTGATGATAGCCTGAGAATCCATCTATGAATGTGTATGCTTCATTTCCTTCTAAATTATGTAATACTTCATTGTTGAAGGGGGTGGGAAAGGGATCATGTATGCAAGCATTGTTCAGACTGCGATAATCCACATAGACCCAAATCTCTATTGCATATTTCCTATTCTTAATGACTATTGGGCTAACCCAATCAGCTTCGTCGACCCAGAATATCAATCCAACATTTAGCATCTTGTCTATTTCTTTCTTTACTTTCTCCTTTAATATTAGATTCAACCTATAGGGTCGATGCTTCACTGGTTTTTCATCTGGTTTAATCATAATCCTCATCTCTCCTAGATCTTCTTTTATTCCTTTTAATTCCAGAACAGATGTTGCAAGTAGATCTTCATATTCTATTAGAAAATCAAATATTTCTTTCATGGTCTGGTCATCCGAGTAGTCTCCAATAGATGCTAGCTTTGGCTTCTCTTTGCTTCATATACTTATGTTTCTTCACCTTCAATGGCAGCAAATGAGGTCCTTCTGTAACCAATCCATCTCTAATTTCTCGTTCCCCTTCCTTCTCATCAAAGGACAGATGCCTTAAGTCCTCTAAATCATCCTTATTTGGCTCCTGATCTACCTTTCCGCAAGCTACTGCTTCTTTATAATTTTACTGATAGATAGTCTTCATGGTGGCTCCGTTTATGGCTCCGTTTATGGCTCCTTTCTTGTTGTAAGAAAAATTATTTTAACCGCATGTAGGGCATCTGTAATCCTCTATTTAGTATCTTTAATAGATAAATTACTAAAAAAATTGCTCGCTAGACAATCCCAATCTTCAGTTTGTCTCTTCCTTTCTTTCGTAATATACCACACTTGGGGAAATGTTCCCAGTGAATGCACAAATTCATTCACCCACAATTACCTTGGAAACTCTTCCACCTCCCATATTTCTTCACAATCCTTTATATTTTGTTGGGGATCTGAACTATCTCTATACTTTATATCTGGTTGTGGACCTCCACATTGTTAGAATCTGGCCCGCAGTTAAAATTTCACCCCACCTTTTAATTTTGTTGCAATGGGTTCCCCACCATCGGGCTGATGTTTCTTGTAAGGCCATGTTCATTAAAGGTAATTTGTGCTCAATAGGAACAGTTTCATCAAATTTATTAATAAAAATATTAGTTGTGTCCATATTAGTAAAGGTAGGATATCCCCTTACCTATGTTCTTCTCTAGTTAACTCATTATATGGTTTCACATTGTCGGTATTGATTTCATATCCTCCTTGTTTCCAATCATCCCAATCAACCTCTGATCCAATGGTTGAACTTTGAACACAACGCTAGCTAACTAGACCTTATGATTTAAAGTTAATATAATCTTCCCTCTTTCCCATTGTTAGTTGGTATAACTGGTCTAGTACTCCAGGTTCTTCCCTGTCATTAGTTGGCTCTATAAATATTTGACCTTAATAGGGTTCCAGGGGTTGGATTACTCTGACCCCTTCAACTTCAAAAATCATCAACTCTCTCTTCAATTCAATCACTGCATAATTCTCGAATGCCTAGGCTATCCCAAGGAGTGCAGGGTAGGGGTACTTATCTCCCATTATATCTATGACTTCAAAGTCTGCATAGGTCTTAACCCCTGCAATGTCAACTTCCACATCTTCTAACATCCCAATTGGTATGATGCAATATTGATTCGCCATGCACAACTAAATAGGATAATGGGTCTCCCCAATGCTTCCCATGTCTTTCTTGGTAGGATATTAACATTTGAGGCCAAGTTTAACATAGTATCTTTTATCTGGAACCTAAAATTTGTGAATCAATCCTAAAATCCTTCCTTTTTCGCCTTTTATTCTTTCAGGTTCTTCTTGATTGTCTCTTTGGTAGATTAGCAGAGATTGTGTTATTCTGATCTATCCCTCCTTTAATGGCTGACTTAAAATTCTTCTGCAGCTTCCCAAGAATCTGCTCATCATTCACGATATTCAAGGACAATTTGAAACATCATTCTATATTTTGTGTGGGATATGGTCCCTTTTCTTTCCCATCCATTGGTTGTACTGCCTATGATTATTTTCTTGGATTTAAAATTGTGAATGTTTCCACCGCTTCTTTGTAATATTGTTTCTATTGTTCTGAATTATATGAGCACTACAGCGAGGCTGGTTTCATATTTTTAGGTTTCTCTGATTCTCCCACATCATCTCTAGTCTTATTTCCTCCCCATGTCACTATATCTACACTTGAGAGGGGGGAAATTTCTGGTATTCTTGGTTCCGCATTAATCAAAATTTCTCCCCTTTGTCTAGTTCACTCTTCCCATCTTCTGATCAATTCTGGGCAATATTCTATAGCATGTATATTCAATCTGCACTTATAGCACCATGTACATATAGGTAGTGGGCACTCTCTTGCAACATGACCTTCTTGGTCACAGTTATAACATCGCATTAGACCCCGTCCTCCCATCCTTCCCCCCCCTGTTCCTCCTCCTCCTTGTTCCCGAGGAGTTTCATTGACGAGGTATGTTACTTTGTCCAACCTATCAGATAATGCATCCAATGGCATGCATTGGTTTATATGATGATTTGGTGAGGAGAAGAACTCACAATATGTGTTGTTAGGGACATTTGAATATTTCTGTAAAATCGAGAAGAGGCATGGAAGATGTCCATATGATTTACATATCTCGAAATAATCAGTTGGTGCTATATTTTGTTGATTTGGAAATCCATGGAATTGCATTCGAACTTGGTATATACCTTGCGTCCCTATCCATGCAACTCCTGTAGCAAGTGGAGATTTTGAGGGCCCCCTAGGTCCAGATACACCTCTCGGCCCACACAACCTTGGGCACTCTATGATTAGGTGTCCTTCAACCAAGAAATGTGTACACCATACATTTGGTCTTGTTGGTCGCATTCGCTGCATATATTTTAATTTATCCGTCAAACTTGCAATCTGATGTTACAATCCCAATAAAGAAGGATCACGTATTATTGTTTCACACCCAAATTCATGAGGGTATCCAACCATATATTCAACCCTCGTTGCTTGCTCTAGAGCATCCTACAACGTATCAATATTTTGTTGGGTCAATGGCATTCTTGTAAGAGGCATAAGTGATTTAATAAACTAGTCTCGTTGATGGTTATGGTCTATGGGATAAATTAACTTTTCAATTACGTATTTAAATCTTCTCATCATCTCCCAAGTTGTTTCCCCCTCTCATTGTTTAATTTCCCATAGTTAATAAAATCCTTGTTGATTCGTCAAAGGAATTTTTAATTCCTGCAAAAATTCTCTTTTGACATAATCTACTATAGGATCTTGATGTAGCTTCAACCATTTTATGAACCACCTCAAGGCTCTCTCCCTGATATTCTTTTGAAACTCAATCAGTTTGGCATCATCTGACATTTGGTGGGCCCTCTATATGGATTCACACAAGTACCAATGCAGCTCCAAGTCATCATTCTCTTTTCCAGAGAACTCTTGGTATCATGTGAATGACCTTTCCATGTCTAGTTGCTTGAGGAAGAAGAACAAATCCTTTAGATCAAGGTTGTTATGATCCTTGCGGGATCTTTCTAGTATTACCACTACTACTAGTACTAGCTTGATATTTACTTTGAACGCTATGAACTTTAATAACTTTAATTAACTTTGATAAGAATTGATCAATATTTTTGTAAAGTACCAGGGGAAGGTAGGTGGAGGTGCTACCTGGGCATAGGGAGATCGTATTGTCTTTTGTCTTTGATGCTTCTTTTTCCACAAATAATATTTCCATAGCATCATGCATGTCCCCATACGAGTCATCTTTTGAGATTTCACCTTCTATTTTATCTAACATATCTCATTCTGCGGATCAGGATGGGTCTTCTCGAATATCAACTCTTCCATCAGACCCTTATTTCCTTGTCATTCCCACTTCCACTTCTTCTTCTATCGAACTTTTCAACACCTCTCCTGCTTGGTGAGCATAATTATTTTCCCTTTTGATCTCCCACATTTCCCTTTCCCGCCATTTCTCCGCTATTTGTGCTCTTTGATGTGCCCTTAGATCCATATATTTCTTGGATTCATCTGTGTCCATCTTATCAATCTATTCATATCTCCCTGTCTCATAGCATCCCTCCCTTTAGATCCTTCCCCCAATAGTGGGTGTTTATGCTTCCATGCTTGGAGTTTGGAATGCCAAATGACCTTCTTCCACCATAAAAACTTTAATCCACAAAGGGATCTCCTTTAGCAGCTTTCCTTGCATGATCTAAATATGGGAAAACTAGTTTTCTTGTGCTATCTCCCTCATTAGTATTTAATAAATGTGTTTAGGGTCATCTCAAATTAGCAAGTTAAGAGAGGGTTTATGTGTCAATTTTTGTGTGTCTTTTATGAGGAATTCATGAGTTAATTAGCTGTTAAAAACACATGTACATCAAGTAAATTGCAGATAAATAATACACATCAAACACATTACACAGTAGTTGATAGAGAAGTTCACCCCTCCTAGGCTACATCTCCATGGACCTGCTTCAATTGGATTGGACCTCTTGGGATTAATGGTCAATTATATGATTACATGCACCTACAGTGCTCCAATGTCTTTCCAACCTTCTCCATTGGATTCAAAAGACTCCAAAACCTCAAAATAGACTCTTCAAGCTCTGAAAATGGTCTTCAAGTGATCTAAACATGGCCTCCTCTCCTGGTGGCCCTAACTTCTTTAATCTTCAAAGTGAAAAAAACACTTACATAAGTGCTCATTTACCTCTAAAACCTACACCATCATGCTCAGAGCATCCAAATCATCTTGGATTGACTCTTTCTGAGCCTAATTTGGTTGAAATATGCCAAAGTTGTGGATTCTTCAATATTTCTTAGGAAAACTCCACTAAAATTGGAGTAACTCTAGTTAGCTCCACTATTTCTGGAGAAGCGTCGAATTTGGCAGACTCTTCCATATTCTTCATTGAATTAAACTTAGGTTAATTAAATTTAAGTGTGGTTTAAATTTTGGTTTAGAACTCTAAGTGTGTTTACGCAAATCCACATTAAAAAACAGACTATGCACATTTAAACATTGTTTAATGGCTAATTAATCCGCATTTAAACATTAAACTCTGCCATTTATGTTGGCCCTCTGCCACGGTTCTGGGCGCTGGTCCTGTGGATCGAGCATTGGGGCTGGGCCCCATACCTCTGCCATAGAACCTTTGAATTAACATAAGTATAAACCATGCCCCATATATAATAAGATCTATTGTGTAAAGCAAGTGGTAAGGCTTGTGGGTTATGTGGAAGAGGTCATGGGTGGACCCCGACCTTCGCCCTTCTGCCAATGTATAAATTTATTTCCACACCATACACAATATGAATTTTGACCTAGACTAAATCAATTTCGGCCTGGGAGGGGGGGGCATGTGGCGGCCTCTGGACTTGACACATGTCCTCTTCCCATTGGCTCCCCCCAGTCAAATAAAAATGTGACAAATCACCCACTTAGAAACCATACACGAATTGACACTTGGCATAGTATCATTGGGCGAAATGAAGGAATATTCCCAGAATATTCTTTTTTGCTGACTAGGTTGTCATGTCACCTTTTGGTCCTTTTCTACAATTTTTTTAGCTATTTAGGAAAATGAACAACAGGTTATATCTTCATCATACAGACTTTATTTTAAGTGAAACGAAGTGCGTCAGATTCATGGCAACGAGACCTATCTAGTCGTTCTTGTTTGGAGCGACTTTGAGCACTTTGAATTTTTAGCAAATTTTTGTCCCCAATTCAGACTCTAATCACTCCTTCCCACTGACAGGCTTTTGGACCCACAAAAGTTGGTTATTTGATGAGAGTTGAATACTTTTCTCTTTCCCAAGTTCTACCAACTTGATTCTACCTGGAAAAGTCTCCATGACAACCACTTGTGTTCCTTAACATGCCTTGCCCTATAAATGGCTTGGTACTTCAATCAATGTCCTCCTTTTGTTGCTGACCCAATCCAACACTTTTTGGCTTCTTGCTAACTTATTAAATACCTTTTTGTACCAAATCGATCCCTCAGTGCTTGGAAAACTGACTTATGGCCTTCCTACTAAGAATCATGTTCCTCCTTTGCACACACATGCATTCGATGCAAGCTTCTCCTTGGAAACCACTTTTCCAAGTTAAGCCCATCTGAGTGAACTACAAAAAATGAGTTTTAATATTAGTAATAACAATAAAATAAATGACCATTATTTTACCTCCACGGTACCAAATTCCACATATGGAAGAATGCATTCACCATCTCTTTCGCTTCTTGGCATCAACACATAAAATGGTCTACAATGGCTGCTCTTTTGGCTGCAAACTTTTTTTTGGCATCTTGTCCACTTTCCACTTTGCGATTCCATCATCCTCCAGTATTGACATGATTCTCATGCCATGATTTGAGAATTAAGTCTAATCATGAGCCTCTTGCTCAAGAGTGGACCTTCCAAAATCCTGAGACATCTTCTCACAAGAAAAACCATTAACTTGAAAAACACATCATGCAAGAAACATAACTTGATGACCTCTTTCTTTTTCTCCTTCAAAGAAACAAATGTCACATCCTGTGAACATATCCATGTACTCTTACATCTTGGTGTACAAACTCATCGACTAAACACAAGTTGATAAACCATGCATCTTCAAACAACCGAATCTCAAGTCAAACAAAAGTTATTTTACATGCTTTTTTTTTTCAATAACGTAACAATTCTTCTCCCAAAACAAAAATAATTTCACATCTCATGAAAAAATTCATCAATATCTCCCTTTCAAACACCTTCCTGGTGTAAACATGTAGTCATGCATTCTAGACAAAAATATATGCATTCAATTGGAAAAGAAATGCATCAAATAAGGCAATATTTGAATCAATCATCAAAATAAACGCAAGGCCTTAATTGGTTAAGAAATCTAACCATATATTTCCAAACCACTTCAATGGCGCTTCTTTCAACTGCACTTCATCATTTGAATCATCCTAACCCACATCAATTATGGAATCCTCTTTTCCATTCTTGTTGTTGTCACTCCTAGAGACAGCCTTGAGTTGCCAAAGACGAGTGCTTAGGACATCTCAGGTCAGAAGGTTCTAAGGGTATTTTTCATGTTTGGGGGGGGGGAGGGCGGGGCAATACTCCTAATATGAAATGGATTGAAATATTTTTAAAAGGTGGTCCTGGATCTCAGAGAAATAAGGATAGTAACTGGGAGCTTCAGTTACAGAGAGAAAGGCCTGCTGAAAATGGGCCTAAATTAGTCATGAGATAAAGTTGTTGCGAGAAGGGTCGGGTGTGAAACAAATGAACAGTCATAAAATTTAATCAGAGTATGGAACTATGTGGAAAGGTTAGATAAATTTTGCATGATATGGGCTTAAAGAAGTATAATAATCCACCCCTTAGAGACTTTAGTAGAAAAACGACATTGAAAAAGAATTTGGAATAGAAATCGTGCCTCGAGCTATATTTAAGAGGTTACTATGAATTATGATGTGAGTTCCAGTAAAGATAAATTCACTCCTAAATCATAGAATTCTTGCATTCCAAAAGAAGCAATAACAAGAAGAAAAATGTAAGCACAAGAAACATTTAAGATGAACAAACACATCCAGGAAATACATATTGTTCACCTGTCTCAGTAGGAATCCATAAACACAACAAACATATTTTGTATTATTCTTCGAAATGGATCTTCAGATATGCATTAAGATAAAAAACTCAAATTACAAAATAAGACACATAGAATACAACTTCTTCTGCCAGAAAATTCAAAACCTTTTTTAAGTCTGTGGTCTGATCTTGTATAGTCTTTCACATGAACATTCAAAGCAGATATTTTTCGAAACAAAATATTCTCTGCAGATATGTCTGTTTCCAATCATAATTAAAAAAAAAATGATGATGAGGCAAAACGATCTCTCATATTAAACAGTATGGCCTAAAATAGGCTATAACTAAACCATAACAGAAAATGGAAAATAAAGTGAGTGCATAGGGTGAAATCAAGATTTCACCCGTTTTTACATTACATAGAAAATAAAAATAAAAACAAGCCGCATGGGCCAAATCATGAGATTCATCATTTTGGGTTGCATCGAGGAGTACCTGACAGTGGTTAGCATGGTCGAGCTGAGGATGAAGAAGACCCAAGTGGACGAGTTGCAGGAGGTGGAGGTTTTTGAGAAGCAAAAGAGACCAGAAGATTCGCATATTCACAGCACTTTTTCCACAACCTGTCCCCTATTGATGGCATTGTGTTGTAGGCCTCGAACAGGGATTTCATGTTATTTAGCTTGGTATAATCCACACAGATGGCAAGGAATTTCTTTAACTAATAGAGAAGGAAGAACTCTTTGCATAGTGCGGCTATTATTGTCTCTGCTTTTTGCCAGGTTGTTCTTTCCAATGATATGTCTGCATTGCCCATAATTTCTGACATCTTTTTCTCATAGGCCGTTAGCTGAGAAAATGTGCCTGGCTGTGGATCCCAGCATGGTGGGAGACCAGCTTCTACTAGCTTATTCCACTCTTATTCAAACTTCTCCACTCCTTCTGAGACTAGTGCCAAACAACCCAGTGCATTCGCATGTGCAGTTTATTTCTCGATTACTCTTCCGACTTCCATAACTGTCCTAAAGTAGTCAAGTATTCTCTGCACATGCAGTTCATCAGGCGAGAGCTCATTTAGGTACTGGATGTATTTCTTGGCTATAGTGGCCTTTGCTTCTCCATCTGTGCGTCCATCCTATATTTGGGCTTTGAATAGGTGGATTGTGATCTTCTTGTCGTTTATCAATGTGAGGTGGTCCCAATGCTGGTTAACCTCTGCTATGATCTCTGTCCAAACTAGTCACCTTGCTTCCATGATTAACATATTTCCCTTGATATGCCCCTTTAATTCCTTGATGGACTTATCATGTGCCTGGGTTTCTTCGCATAGTTTTTCTACCTCCTTTTGTAGGGATGCCATCACCTTCTAGTTCGCTGCTAGCATAGCCTCAGTATCCTTTAGGAGCTGGATAACTAAGCGGGTCTCATCCTCTAACAACTTTAGATCAGACAGGGCCTTGGTGAGTTGTTCAAGAGTTGTCCTAGGCTCACCCAACACAGGGGTCATGCACGTATGCTGGTCCCATCTGACCTACCATTCCGACAGCCTCTAATTCAGTCCGGCAATCTCTGTGTCCTTTTGTGCGTTCTCCTCTTGTTTCCTGGCAAGTGAGTCAGTAAGAGCTTATTTCTCCTTTTTAACCTGAACAAGCTCCTTCGTCTGCAAATTCTCCTTGTGAGACATGTTTAGCTTTCGCTTCAGCTCTAGGTTCTCCACTTCTAACTTGGCCAGAAGTTTTTTCTGTGTTGCATCCTTATCAACCCCCTTCTCCCTTATCATTTTCTTGAGGATTTCCAGTTGAGTGTGGTTTTCTCTAGCACTAGCCCTCTCTCTCTTCTGGTGCTTTATTACCAGATTGTACTTCTTTTCGAGCTTCTTCAAGGCTACCGCATGATTCACTACCTTAATCTGTAGCATATCCCCGATACACTGGTGTAAGTCTAGCTTGTTTAGCAGGGGAATGTTGGTTAAATTGAGGCTGATTTCCAAAGCTCAATACTGGGCTCCACAAGCTGAAGGCTACAAGGTTGCTTGTTGAATAGCTAGTATAAGTTGTTCTTTATCCATATCTAGCACCGAGGAAAGCTGGGAATGGTTCTTATCCATGAACCCTGCTAATTCAGCCCTCAGTTTTTCCCGAGCAAATCTGTCTCTGATATTTATTTCCTCCCTCGCCTCTTTCCTATCCATCGTGACTACCTATGAAAGCTCTGACGGGGCTGAAAAGGAGGCATTATCAATATAAACATGAAAACCTGGCTTGTCCTTGTTAGGACCCCCAAACTCGAGAATCTCCTCATAGGATAGCTCGACCCCTATATCATCTGGCCCTTCAGTCCTCTATTTTTTGTTAGGGTGAGTTTCCTCATCAATGTCCATGACCTCTTGGCTTCCTGAGGGGCCTTCTTGTCCTTGTTCCTCTGTTTCAATAGACACATTATCTCCCTTTCCTTCGGCTGCTGAGGACTCGGCCTCCATCTGTGCATCTAAAGGCCACACATCAAGGTTAGCTCTCCATTCAATGAAGGGCCTAGTCTCATGCATATAAGCTTTTGATTTTATTTTCTTCTTCCTATTGGTGAGGACTCCCTTAGGGTCATAGGACCAAAATTTTCCCTGTGGGAGGTTCATCTCCTGTAGCATTTTCTCCACGGTTGAGAGGGCATGCATCGAATTTATGGTGAAGGGACCGATAGAAGTTGGGAGTTTGAGGATGTATCCTTTCTTCGCAGGTACGAAGTGGATCTAGTAGGCCTTCAAGCTCTGTCGAATGAATTCGAGGGCAAAGACTCGCATAGCTGGAAACACCGGCAGGCGGTAGGGAGGTAACTCTACGTCGTAGACTCTGATCTCGGTATAGTCATCAAACAGGTACCAGTCCCTTGTGTAATCTTCCTCATCAAACTGTAGCCAATCCTTCTGCTCAGGAAATATTCTAGGCGGAGAGTTGTCATGTATAATGGCATAAGTTATGGACATGAACTCATTAAAAAATTTTCCATAGCCCTTCCCTTCTAGCTGCTGGCGAATTGTTGTAGTCCACTCGAAGATGGTTCTGGGTTGGGCACTTATCCTTGAGAATCTGCTCAGGCCTAGACCTTCAAATCTATCCGTGTGCTCAAATAGGAATAGGTAAAACACAAGGGAACAGTACTTGAAAGAGCCAGGTGACAAAATATCTTGAAACTGGGCTAGGATAACCGAAGCTAAGAAAGAAGGAATATCAAGAAGGATATACTTCTGTATCATGAGCCATAAAAACATTATACCCTCTTTAGTCACCTAGTCAACCTCTTCAGACCTTAAAAACCCCAAGATGAGTGCTGGTACGGGTTGTACATTGGTTCAAAAATTCGACAAGGGAACAAAGTCTATGAGCGGGAAAGATGACAGGCGGGAATCTGAGAGGAGGCTGAGGAAACTGCTTTTTTTTTCCTAGGGTAGCTTTGAGAAATGACAGGAGAGGGAGACCTCAGAGAAATCAACATAATCCTGGCTGGGAGGGTAGTGAATTTCTTTCCTTATGAGTTGGGGCTTAATGCAGAAAATATTATTTCCTTGGGTAGAGAGGAACATGTATTTTCACTCGTCATAGGCCTCCCCAAGCCAGTGAATGCACAGGAAAAGGGTCTGCAAAGTTCTCAATAGCACTGAGCAGCACTGATGTCTTCCCTCATGAACCGAGGCAATAGCTTCAAGTAATCCTGAGGCATATCATTTAGGACTTGAGGCAGTGCCAGTGGGGCATATTTATTAAGTAAAAATCCTGGTACAACCATTGGAGGTGGTGGATTCTGAGGAGGGTTCTGATGAATGATAATAGGTATGTGTTGGGTTGCAATTTGAAAGTTTATTTGAGGAGAGCTCTAGAGTATGGTGAATTGTTTAAATTCCTCAGCTTCGGGGGTAGGGTGCAAAAATATCCCAGATTTTTTCATTGATTCAGCCTCGTCATTTATCTCAGTATGGTCTAGAACAGAGTTATTTGGGGGATTATTCAAGTACTCGGGCTATGGAACCAAGACTTTGGACTTGAGCCTTCTTAGATGAGGATGAGGAATATTCTAATGAGAATGTGGGTATGTCGGTCTGAGCTGGTTTCTTTTCTTTCCAAATTATCTTGAATATAATTTTTTCAGGGTTAGAGACTGACGGTGTTCTCAATTGAGAGGTGTCTGACCTTATATGTGGCTTAGTGTAAGGTAGGATTGCGGGTGATTTGTCTTTAGACAATAGTGGAGTCACCAAGGTGAGGGTTGTGTAACTCTCAACCCTTTGTGCTCACCTGATTAAAGAGTGGATACAATGTCGTATTCCAAGGGAAAATATTTTCAACTTCATTCCCTGGTAATGGCACCAAAAAGATGTTGTCACTCCTAGAGACAGCCTTAAGTTGCCAAAGACCAGTGCCTAGGACATCTTAGGTAGGGAGGTTATAAGGGTATTTTGCATGCTTGAAAGGGGGGAGAACCTCCTAATATGAAATGGATTGAAATATATTTAAAATTTGATCCTGGATCTCATAGAAAGAAGGATAGTAACCGGGAGCTTCAGTTGCAGAGAGAAAGGCTTGCTCAAAATGGGCCTGAATCAGTCATGAGATAAAGTTGTTGTGAGAAGGGCCGAGTGTGAAACAAATGAACAGTCATAAAAGTTAATCAAGGTATGGAACTATGTGGAAAGGTTAGAGAAATTCTGCACGAGATGGGCTTAAAGAAGTATAAGAATCCACCTCTTAGAGACTTTAGTAGAAAAATGATATTGAAAGAGAATTTGGAACAGAAATCGTGCCTCGAGTTATATTTAAGAGGTTACTATGAATTATGACGTGAGTAACATTAAATATAAATTCACTCCTAAATCATGGAACGCCCTCATTCCGAAAGCAGCGATAACAAGTAGAAAAATGTAAGCACAATAAACATTGAAGCTGAAAAAACACATCCAGGAAATACATACTGTTCACCCATCTTAGTAGGAATCCATAAACGCAACTGAAAGATTTTATATTATTATTCGAAATGGCTCTTCAAATATGCATTAAGAGAAAAACCTCAAATTACAAGATAAGACACACAGAATACAACTTCTTCTGCCAGAAAATTCAGAACCTTTTTTAAGTCTGTGGTCTGATCTTTTATAGACTTTCACATGAACGTTCAGAGTAGATATTTTCCGAAACAAAACATTCTCTATAGATATATCTGTTTCCAATCATAATAAAAAATAAAAATGATGATGAGGCAAAAATACCTCTCATATTAAACAGTTGGCCTAACATAGGCTATAACTAAAACATAACAGAAAATGGAAAATAAAGTGAGTGCATAAGGTGAAATCAAGGTTTCACCCGTTTTTACATTACATAGAAAATAAAAATAAAAACAGGTCGCGTGGGCCAAATCATGAGATTCATCATTTTGGGTTGCACCGAGGAGTGCCTGACTGTGGCTGGCGTGCCCGAGCTGAGGATGAAGAGGACCCAAGTGGACGAGTTGGAGGAGGTGGAGGCTGCTGAGAAGCAGAAGAGACGGAAATATTTTCATATTCACAGCAATTTTTCCACAACCTATATCCTGTTGATGGCATTGTGTTGTAGGCCTCGAATAGGGATTACAAGTTATTTAGCTCGGTATAATCCACACTGATGGCGAGGAATTTCTTTACCTGAAAGAGAAGGAAGAACTCTTTGAGTAGTGCGGCTATTATTGTCTCTGCTTTTAGCTAGGTTGTTCTCTCCAATGTTACGTCTGCATTTCCCATAATTTCTAAAATATTTTTCTCATAGGCCATTAGCTAAGAAAATTCGCCTGTCTGTGAATACCAGCATGGTGGGAGACTGGCTTCTACCAGCTTATTCTACTCCCAGTTGAACTTCTACACTCCTTTTGAGACTATTGCCAAACAACCCAGTGCGTTCGCGCGTGCAGTTTCTTTCTCGATTACTCTTCCAACTTCCATAACCGTCCTAAAATGATCAATGATTTCCTGTGCATGCATTTCATCAGGCAAGAGCTCATTTACGTACTGCATGTATTTCTTGGCTATAGTGGCCTTTTCTTCTCCATCTGTGCGTCCATCCTGTAGCTAGGCATTGAACTGGTGGATTGCGATCTTCTTGTCGTTTATCAATGCGAAGAGGTCCCAATGTTGGTTAACCTCCACTATGATCTCTGTCCAAACCAGTCGCCTTGCTTCCATGATTGACATATTGCCCTTAGTCTGCCCTTTTAATTCCTTGATGGACTTATCATGTGCCTGGGTTTCTTCATGTAGTTTTTCTACCTCCTTCTGTAAGTATGACGTCACCTTCTGGTTCACTGCTAACGCAGCCTCAGTATCCTTTAGTAGCTAGCGAACTGAGCGGGTCTCATCCTCTGATACCTTTAGATCAGATAGGGCCTTGGTGAGCTGTTCAGGAGCTATCCTAGGCTAACCTGACATAGGGGTCACACATGTATGCTGGTCCCATATGGCATGTCATTCTGACAGCCTCTGATTCAGTCCGGCAATCTCTGTGTCCTTCTATGCATTCTCTTCCTGTTTACTGGCAAGTGAGTTAGCGAGAGTTGATTTCTCCTTTTCTACCTGAACAAGCTCCTCCGTCTGCACATGCTCCTCGCGAGACATGTTTAGCTTTCGCTTCAGCTCCAATTTCTCCACTTCTAACTTGGCAAGAACTTTTGTTGTGTTGCATCCTTATCAACCCCCTCCTCCCTTATTGTTTTCTTGAGGATTTTCAACTGGGTGTGGTTTTCTCTGGCACTAGACTTCTCTCTCTTTTGGTGCTCTATTACCAGATTTTACTTCTTTTCGAGCTTCTTCGAGGCTAATGCATGTTTCACTACCTCAATCCATAGCATATCCCTGATACACTGGTGTAAGTCTAGCTTTTCTAGCAGGGGAATGTTGGTTAAATTGAGGATGATTTCCAAAGCTCGATAGTGGGCTCCAGAAGCCAAAGGCTGCAAGGCTGCTTGCTAAATAGCTAGTATAAGTTGTTCTTTATCCATATCTAGCACCAAGGAAAGCTAGGAATGGTGCTTATCTATGAACCTTGCCAATTCAGCCCTCAATTTTTCCCGAGTGAATCTGTTTCTGATATTTATTTCCTCCCTCGTCTCTTGCCTATCCACCGTGATTGCCTATGAAAGCTCTGAGGGGGACGACGAGGAGGAATTGTCGAAAGAAACATGAAAATCTGGCTTGTCCTTGTCAAGACCCCCAAACTCGAGAATCTCCTCATAGGATAGCTCGGCCCCTATATCATTTTTCCCTTCAGTCCCCTGTTTTTTGTTAGGGTGATTTTCATCATCAATTTCCATGACCACCTGGCTTCCTGAGGGGCCTTCCTATCCTTTTTCCTCTATTTCAACAAACACATTATCTCCCTTTCCTTCGGCAGCTGAGGACTCGGCCTCCATCTGTACATCCAAAGGCCACACATCAAGGTTAGCTCTCCATTCAATGAAGGGCCTAGTATCATGCATATAAGCTGTTGATTTTGTTTTCTTCTTCCTATTGGTGAGGACTCCCTTAGGGTCATAGGGCCAAAATTTTCCATGTGGGAGGTTCATATCTTGCAACATTTTCTAAACGGTTGAGAGGGCATGCCTTGAATTTATGGTGAATGGACAGATATAATTTGGGAGTTTGAGGATGTACCCTTTCTTCGCAGGTACGAAGTGGATCTGGTCAACCTTCAAGGTCTTTCGAATGAATTCGAGGGCAAAGACTCACATAGCTGGAAACACCAACAAACGATAGGGAGGTACCTCTACATCGTAGATTCTACTCTCGGTATAGTCATCAAACAGGTACCAGTCCCCTATGCAATCTTCTTCATCAAGCTGTAGTCAATCCTTCTTTTCATGAAAGATTCTAGGCGGAGGGCTATCATGTATAATGGCATAAGCTATGGACATGAACTCATTAACAAATTTTGCATACCCCTTCCCCTCTGGCTGTTGGCGAACTGTCATAGTCCACTCGAGACGGTTCTGGGTCGGGAATTTATCCTTGAGAATCTGCTCAAGCCTAGACCTTCAAATCTATCTGCGTGCTCGAATAGGAATATGTAAAACACAAGGGAACAGTACTTGAAAGAACTAGCTGAGGAAATCTCTTGAAACTGGGCTTGGATAGTTGAAGCTAAGAAAGAAATAATATCCAGAAGGATATCCTTCTGCATCATGAGCCATAGAAAATTTGTACCCTCTTTTGTCACTTGGTTGACCTCTTCAAACCCTAACAACCCTGAGATGAGTGCTAGGATGGGTTGTACATTGGTTCGGAAAGTCGACATGGGAACAGAGTCTGTGAGCGAGAAAGATGATAGGTGGGAATCTGAGAGGAGGCTAAGGAAACTGCTTTGTTTTTCCCAAGGTAGCTTTGAGAAATGACAGGAGAGGGAGACCTAGGAGAACTCAACATAATCTTGGCTGGGAGGGTAGTGAGTGGCTTTATTTATGATTTGGGGCGTAATGCGGAAAATATTATTTCCCTAGGTAGAGAGGAACATGTCTCTATGCTCGTCATAGGCCTCCCTAAGCCAGCTAATGAACTCAGGGATAGGGTATGTGGTTGGAGTCATTTGGTAATACAGACCTGACTCGACGACCCTTAACATGTCCTTTCCTTTTCAATGATAGTCAAAAAGCTTGGCTCTGGTGCGGGCTACACTAAATGGGTAGACGGGTTCATGAATTCGAGCGTGGGCATCAATGAGGGGCTCAGGTCCAGGAGCAGTTCTGATCTCGCGGGCTTGTGGGGTTTCAGGTGCAGGCTTCTTGGTTTTCATTTTTCCTATGACCATTGAAAATAAAAACAGAGGAGAAACAGTGAGACAGAAAACAACTAAATACCTAAGAATAGTGAAGTAGCCAAGGGGAAAGCAATGCGGGATTGAAAACAACCTTGCACTTGAGTTTTAACCTCCTCTGCGTGAAAATCCAGTTAATAACTAGTATTTTACACAATTGAAAGTATAATGAGCTTATATTAGACTAGGTTTTATAAAGTACGAGACAAGGTGACAGCTGTAGGGTTGGCGTCATAAGGACGCGAACAATGGGACACGTGGCGATGGGTAATTTTCTAGCAGCAGCCGGGTTGGTGGGAGCCACGTGCCGAATTAAATCAGGTACAGGCCTTCGTACCGCCACCCTAGACTTTACCTTACCTCTTTACTTACCAGCACCAACTGTCATCTTCAATGGGCCGCTTTAAACTTCGGTGGGGTGTATAGTAGTCTTCGGGCTCATTTTCTTACCCCATGGAATGATTGTGATTGGCTCGCCGAAAGGTGATGTTACCTTTTCTGGGGGGCTAAATTTTAACCTCACCATGCTCCTTTGCAGCTGACAGAAAACCCTTCCCATGAGCTTTGTGGTTCATGGTTCCGACACGGAGTCATGAGTGTTTTTTTCTGTTGTGTAGTGGCCCCGATAAGGCCTAGCCACCACGCCTATCCCTTTGGAACTTTCTTTCCAAGACCTTCACATTTTACTCAGTCTGCCACCCTTCTAAACTTCTCGGATTTTTCTAGATGACCGCTCCTTTTGCTTGGTAGATGAGGTGACTAAACAACACTTGTCAAGATCTCTTTCCACCTTCTTCAAATGTCGTGAATGAATTTTTGGATACAAATTCCAACACTTGTCTACAAGATGACCTCGCTTATGGCAATGAGTGAAAAATAATTCTGCATCTTCTTTTCAACATGGTTTGAATTGTCTAATGGACCTTTCGCTTTCTGCCTCCTTTGTTTTGAAATTTTCATGTGCATGGCTATCTTCTTCCAACACCTCGAAACAATATGGTTATTCAAATCACAAAAGGAACATGTAAACTTTATCCAAATCTTATGTAATATTTACCATGTTTATCATAAGTAAAAGCAACTTGATTAAAGGCATATTTATACCTTGCACATTCACCTTTTTCGCCTTCTTGAGGAGGTGAATTTGGTGAGGTAGTGGCTGTCTTTGGAATAACAACAATGGCTTCAATGAATTTAGATCTTTCAACATCCTCTTGTTTTCCATTTCCATAAGTTGCATGCTTATGAGCATCTTCTTGCAAACTGGGTATAAAACTTTTGCATTCCTCATGAACACAAACTTCACAAGCTTGAGGTAATGAACATGTAATGAAAGTCCTTCTTGGAACACCTTCATGTGCTTAATTGGCTTTGGAGAATTCTCCACCATGTTTTCCATAACCAAGACCCAAATACCTAGGCATTTCCTCAACAAAAATTGGCTCAACTATGCCTTGTGCATGTTTTCCTAACACTTTACATTTATAGCCCATTTTCATCAATAATTTGGACCATATTTCTCTAGTGTGTCTTTCAAAAGAACCAAAACATTCATTTTGAGAGGAAATAGAAGATAAACTTGAATTGCATACCTCATCTCCATGCACATACTTGGCTAGAGTTCCCTTTGCAATATGGAGTTAAGTCTCCATCTCATGCATCTTTTCAAGAAGCTCTTGCTTCTCCTCCTTCATGGCAATCAACTACTCTTGAATTATAGTGTTCTCCTTCCTATATTCATCCAACTCTTGCATCATATCTCTCATGATGTAGAGCTTTTGCAACATCTCTTTATCAAAGAGTCTTGCTAAGGAAGATGGATTAGAAAAAGTGCTTGTTGAAGCTGCCATCACACTTGTAATGCATAAAAAGCTTCTTTACTGTGATTTGAGAGCTGAGTCCTCAATCTTGACCTTCTTTTGAAGAGAAGAGATACATATAAAATTGCACACAATTAAATTCTCCTTGCACAAATAAAAAACCAATAGCTAATTCTCTAGCTGACTTTGGAAAACCATCTCAGGGCTAAAATGAGCTAAATTGTGCTCCGATACCAAACTTGATCTGAATATGGGTAAACTAGTTTTGATGTGCTAGCTCCCTCATCAATATTTAATAAATTTGTTTAGGATCGTCTCAAATTAGCAAGTTAATGAGGGTTTATGTGTCAAGTTTTATGTGTCTTTTATGATAATTTCATGAGCTAATTAGTTGTTAAAAACACATGTAAAACAAGTAAATTGCATAGAAATAATACACAGCAAACACATTACACAATAGTTGATAACAGAGTTCACCCCTCCTGGGCTACATCTCCATGGACCTGATTCAATTGGCTTGGCCTTCTTTATACTAATGGTAAATTCTCTGATTAAATGCACCTACAGTGCTCCAGTGGCTTTGAAACCTTCTCCATTGGATTCATAAGACTCAAAAACCTCAAAATAGAATCTTCAAGCTCTGCAAATGGTCTTTAGGTGATCTAGACATGGCCTCCTCTCCTGGTGGCCCTAGCTTCTTTAATCTTCAAAGTGAAAAAAACACTACAGAAGTGCTCCTTTGCCTCTGCAACCTACACCATCATGCCGAGAGCATCCAAATCATCTATGAATGACTCTTTCTGAGCCTAATTTGGTCGAAATATGCCAAATTTATGGATTCTTCAGTATTTCCTAGGAAAACTCCACTAAAATTGGAGTAACTCCAGTTAACTCCACTATTTCTGGAGGAGCGCCGAATTTGGTGGACTCTGTCGAATTAAACTCAAGTTAATTAAAGTTAAGTGCGGTTTAAATGGTGTTTTAGTGCTCTAAGTGCATTTATGAAAATCTACGTTAAAAATCAGATTATGCACATTTAAATATTGTTTAATGGCTAATTAATTTGCATTTAAACAATAAACTTCGCCATTTATGTTGGCCCTCTACCACGATTCTAGGATCTAGTCCTGTGGACTGAGCATTGGGGCTAGCCCCCATACCTCCGCCATACAACCTTTTGAATTAACATAAATATAAAATGTTCCCAATATATAATAAGATCTATTGCATAGAGCAAGTGGTAAGGCTTGTGGGGTATGTGGGGGAGGTCATGGGGTCGACCTCGACCTCTGCCCTTCCACCAATGTATAAATGTTTTGCCACACCATATACAATATGAATTTCGATCCATACTTAACCAATTTTGGCCTTGGAGGGGGGGGCACGTGGCAGCCACCAGGCTTGCCACGTGTCCTCTTCCCATTGGTTCCCCCCAATCAAATAAAAATGTTCCCAATATATAATAAGATCTATTGCATAGAGCAAGTGGTAAGGCTTGTGGGGTATGTGGGGGAGGTCATGGGGTCGACCTCGACCTCTGCCCTTCCACCAATGTATAAATGTTTTGCCACACCATATACAATATGAATTTCGATCCATACTTAACCAATTTTGGCCTTGGAGGGGGGGGCACGTGGCAGCCACCAGGCTTGCCACGTGTCCTCTTCCCATTGGTTCCCCCCAATCAAATAAAAATGTGACAAATCACCCACTTAGAAACCGTCCACGAATTGAAACTTGGCATAGTGTCATTGGGTGAAATGAAGGAATATTCACAAAATATTCCTTTTTTCTGACTAGGCTGCCATGTCACCTTTCTATCCTTTTTTTGCAATTTTTTTAGTTGTTTAGCAAAATGAACAACAGGTTCTATCTTCCTCATACAGACTATGTTTTGAGTGAAACAAAGTGAGTCGAATTCCTGGTGATGATACCTATCCGGTTGTTCTAGTTAGGAGCAATTGTGAGCACTTTCAATTTTTAGCGAATTTTTGTCCCCAATTTAGATTGCGATCACTGCAACCCTGATCTGAATATATCCTTGGCTTCAGAAAAATATTGGTGGCTTTCTATAGAAAACTTAAAAATATTCCATTCTAGTGTGGACTGTACCCAGAAGTTTACAACTCGGGTTAGATCCATTTCCAACCAATGTAATTCCAATAGATCTATTTGCGTCCAGGTACGGAGAGATATATTTTGTTTGCCTGCTATTCCTTTGATCTACAACGTCTGCAACCAATTATAAATTTTTTCAAGAAATTTATCCCAAAATATCTCATATTGATCGCTAGTTGAATCTGAATACAGAATCAGGTCCCTCAACTTCCTTTCCTTTTGTTGCCGAAGTTCGGCTTGTTGTGAGATGAATCGATCTATATAGTCATCCCACCAACTTCATAGTTCTCCCTTTATTTGATACAATATTCCCATTCCATTTTAGATTTCAGGTCCCGACAATGGAACCATTTTTTTGTTGAAAATGATAACTAGGTAAAGAACCAGGTTGAGGCACAAGGGCCAACAAGGCTTCACAGTTACCCAAGACTGAGCAAGGAGTCTCATCCAAGGTGTGTCATGACCTTAGTAAAATGAGAGAGTTGGGATTTAGATATCATGAGAGAATTATCAATCGTTACTCCCTTAGAACATTTTTATCATAACCAAGTAGTCATTCTGTAAGAGCTAAATATATCATCAAATAATAAGGATTGAAAGATACATAGTAAAAAATTTTAACTACCGATTATTCAGATAACAACAACAATCTAGACCACACACATAAAACATGTACCATAGAACATCTCTTCATATTATCTTCATCATAATACATTACATTCAGCATCAGAGTTTCTTTTCCAGAGAACATATGACTGTCTTATCTCCCCCTTTCCTTCTTGGTTTTATTTCCTTAACCCTCTCCTAGCCAACTAAACTTTTAGTCTCTCATTTCCTTCGCTTGGTTGTTGTTGGTCCCTCTTGCTTACCTTCTCCAACTCTAATTCCACTCCAGTTCTCTCCTTGTGGCTTCCAAAATGGTTGTCCCGCCACCCACTATCATTCTAGTTGTCTCAAAATTTCCTTTTACATTTCAAAAATGAAGGCCCCAATACTACCATAGTCCCTTTCATAGTAACTGGATCCACTTTGAACTTACAGAATTTTTCCTTTGTTGGGTTGTGAGCAACCTTCCTTTTGTATTTAATATTCATTGGATTGCACTTTTATGGTTTCCTTGCTACTGGAGTATTTTCATGATCTAGAGCCACATTGGAAGGGTATGCCTGGTTGACTGATGTGTGAGGTCTAGAAGTATTGTATAAGTTCTTGATATTTTCCTCCTTTGGCCTAGAGAAATTTGCACATGGCTAATTAAAATGCTAATTGGCACAATTTTTCTTGCAAATAGCTCTGGGATTGTTACACTAAAATTGTCACCATGATGTTTTACTGTCTGTATGGGTTCATCATTACTCATAAAATACTCCTGAGATGTCTACAAACATCAAGTTCCTAAAACCAAGCCTTGAAATTGAGAGAAAAGCTTATAAAAGTCAATAAAATACTTGTACTGCACTTTCTCTTAGTATTACCTGCAGTGCTGCATCTGTTTGTTCTAGAACATGCGGAACCGGCCGCACTTTTTCTTCATTCAAGGTGTGGATTCCTGTAAAAGGTAAAGTGAAGGCAGAAGTAAAATTTGGAAGCCCAGCTGGTTGAATCTGGAAGCTTCTGGAAGCAATTATTCAGTGGAAAGTTCGCTCCTTTCATGTACATTCATCCCTCCATTAAAGGAGCCTACCCCTTGGTATGTGGAACTTAATCCCTTTGAAAGAGGATTCCATCCCCTCTTATTTGGAGTTACAGCCTCTTCTCTTTTGCAATAAATTGAGGCCATAGTTCAGCCTCAAGGGGAGTTAGGCTTTGAGATTTTTTGAGGAGAATTTCTAGAAAAACTCAGACTCTCTTAATTGATTACCATATGGGAACGATTACACACTCATGTGTATGTTAGTCGAGAGAGCGTAAAGGCTTGTCAAAGTAGACGAAACGCTTGTTCCGGACCCCGGAAGGACCTGTACGACATCAAGGCGAACACGGTTGTAAGGCTTCTTTTTTCATCAAAGATAATACAAATCGATCCTGTTTTCTCAATGAGTTGTTTATTTAAATGGCTTATTTCTTGAACTCCTTGATCATCAAGATAGATTTATGGTTTATGAATTAGTCTATATTATGCAGGTGCTTCTGATTCTTTCATTTTTTTTATTGCAGCTCCTGAAAGTAAACGTACTCAAAGCGATAGGAAAGAAGACTACAATCAGCACTGGACTGTAGGTAAGTCCTAAATCCTTCATTATAAATAATTCTAGATCAAATATAATCTAGAGAAAGTAGTTTACAGCTGTCTATTTGTTGCTAGTTATCCATAGGATACTAGGGAGATCTGTCTTGTCCGCAAGAACAATTTATCTGCCCAACAAAATAGCAACTCCGCTGGGAAATGGATCTTGAACTTAGTTTTCATTTTATTTTTGACTTGTGAAATTATTTTTCTGATTTTTATTGATTGATACTGGCTTGGGTAATTTATTCCTGTAGAATCCTTGAAAATTGCTTCAGAATTTTTTATTTTTCTTTAAGTTTTTTGGTCTCCACACTTTGTCTTTAGGCACAGTGCAGTCATCTCCGCTGTTTTTTTGTATAAATAGTGCGGCACCGCACATGTTTACACTAAAAACCTGCATACCCTGAGAAATTTTTTGAAAAACTTAAATTTCTCTTTTCCAGGATCGGCTTGCAAGATTCTCAGTATATACCCAGACTTGTATTTTCTGTCAAAAATCTTTGTCTAAGAGTTTCTTTCAACATTTTTAAGTTTTGAATGATTTTCTACAAGATCTGCATGTTATAAGTGATTTTTTCTTTGTCTTTGTGCCGCTCAAAGATTAGAAACCTCTGTATACCTTAGATCTCTGGTATTTCATTGTTTTCTTGCTGAGTCTTTGACTTCATAGCAGAAATTTTTTTATGAGAATTAGATCCCATTTTCTCATTTGAAAATCTTTAAAAAAAAAATTCATTAAGTTTTGAATTTCACTTAAAAAACCATAATTGGATGTTTTTGAGTTTTTGCTGATTTCAGCAAAGAATTTCTTAGTTAGATTACAAACTAAGCAAAACATCCTCAAAATATTTAAATTTTTGATTTCATATTTAATTCTTAGAATTTTTTTTAGATCTCGAAATTAGTGTTTTTAGTTTTGAGTGTTATTTCTAGAAATCGTAGTTTTCTTTTGGAGAATGTTTGATTGTAGTTTCGATCTTGAATAATAAAGGGATTTATTTTTGAGCAATTGATCATTTTTAGGTTCTCATGAGATAAGATTTCTTTTCATATGTTCTTGTTTTGAAAGAAATTTTTTTTTTAAAAGATTGCATCTCTCAACTCTTTCTTTTAGATAGGATTCATTGAAAGGAAATGAATTGTTTCTCATAATAGATGCATTTTTAGTGTGTTTTCAGTCGGGTCACTACATATCATCAAAGTTTTACTTTCGCACCTATTTTCCTAAGAAACGGCCTATTAAAAGCAACACTTAAATTAAAATCAATCTAGTAATTTTATATTTCTAGGACTCTTTTCACCAACATAGCTTAGGCTAGTGTCTTAGAGTAGGGAGTAATTAACTCTCCGAGACAATTAAAACAAACAAGTAGTTGATCTTGTGGTAGGAAAAATCCAACAGTAACTTGTATGCTCTAGGAAGCTCCTACTAAAGGAGTCAAGCACGAGATCATATCCGAACCAGTGAGGTGATCAATTCTATCTCATTGGGAACGATAGAATATGCGCGCGTATTAACAACGGTAAACCTCGGATTGACCATTTTCGAGGAGCCTGGGGTCACTTATCGGTATACCTTGGATTATGTCAAGGAGCCTTCAAAAGGATTGAGCTTTGTTACTCTGCCCTTGCGCATATATCGGATCGTAGAATGTTCCCCCAAGTATATTTGTTCCTATTCGTGACCTTAGTGGCCATAAATTTTAAGATTTTTTCCTAAGGTGACGTTGGAGGAAAGATCCCACTGTACCTGGAGCAGACGTCGACTAGACTCACTTGGACTCTCCCGAGGGTTATCTTCACTCGAGATGGTTTAAGTGGAGAAACTTGCACCAGTCTGTTTCATTAAGTAGGTTGTCGGGGTAACTGTTCCAACTACCATTTCTACATTAAAATACTACAATGTTGGATTTCATCACCAACTAGTGTTTTTAGTGTGGGAATCTATTGTTTGTGTGTGGTTTTATCTCCTAGATTTTATAAGCATTTGATCATTTGATTGTCTCCTTAGTGACTTTAGGAATTCTAATTGAAATTTTCTTTGATTGTGTGTGATTAATAATTTTTAATCGTGGCTAAATTACCAAGACAATCACGTAGACTTTAGGGGAAACCCCTTGAGTATACACCGAGCCAACTTGAAGGACTGAAAGCTCTGGTACCGCATACTATCAGTGGAATTAGATTAGTGGAGCCAGGAGAATCATCCATAATTACTCATCCTGATTATCATGAAGTAAATCAACCACAAACAGCGGAATATATTCAAGAGCCAATTTCAATTTCTGAAATCACTAACATTGCTTTTGCAACCAGTGAATTGGCTAAAGAACCTGAAATTTCTGAACCAGAAACTAAAACTGTTGTGTTGGAATCATCTTCAAGATTTCTTACTCGGACTTCTAGTGATATTGATTCACCTAGAGTAAGACATCACATTACCGAAAACCTTCCTTCTGATCTCATATGTATTGAAGAACTTGTTTGTCCAGACGAAGACATAATTCTTCCCAAAACCCCAGAAACTTTGAATCTCAGAGAGCGTGAATCAATATTCTACAGTCCTTTTAGAACTGATGCTTGGTATTTATCATTGACAATTTTTTTACAAAACACGGGTCTTACTTATTCCCCACCCTGAATTCCCTTTTACGCTACACTAAGAGGTTATCAACCTTCATTAGCCATGTTGGGTGAGTCATCTATGTTTTCTGAATCTCCATAAACATTTTTATATGGTGGTTCGTCTATTCCTCTGGGATACCAGTCGCTCTCTGGTACCTTCTCAGGAGCAGCTCCTCAACCAATTAAACAAATGTTATCATCTTGTACAAATGGAACAAACATTGAAACGTCGAACACAAAACAGATTTTTATGATGTCTGAAAATATTCCAAATCCTCAACCTCAAGGAATTCAGTTACCACCTGGGGAGCAATCTCAAGGAAGTTAGTTACTGCCTGGGGAGCAGCCTCAAGGTAGTCAATTACCACCCAGGGGGCAACCTCAGGGTAATTTTTTACCACCTGGAGGTCAACCTGTAGGACAATATTTACCGCCTGGGGAGCAACCTCAAGGACAGTACATACCTCAAGGTCAATATCAACCTCAAGGACAATACATACCTCAAGGTCAATATCAACCCTAGAGTCAGTTCATACCTCAGGATCAATATCAACCCCAGATTCAGTACATACCTCAGGGTCAATATCAACCCCAGATTCAGTACATGCCTCAAAGTCAATATCAACCTCAAGGCCAGTACCCAGCTCAAGGTTTTCAACCTCCTTCAGGTCAAACATTATTACGAGCTGGAATTTTCTAGTTAACTATCAAACTTACGTTCAACCTAATTATGGTCCTTCATATTCACAACCTTCTATGGGTCAATATTTCGGAATTAATATGGTATGGGATCCATCTCAAATTCAACAAAATTTACAACCCAATGTGCAGTTACCTAATCAACCTGGACAGCCCATAGGTTCTGGTACAACCCAGCAACCTGTCCAACCTACCATTCAAGTCTCTGCACCTGGTTCTATTTAGCAGCCTGGGACAAGTACACCTAGAACTCCGCCTCAATCTTTTGTTGCTACTGCAACTTCTATTAAACCTACCACACCTATTTTTGGAGTATCTGCAACTCCTGTTTCTACTACCCCTATATCAGTACAAATTCCTCAAGTATCTGTGCCACAGTCAAGACCTACAATTCAGACTATGGTCCAGATGCCTACGGGGAAAATCTAGTACAAGTACGATTCTCACTAGTCAACCACAATTTACTTATCAACTGTACCAGGGGCAGTATCAATTTGGACATACTACAAAAAATCCAACATATCAATATCATTTGTATCATGGGTATACTTATCAAGTACCTCAACAACCCCAGTATGGTCCGGTTAATCCTGATTATCCAGGAGGTTTCACAATTCTCAATGTGCATCCAATTCCAGGATATCCTAGATATCCTCCTCCTGGAACTAGTTTGATCACACAAGGTTATCAAGACCCTAGCCATCGGTTACCATTCATAGCAACTTTAGATTTACCTGATCTATCACGCCTTATGAATGATCCCATATTTTATCTTTTGTATTGGCTGCCAATGCCTAATAAGTTGCCCAGTGATATTCCAAAGTTTGAAGGTAATTCAGGAGAAGGTCCATCTAATCATGTTATGACTTATCACCTCTGGTGTGCATCCAATTCACTAATCGATGATTCGATTCGATTACGTCTTTTTCAGAGAAATCTCATTGGTCTAGCTGCCAAATGATACATTGAGTTACCACGAGGCTCATTTAATAATTTTAATGCACTAGCTACTGCTTTCTTAACACATTTTTAGTTACCTGTCAGATACGACAATGGTACAGAATTGTTGACCTCATTAAAACAATCTACGTCTACGTACATATCTGATCACATTCATGAATGGAGACATAGGAGACATTTAGTGAAAGTCTTTATTCCGGATCAGATTTTGTCTGAAGGGTTTATCAAATAATTATTGCCCAAAATCACTTAAGATGTGGCCAAAGGAGGCGTTGTTACAGAAGAGCAAGTCATTTCTCAAGCTCAGTACCTTGACCTTGTGTATACACATTCAGGTACTCTATATGACAAAATTCCTGATTTACAAAGACCTGATCGGTTAACTACAACTCCTTCAGGATCTCATGTCGCTAATGGTGTAATTAGTTCTGGTAGCACTAGCAAGAGTAAGGATAGATCTTCCAAGATGACTTCTCATATTATAACTTTAATCGATTCACCAAAATGAGATTCTTCCACTAAAACTTCCACCAATATTCATGTTGTAGAGCCATCTATAGCCAAACCTAAAACTGGTGGTAAGAAGAAAGGTAAGAATAAAAACAAAAAATCATCTTCAAAAGATAAAAACGATAAAACTGAACCAACTGACGATAAACACAAACCTCGTTATCCTTGTCTGATTTGTGATGAGGATCATTTTACTAAAGAGTTCCCGCATAGAGCTGAGGTATCGAAATTCGTCAAGGGTTCGCCCATACCTGTTGTCTTGAAGGATCTCTTTCCTGCTCAAGATAGTAACATGATTGGATCTTCCTCGAATACGCTAGAAGATATCTTGATGGTTGTGACGCGATCGCAGATTATGGTAGTAAAAATCCTGTTGGTGGTAAAGAAGTAGAAAGTTCTAATTCAGCATCAACTACATCTCCCTCAGTTTCTGATCTATTACAGATCAAGAAACCAAATCATGACTTAGTAATCAAACCGCCTACTAAAGGTGTACTTCGTAAATCAGCTTTCAATCCACATGCGAGAGCTACTCAGAACTACAATATTGTTTAAGACTTGGTGATTTCCCCTTCAACAATGTTGGCTTTGGAAGTGCTGCAATCATGTCTAGCCCAAAGAAATTTACTATTGTCAGCCATAGGAGCCGTAGATATTAGGGATTCGAACCTAATGATCTTTGATTTGGATTCCAGTTTTAGTCAAAAACAAACGTTTCTTTCGTACTGTTATTGATGAAGGGGCTTCTACGTGTATCATGTCGTTAAAATGTTGGAAATCACTTGGTTCGCCAACACTTAACCAATCGTTGAATATTCTCAAAGATTGTGATGGAAGAGGATTCCATCCGTATGGTATTTTACAGGATCTACCTATAGAGGTCGAAGGAAAAACCATTAATCTAGATGTGGAAGTGGTTAATGCCCCTCTGGATTACAACCTTCTCCTAGGTCGTAGTTGGTCTTATTCCATGACTGTTGTCGTATCATCGGTCTTTCATCTCATCATGTTTCCTCATAAAGGAAAGATTGTTAAAATAGATCATCTCTCATATTATTCATCTGACCCAGCCACTACTGATAGCATCCAACATGTCGAAAAATCGATTATCCCTTATAAAGATGTTGGAGTAGGTTTAATTAAAGATTCTGCTTTACTCGAAACTTTTTCCATGCCTACTCCCAACATACCGCCTCCTATTGCTAACATCAATATGATTACATCAAGTACTATTTCCTTTGATGATCCTTGGATAGTACCTTCAGACTCGGAACTGGATTCTTTCGATGGCGCGATGCCTTTGAGTTCTTTTGAATTAGCATATCAGGCAGTACAGTCATTTTCTGATACTCCTTCAACTGAACCTGATCTAGTGAATGTGATCAATGAGGAATCACTTTCGATATCAAGCTTAGCTTCGCCATCAATTCTGGATCCTATTCAACAAGTATTCAATACTTATGAGCATATTCGTGATTTTTTGTTTATAGAATCATTACCATGGGAAGATCTACATCATCAATCTTTGTTTTTACCTGATCTCGATCATTTTGAAACTAATTTTTCCTCCATTTTTACCGTTGATTATGTCAACGAACCCCGGAATCCTCTCACGAATTTCGATTCTGAATTTAACTTAGCAAACATTTCTATGACAGTTCCTATTGACATCTCAGTGAAACCAGGAATTGTTGAAAACATTCATATAGGTGCTTCTTGTACGCTAGATGAAATCCAAGCATATAAAGCCCTATTTCAATAATTTCGTGACATTTTTTCCTGGTCATATGAAGAAATTCCAGGAATCAATCCATCAATTGTTGTTCATGAAATTAAAACATACCCGGATGCTAAACCTATCCGACAAATATTACGTCAAATACATCCGCAAAAAGCGCCGCTATTAAAGCAGAAGTTGAGAAATTACTTCGTGCAGGTTTTATTTATCCAATTCCTTTAATGGATTGGGTATCTAATATTGTTCCTGTTAATAAAAAATGAGGGACAATATGAGTATGTATCAATTATAGGAATATAAATCGAGCTTGCCCAAAAGACAATTATCCAACCCCTTATATCGATCAAATTATTGACGATTGTGCCGGAAGTGAAATGTTTTCGTTTATGGATGGATTTTCGGGCTACAATCAAATCAACATACTCCCTACTGATCAACCCAAAACAACTTTCATTTGTCCGTGGGGGACTTTTACTTACTGCAAATTACCTTTTGGACTTGATAACGTTGGCGCAACTCTTCAGAGGGCAATTTCTTATGCATTTCATGACATTAAACACATTGTGCAACCTTATCTCGATGATTTACCTGCTCATTCATCGCGCAAAGCAGATCATCTTACTCATCTACGAGCTATCTTTATGAGATGTAGGCATTATAGGATTCGTCTGAATCCTCACAATTGTGTCTTTTTTGTTGAATCTGGATGATTGTTGGGATTTTTTGTCTCAATGGAAGGCATTCGTGTCAACCCATCGAAGGTTGAGGCTATCATCAATTTACCTCCTCCTTCTACTCTTTTCCAACTCCAAAGTTTGCAAGGGAAAGCGAACTTTTTACATTGATTCATTCCTAACTATGCTGAGTTAACCAAAGGTTTTACCAGGTTGTTAAAGTAGAATATTCCTTTATTTTGGGACGAGATCGCTGATCGATGTTTTGATGTTCTAAAATACGCGTTGACCCATGCATCGTTATTTCATCCTCCCAATTACAACCAGGATTATTTTTTATACCTAGCAGCCTCCAATTCTACAATTGGTATGGTCTTAGTTCAGGAAGATGAATTCCACAACGAACATGTGATTTATTATCTCAGTCACCATCTGCATCCGACCGAAATCAAGTACTCACATGTGGAGAAATTGGCCTTGGCAGCAGTTCAATTTGTCCAACAATTTCGTCATTACATATTACTACGCAAAACAACAGTGATTTCTTATTGTAACCCTATGATGTATATTTTGACCAAACAACTGCTAGGGGGAAAATACTCCAAATGGATTGTTATCCTACAGGAGTTTGATTTGGAATTTGAAAAATCCAAATCAAAGAAATCATTAGTATTCGTTGAACTTATGTGTGACTTCCCAAGTACTGACACATAAATTGTGGCAGAACATCTAATCGCGGATGAATCTTTGTTTCTTATCAGTACCATCAATCCCTGGTATGGAGATATCATCATTTATCTCCAAACGCAAAATTTTCGGTCGGAACTTTCACAGTCACAACGACGAAAAATCCGTTTCCAATCTCAACAATATCATATTGTTGGTGACACACTATACTGTCGTGGTGTGGACTCTGTTTTTCGACGTTGTCTAACTCTTGACGAAGCTGAAAAGGTTTTAAATTACTGTCACTCTTGAGCATGTGGCGGTCATATGTTTGGGTATGCCACAGCCCAAAAAATATTGCGCACTGACTATTTTTGGCCGTCCTTATTCAAAGATTGTATTTTTGCTATCCGAAAATGCCACAACTGTCAAATCTTTGATCGAAAGATGCGTGCACCACCCGCTCCTCTTCACCCTATAATTTTTTTCAGTCCTTTTTCAAAATGGGGCATTGACTTCATTACATGTAACCCTCACTCAGCCGGGGGGGATAGGTATATTATTCTTGCAGTAGATTATTTTACCAAATAAATCGAGGTGATGCCTAAATTTGTGGCAGATGGAAAAACTACAGCTACTTTTGTGTTCATTCATGTGATTGCTTGTTTCGATGTACCCCAAGTGATAATTACTAACCATGGGATTCTTTTTTGAAACATCATGATGACTGAACTAACTGATCAACTTGGCCTGCGCCATGATAGTTCTACACCATATTACCCGCAGGCTAATGGTATGCTTGAAGCTATCAATAAATTTTTAGTCACCATGATCAAACGAATCATTGGAATTCATAAATAAAATTGGCATACCATGCTTTTTTCATCACTTTGGGCATATCGAACCTCAGAAAAAAAATCGACAGGTTTTACCCCTTTTCAACTGGTTTACGGTTTAGAAGCGGTATTACTAATTGAATGCGAGATACTGTCACTCCAACTAGCCATAGAGTTACTACCAACCACTTCTGAAGAGGAGAAACGCTTTTTGTACTTAGCTCAATTAGATGAGAATTGACGCACCGCAGCATTAGCTACTGAAGCTCATGCGAAACGAATGAAAGCTTAGTATAATAGAAACGTTACACCTCATATTTTTTTCAAAAGGAGACCTAGTCTTGGTTTATGATCAAGGTAACGATAAGCTATGGGCTGGGAAATTCGAACCCATGTGGCATGGTCCTTATATTTTCAAGTGACATCTTGCAAAAGGGGCCTATGAACTGATTGATTTTGACGGGGTATCTTTAGGAAAACCCAGAAATGGGCTTTATCTGAAGAGATGTTATGCTTGATTCTTGTGTGGAGATCTTCCCTGTATATTAGTTATTTTCATAAGCTGGTGTGTTGTAGATTAGAAGAGTGTGCCTAGTTCAAGTTTTCTTTTACTACTATCCCTGCTTATCTGGATCACTCTTGATTTTTCAAATGTCAACATCCCTTCAAACATACATTGGTTTTGCTGATGGTGCTTTTCATAGTACACAGAACATTTCTTCCGCAGCTTGGGTTATTTATTCACCCACTGATGAGTTAGTATCTATGCATGGGGTAAGCATCGATCAAACAAAAAACAATATTGTAGACTATAGCACAGTTATTGAGTTATTCTATGAATCCATTTCATTTGGAATTCGAAGTTTGATCGTTAGGTTAGATTCTGAACTCGTTGTATTACAATTGAGTAGAGTATACACAATTAAAAACCCAGTGTTGTTAAGATTATTTTTGAAAGTTCGTCTCTTGGAACGAGAATTTGATTATATTGAGTGTCAACATTTTCCAAGAAATTTAAACACATTAGCTGATGCAGTAGCTTCTAGTGTTATAAACATACATTTGCGATAATTAAAGCAGTAAATCAAAATAACATTTGATAACATGTTAAGACAGATAACTGGAAATAGTAGTAATATCATAGCATAAGAGTAGTGTTTTCAAAAAATATTACATCGTCCTCGATCATAGGTTCAAAATGCCTTATGATTAGAAAAAAGTGATACAAAAAAATGATATAAGTCTACATAATCAATCATCCACTATCTGTGGTGATTATCACGATAAAACACTGCAGCCCATGCCACCTTGCTCAAAAATCTCCTGAATGGTCCCAGAACCCCGATAACATATCTCTGTAAGTGGAGCGGAATGTCATCTATGGTAGTCTCTGGAATATCTAAAGTCAACCACTCCAAATGATTTTCCAGGTTGGTAAGGATCTCTGTTATCTGATCCTGTGGTGGTGGTGGTGGTGCAGCTGGATCTCTTGGCTTCTTGTCAAAAGGACGGAGAGTGACTGGTCGGCGTGGACCCACATCTGCATTTGAAATTTTTGTTATCAGTTTTGGACGATTCAAAAAACAAAATTAAAATTAAAATTTATAACATGCCAAAATAATTCTTACCTGAGTCATCCCACTGTGTTCCTGGAGGGAGAGACATCTCTCGGTCGCCGTGGAAATATATCCCAGCATAGGGGAATCTTCTATCACGAAGATTTGGTTCTCCAACCAATGGAAATAAGCTGGAGTAAAACAAACAATATCGCCACCTTCACTTTGACGGGCCATCAGTGCAACCCATCGGACCATCCAAGGCTCTTTGACTCTACTATGATCAAATGAAATGAGCTGTGGGGCAAGTGAAGGAATTCTTTCTAGAGAAAATGTGACCATGATCGCTCCATACCCAAATTTTTTTAACTTCGAGTTTTTTTCTCTAGTCAGTTGGCCTTTGACATTGGCCAACACTGCCTCACACCAATTGAAAATGGTGCCTCTAAAGCAATCAACAACAGTTTGCATTTGGGATCTTGTAGCAACATGTGGATTTGTGCTCCCACACAACTAGGTTACAGTAAACACAACCACTTTGAGCTCAAGACAAAAAATGGTTTTTATGTTAATGCGTTTATCTCTGGGGTCTGATTCTTCTTTGCAAAATTCTTGTTGAAGGCTAGTGACAGACTCGCCACCTGCCCTAGCCCCAAAAAAAGAGAGTGGCTTGCCCCTCTTTGATAAACCAGTGAGAAAATATATATCTTCCAACTCAATTTCGAGCTGATGACCTCTAATGATAAAGCATTGTTTATGGACATCCCATTTGTTTACTAGTGAGGTAAGTAAGTCTACTTGAGCCCTTATACCCTAAATGGCCTAAAATTTGTACAAACCGCATTATCTCAATACATGTAATGTGGGTGGATGTAACATGGCAGCATCATCAACCTCTTCATGCTCACATTCTCTCCACTCAAGCATCGTAGATATCCTGCAATGGACAAATTGAAAGATCAAAAACAATTTGAGTGAGAAAATTTGCTTTAATTTGGGAGATTTATTCATTTTATTTTTTCTTACGGTGCCTCCACACTTTTCACATAAAAATAGCGCGTGGATCCACACGTGTCTTATGGATAAGGTTTGGAACCACGACAATTTTCCCTTTGCAAAATTGTCAGGGTCCGCAAGTGTCATGTGTTTTACCTGTGTTTTACCTGCGGACCCTCGTGAGCGAATTTTTGAACATATTTTCCTCCTTAAAAATCAATTTAAGTCCTAAATTAAGAAATTAAACAGACAAAAATGAAGGTAAGGATGATGTGGATTACCTGGAACTGACGGTTTTCAATGCTGACGGGCGAATCTTCCGCAATCTCCTCCAGAACGTTTTTTACCAAAAGCTCTCAATTTTCACTCTGAAAACAAATGGTAAAAATGATTTAGAAAAACTCCTTTTTATAAGATTTTTTGAATAAATAAAAATTTTGTTTATTTTTCACTTTGAAAAGTTGTTTTCTAAATTATTTTTATTAATCATAAACAGGTATGTTTAATTTTTTATTTTTTGTGCAAAATACAGGATTTTTTGGGTGAAATGGTCCTTTTGACAAAGGAGTATACTTTTTATCACTTTTTCAAACTCGATAAAAATTATGAAAAATTGAATGAGTACATTTTTATCACTTTTTCGAACTCGTTAAAACTTACAGAAAAAGCGAAACTACTGAGTATACTTCTATCACTTTTTCGGACTCTTGAAAATTACGAAAAAGTGAAACCTTGGAGTTCTCTTGTAAGCCCTTTTCAAACTCTCTAAAGATGAAAATATTGCCGAGTACTTGACCATTCGAACTCGTTAAAGGAAATGAACATTCATCCCTTCTGTATAATTTTACCCCTTTTCCAGACTGAAATGGACTATTTATGAAAAAGGTATACGTTGACTAAACATGGTCAATAGAGTTCTCTCCTGTATTGTTTTATCCTTTTTCAGGCTTGAGAGACTAAATTTACGAAAAATACACCCACGGATTTTCCTTAAGTTTTTCTTCAAACTCCCTAAAATTGAAAAACATGGAGTTTCTCCTATACTAGACTCATTAAAATTTAACAGTAAAGGACCTGTTGATTACAAACAGGAATGAACCACTCCTTCTTAGGGTTCGATTTTAAACTAAGTTGGACTCATCCGAAGGATGAGCTTATATAACAAGCAAATTTTATCCTCCTCAAGCTTGTCAAAAATAAAGAGGTACTTTCCAGAAATGGTGGGGGAAAAAGAGAGAAAACGAATCCATTTGTCACACTTTGTTTAAAAAGCAGTTTACCACTCCTTAACACGACACTTTTTGTCACACTTCTACCTGGGCTGGGAAAATAATTTGCCTATCAGTTAATCAAACCATATTGAAAGTCTTCAGTCGGTTTCTAGGTATTAGCTTAGGTCAATTGTGACCAAACCATCTGCAGTATCGTTATGTGTTCAAGAGGACAATTCAAATAAACTATTCATTGCAAATATTTGTCTCCATTCATGTTGATCATCCCTGAGTCAGTCCTTACAAAAAAATTTCTACAAAACTTGATCTAATGGTTTGTGTCATGGGCTTTCCTACGACGGATCACTTTCTATCGACGACAGCTCATCATCTAGGAAGTTGATCTAGAATCCTTCAGTACCTTGGAATCTGCATGCCTTAATGGCATGTTTCTCGCCTTCGACAACAGGTTGCATTATTGACCTTCGATCAAACGATTCTGTGAAATGTTCAACTTCAGATCATTTATTCACATTCCATGGATTGTACTAACTACTTTGAGAGCCATTGTCATTATTGGTGGTTTCTCTCACACTTGTTAACAGTTCACATCATTGACTGGTAATCAAGTGGTTTCTACCATGTTCGACTTCAACACAATCAATCGCATGGATAGAATCGTACTAGTTCAGGTAGCGGAAATCAAGACCCTGGATCTAGTTTCCACCATCCAGGCTGCAAGGAGTTTTATTTTTCATTAAGCAGTAGACTATTCATAAACATATGGTTGCATCCATACTGTGTCTACATTATTGATGTGATATTAAAATCATTTCTACATCAGAACAAGTTTTAGTTAGTGTTTGATCTGAGTATGGGAATGTCTACCTCAGCGCTGATATATATATATATATATAAATATATATGTGTGTGTGTGTGTGTGTGTGTGTGTGTGTTTTGCATTGAATGTTTTTACAGGATTCCAACTAGGGTGTCCACAAGCTAATCCTCGAAATGATAAAGCACATCACTCTTCGAATGGTCTCAAACTTTGCACTTTAGGGGGAAATCTGTTATACTAAAATTGTCACCATGACGTTTTACTGTCTGTATGGGTTCATCATTACTCATACAATACCCCTTAGAAGTCTACAAACATCAAGTTCCTAAAACCAAGCCTTGAAATTGAGATAAAAGCTTATAAAAGTCATAAAATACTTGTACCGCACTTTCTCTTAGTATTACCTGCGGTGCGCATCTATTTTTTTAGAACATGTGGAACCGGCCGCACTTTTTCTTCATTCAAGGTGTGGATTCCTGTAAAAGGTAAAGTGAAGGCGGAAGTAAAATTTGGAAGCCCAGCTAGTTGAATCTGGAAGCTTCTGGAAGCAATTATTCAGTGGAAAGTTTGCTCCTTTCATGTACATTCATCCCTCCATTAAAGGAGCCTACCCCTTGGTATATGGAACTTAATCCCTCTGAAAGAGGATTCCATACCCTCTTATTTGGAGCTGCAACCTCTTCCATTTTGCTATAAATTGAGGCCATAGTTCAGCCTCAAGGGGAGTTAGGCTTTGAGATTTTTTGAGGAGAATTGCTAGAAAAACTCAGACTCTCTTAACTGATTACCATATGGGAACGATTACACACTCATGTGTATGTTAGTCGAGAAAGCGCAAAGGCTTGTCAAAGTAGAGGAAATGCTTGTTCTGAACCTTGGAAGGACCTGTAAGACATCAAGGTGAACATAGTTGTAAGGATCCTTTTTTCATCAAAGATAATACAAATGGATCTTCTTTTCTCAATGAGTTGTTTATTTAAATGTCTTATTTCTTGAACTCATTGATCATCAAGATATATTTATGGTTTATGAATTAGTCCATATTATGCAGGTGCTTCTGATTCTTTCATGTTTTTTATTGCAGATCTCAAAAGGATACGTACTCAAAGTGACAGGAAAGAAGACTACGATCAGCACTGGACTACAGGTAAGTCCTAAATCCTTCATTATAGATAATTCTAGATCAAATATAATCTAGAGAAAGTAGTTTACATCTATCTATTTGTTGCTAGTTATCCATAGGACACTAGGGAGATTTGTCTTGTCCTCAAGAATGATTTATCCGCCCAACAGGGATTGTACTGATGATAATATATCATGCCAAACATGAATTTCTCCAACTCTTTTCATTCATATTTTGTAGCCTTCAAGTTCTTGATTTAGTAGGATCCCACCTGCAAAGGAAAAGTAGGCCATGGTTCTTTCTTTTTCCTCTGCAGTATTGTTGATAAGCATGTGGAAATAGGATATGCAACCTCTTTCGTGACTAACTTATATGTGGCATACCTCGGTAACAAATGTGATGATTTCTCGCAGTCGAACACATTGAGGTAAGTGCCATCTGGGGAGGCAAACCAATCAACAACTTCTGACACTGAGTCCATCGCCTCACAAGACATGCAAGGGGGTTCTTATTCAAGGATAATATGGTACAATACTTTGAAGAAGTGATCAACCAACTTCTTGATGACTCCTCTATAACTACATTATAAAATTAGTTTGCAATGAATGTCAACAAGAGGTTCCTTGGGTGTCCATTTCCAATCCATTCAAGGAAAAACGTTCTGAGTGCATATATCCATCCAAAATGTATCCAGAAATGTAGAATTTAGCTTGATTTCCCTTAGGTGTATTATTAGAATTTTTTACATTAATCATGAATTGTTGAGCCAAAATATCATATCAGTTAAATACCTTCCTCTCCTTGATAATCTGATGAAACATGTAAATCCATCCTTTAGAGAAGGATTTAGTATTGTTAAATCCATATATTCAACAACATAACTCTATCAGGTACTGAAACACCTTTCTAAGAGATCTAGTCTTGTAGGTATTAATAGGTGTCTGGCGGAACTGAGTTGGATCTTTTACCCATGTCTGGATAACATCCCTTGTGTTTAAATAACTAGTGGCTACATATAAGTTTGAATACATATATTCCTTAGGATTAGGAAATTGGTACATCAAGTGAATATCATGGGCTAAATAAGAAGCAAGTTATTTCCCACTAAAAATTCTAAGGGTCATGATCTTAGTATCCAAGTGCTACAGAATCCATTTGATGATATCTACACAAGGTAGGACTGGGAACCTGCAAGCACCTCTGTGAAAAACTGGTCACTGGATGTCAATATACACATGTTTGTTTTCCAAATTTGCATTAAATTTTGTAGTTGTGAATGCATATTTGACCATATTCCATGTAATATATAAATAATTTTCAATGAAGAGCTGAGTATCTAAGAGAATAGGAATATTAATTAGAGGACACTTAACCAATTCATTGGTACTGATCATTTTTGTTTCTTTTGAGGTTTATCTCTTGAGAGGAATGATGGTGGCTACTAATGAAACACATATGAGCTCAAAACCTGCAGTACATGTAACAATATATGCACTCATGGAAAAAAAAATTAGCTCAAGCAAATCAATTCATAAATAAAAAAATAAATTAGAAACATACTCACTAAGGAGGAGGATTGCGTAGTTTCTAGGCTCTAAGAGGAAATTTAGGCTTCTAGAATTGTGCACTCCATAGTCTCAACAGACAGGGAGGAGGCTTGAAGCTTGAGATTGTGCAATGTGAAATCTTAGCTAGGCATGAGAGATAAGGGACTATGCAATGCATAGTCTCAGTGGCCAAGGCTGGGCATTGAGAGCTCAATCTATGCAATTCAAAATTGGGCAAGCCAGTGATTGCACATTGTGTAGTCTTGCAGGCCAAGAGGTGAGCTAGAAGCTTGAGGTTGTGAAATTCATAGTTGGGAAGGCATCAAACTGTGCAGTTCTGCCTGGGAGAGAGAGTGATAAACTTTGAGATTTGAACCTGTGATAATAAAAAGTGTAGATAGGCATTAGGATCAGTTATATCAGTCAACAACATGGGCCAGAAGAGATCATGCAAAAGGAAAAACATGCATGCATAAAAATACCCTTCAATGGAAACCACTGGTAGGAAAAAATAAAGAAGGTGATGTGTGGCACCTATAAAAACTCAACGACATACAAAAAAAACACTTGTAAAAGCTAATAATTATATAAAATCTAGCTACCATGAAAAGAAACGGGTGAAATAACACTCATAGATAAAAAAGTGACAAAAAATGATAGAAAAAGTCGCAAAAATCAACACATGAGAAACTTACCTGGAAAAGCATTGCAAACCAAGTACAAAGCTCCTTGATATTTTGAGGAAGGCTATAGCTCCAAATTTGAGTGTGAAAATGATCTCTACAAGGATCTATTATATAGATCTATCCCTACAGTTTTATGTTAGGTTTTATGATTATCATGCCTAAAATCAAGGAGAAAGTGACACTTTTCCTTAGACCGGAAATAGAAAATTTGTGCCACTTGTCCAAAGGTGATTTTACATTCCCTATTTTCTAGGTATGAACACTTTATTGCTCCGTGGAATTGCATATTCTCACTAGAAGAAGGGATTGGACAATTCCCAGTGACAAGGGATTGCACAATCCACTGACTCGGTGAGTTGTGCAGTCTTGACTCAGTGAGTGATATGTGGTTTAGATGCTCAGTGACTGTTATTCCCTTAGGTTTATGCAATTATTATCTTCAATGGATTTCATAATTGAAATTATCAAGGGCTTTCATAGTCTCCAATGGAATGGGATTTCGCATTTCCTAAAGGGAAGACCAATAGTTGGTGCAATATCAAGGAATAAGTTAGATTGTTTTTTGAAGTTGTTCAGTTGTTGTCAAAAAGACTTAGTCATTGTCAATACAAACTAAATAAGCCACCACAATCACTGCATGAAAATAAAATTGATATCGACAGTAAACAAAAAGGGGAACACTTGATGACTGTGAAAGATAAGTTTTATGAATAGAAGGTAGGCTCTGAAATCAAGGCATAAAAATTTTTTTGGAGAGGAGTTGTAGCAGCTACAACAAGTTTGTAGGCCCCACTTCCTTAACTAGAACTTGTAGGTTGGGTCATTTCATAGCGACACTCGTCTCATGTTTACCTTGGTGATCTTGTGAAATTGGGTAAATGTGGGAGGAGGCACTTATATGGTGGTATCAGAACAAGGTTGCAACACTGGACCTAGGGGTAGATGTGATTGTTATGCATGCATGTTAGTTGTTGATATGTTTGATATGCATGGATTGTGATGGTCATTGTTGTAGCCTCGTATCACCATGATGATTTTTCTATGCTATGATGTTGCATGTGATGATGTTGAGATGATTTATATGTTGATGTTATATATATATATATATATATATATATATTATTTTGATTATGTTTATATTTGTTTTATCTAACATGACATGCTTGTAGGAGATAGAATATCATATATGACAAGAAAAATGGTGGATTACAGTTCACATGACTCTCCTTATAAATCAGTTGAGCAACAAGGTGATGATTACTCTTTTGATATAGCATATACACTAATAAGTTTGAAGGCAAAAATAAGAAGTTGCAAGGAAGATAATCACATGATAATTCACTCAGAGGAAATACTTTTCAGAGCGTAGGAAAAGAAAGCATAGGTTAATGTGGTGATCTTTCATATATTATAAAATGTGCATAGACAAGGATAGCTAAGAATTAGTCATGGACAAGAGGAAAGGACTAACAAGGCATATGATAGTGGGTTCCATGGAGGACACTGGTTGGACAAGGATGACAGAGTCAAAGGTGGAATAGGATACATGTGACAGGAGAGGTAGTGCTCATGGGTTCTATTATATTTTTGGTTCAAATATACATCATGGTCATCACCGTTATCATCTTTATAGGAGGAGTGAGAATTAGTACTTTTAATATGAGTTTAATAAATCCAAGCCTCCTACATTTGATGGAGAGATGAAGAAACTAGAAGATGCACAAGCATGGCTACTTGGGATAAACAAGTTATTCAAACTACATGATTATAAAAAGAATATGAAAGCCAGGATATTTATTTTTAGTTTCAAGGGAAAAGTAGATCTATGGTGGGAAGAGGTGAAGCGTGTCAGAGACATCAAGACAAAGGAGTTGAGTTGGCATGAGTTTAAAATACTCTTTAGAAAGAAATACTTGTCCACGAGATATTATGATGGAAAGACTAAGGATTTCTATGAGCTTAAGTTGGGTTCTCTGAAAGATTAAGAGTATATGACTAAGTTTCTGGATTTTTTGAGGTATGTTCCATATCTTAAGGATGAGAATATGTTGTGATATACAACAACCCCCCATTTATTTTTACAAATAGGGACCCTTTAGAAAAAATAAGAAATTATGTTTTAAATTCTTACAATAAAAAAAACTTAGAAAATAAAATTTTCTGCTTTTTCTTTGAAAAACGCATCGCTTATCACATATTTTATTTTCAAAAAAGAATCATAAAACATAAAATCAGCGAATTACGAAATGCGCTCTTAAAATATCCTTCCAAAGAAATAAAACTTTTTGTTCGCATCGCACTTTATTTAGTAAGACTTAAGAAACAAGTAATATAAGTTGCGACAGCCGCGGACCCGACAAGCAAATAAACGAAAAAAGTATAAATCCTTTTCGATATCGCATCCACTTTAAGTTTTCTCAAATCACATCACGCGCAAATTATAATATATACTTTAAACGTATCTTATAAATGTTGCAATCTGCAATTTTCACTGAATGCATTTCGCAACTTTTATGAGACAATCACGAAATATTATGATGAATCATTACGATTGCGCATTTAATAAAGCTCTGTGTGTGAAAGCAGCTTATGTCATATCAGATTTGATTTAAGATCTTAACAGCTTTAAAACTAGTAATGGATAGCGCATGTGAAGCCATGTGAAACATTAAATAAGGAATTATGAAGAGATGATTGATAGAATGACATCTTTTCGCATGAGTTTGAAATAAATCACTGATATATCTTCATGATACTCCTTATATGATAATTTCACTTTGCTCTCAGGAAATTAATTGTCGAGTTGAAGAAATCATAAATGAGTAAAAAGGGTAAAGAGGTGTCTCAAATACTATCTGCCAAAGACATAGACATGTTTCATTGTTCTCAGACACTGTCTGCAACAAAGACTGTGGTAGTTCATCATGAGAAGCAATGTACAAACTTTTTGAAGATGAAGAACCAAGAGTGATAAATAACATTTCTGCAACAGACACTGATTCTACTTCGGATGCAACTCTTTTCAACGTTGCATGCTCGCATATTCATATAATAGCTGCGAGACTAAAGATTCAACCTTATACAGACATGATTAGGTGGGCAGTCGAAAAATTAAATATTGAAGATAAAGTTTTCAAGAATTCCAGAGGAGAGATTATGGGTTCTTTCAAAGCGGAAGACTTAGCAACCATGTACCATTTTCCAACTCCACAGCAGAAATATGATAATAGATATGTGCAAATTTTCAGAGAAAAACATCCATATCTTATCAAAGTTACCCATGAATGGAAAGACAATGAAAGAAAATTGAAGCAGGATAAATCCAGTACGTACCCAATTACACAAATTCCTAATCCTTATTGTTATGCCGCTGGTATGTTATGTAGAATATTTTCCAAACCTAATAGTACTAGGTTCTCAAGAGATTGGGTTCCCCTAACTGATGCAATCGTCAATTCATCTATCTTAAATTGGGCAAACCTTTTATCTAATTACCTAGCCAAACATATCACTGAGTATAGAAATAAAAGGAGTGCTTCATCCCAAGAAACTTCGCCCTTTTACATGTCTGTCTGTGTCATGGATTCCATCTGTTTCATTTCTACATTTCCAATCATGGGTTGGAAATGGACCATTAAAAACCCTATCCCAATTCATATTTATCATGACGAACTTTGGGACTCTAAATTCCACTTACATTTTTACAAAATATGCTATGGAGTTATGTTACCTATATATCAGATGATTTTCAAAGAAAAGGCTCCTAGGGTTTCCAAAGAAGCCAATGAAGATATTCTTCCTATAGCCAGATGGTTCGCTGAAGAAACGTTCACATATATCCAAGTATTTGGAAGTTCTGCTTTTCCACATGTTTTACCCTACTATGTTCCAGATAGATTGCTTGCAAGGGAAATATCTTATCAACTCATCAATGGTGTCACAAAGCAATTAAAAGATGATAAAAAGGCTATTTGGCCTTCTTTCCCTCTACAGTGTGGCACCTTTGCTCTGGCTAATATCGTCCATTTATACAAAGAGGTTCCTAACATTCAATTGTTGAAGTTGGCATTCATGCCAAGAAGATTATATGACCCCGACAATGTAATTAAAAATTACATGGAAAAACTCAAAACAAAGCCTTTCATAAAAGAAGAAGACAAATTTGATGACTTCTTCCAAGGCGTCGAAAATTTTTCTGATATTGTCAAAAGGGTTTCTAGTCACGAAAACACTGAAACTTTTCAAGTATATAGAAATAAAAGATTGAAAAATATCCCTTTGAATTTGCTAGTTATTGAAGATGAAAAACACACCCCAAGTGTCAGTCTTGATGAAGAAATGAAATATGGCTCTGAAAATGAATCTGGTCAATCTCAGCAGCAGTCTGATAAGTCACATCAATCTGAGGATGAATCTGAATCTAAGAAAGAAAATTCAGAAATCAACCAAATTCTTCAATAAATAGAGTTGCAAGAGAAAGCAAAGAACAATGGCACTAAATCAAATTCAGAAGCAGTTCAAAAGGATTAGAGTACGATAAATACTCAGGAAAAAGTCAGCACTGATCAAACATCAAATTTTCAAACGCCAGAACCTTCTCATAAGATAGTTGAAACCGTCAATCCTCTACAGAGAATCCCAGCAATACATGACAAAGAAATCATATCATCTTACTCTACACATCAAATCATCCTACAGATTGAATACATTCCATCATTGGCTATTTTCTACAGTCCTAGCTACAAGACTGCAGTAAAAAGGAATAAAAGAAAAAGGATTGATGAGACAACCCCGAAATCAATAGATGAATCAGTTGATGTACTCTGGAAAGCCTCCTCAGATGATCCCACTAATCATCTAACTAAGTTATCACAATATGCAGGATCATATGCCACAGCCATTGTTGATAAGGCAAATGAAGTTAGAATATTGTTGAAACAGAAGGAAACCAGAATACAAGAATTGGATCAGTTGTTAAAGGAAGAAAAAGCCAAGTCCATTAAACAAATCAATGAAATTTTAGCACAGGTTTATATAGATATTGAAAGTCTAAAGTTGAGACATCAAACAGAGCTTAATGAGAAGCAGGTACATCTAGAAAGAACAATGGCAGAGCTACAGAATCAATCACAATTAGAACAATTCATCAGAGAAGCACTTGATATAAATACTATGATAAATAAAGAGCAAAAATTATTTGGTCATCAAGTTTCTATGATTGATTCTTATTTTGATTCTAATAAGATAATGATTCAGCAAATAGCAATTCAAAAACTAGAATGTGAGAGATTCGAAAAGAAAATTGAGGAACACATTCAGTGGAAAAATTCTGATGTAGGAAGACAAGCTAATCTACCACAAATTGATAAGCTTCACAAAGAATTGCTATTTACAGAATGGAAAGCATAGATCATTCGAGCAAAAAAGGCAGCGACCAAGACAACCAACAAATCAAATGAGGCTATTCAGCTCTTATGTGACCAATTTTTTAGAACAGGACTTCTTAAAGAAAACAAGTCTGATGTGTTTTCAGAAACAAAAGAAGTAGAATTAAAATGGACACAGAGAGAAAAACAATAGGAATAAATGATCAAGAAAGTTAATAAGTTTGATCAAGAAAATTATTGGAATTTTCTGATCAAACCTTACCATCAGCAGCAAACTCTTATATTCCTTACAGAGTCAACAAAAAGGTCTCAGTCAATAATCTCAAATGCTATCTTCAAGGGGAAAATTCGATCATGGATATCAAAACCAACTCAGCTTAAGGAAATGATAGATATCTGCCAACTTTTTAATCACACTCAGAAATAAATGCAGAATCCATCAAGTCAGGATTGTTAGTTCTAAATTCCTAGATTTTTTTTTAAGTTAAGTTTGTAGAGAAAGGTTGTTTGAAACCTCCTCTACATTTTTGTAAATCATTTAATTTAGTTTGTAGTTAATTTTAGTATTTAAACCCTTCTCATGCATTTAGATAAGGGTCCAAGATTTTGTTAAGAACATTTGCAAAGAATGCTTATTTCAAAGTAAAGTTTGTGCATGCCTTGATGAAGTAATGGAACACGGCCTTTTTCAGTTATAAATATCATTTTGTTGAATCAATGTTGGTGCACTTATGTATTCTTTGAACGAATCTTTGATTGAAGAATTGGATATGGCCTATTATCACTAATCCGATAAGCAGAGTAATACACATCTGGTACTATTATCATGTATGTTATTTTTGTTTCTGAATGTTAGTGATGAACTCAGCTTTCATGAATCATATATAGAATTAATTAGTTTTATCTGAAATATCAGTCGCACTATTGTATGATATAAAGATAGAAATTATTTATTTTATACATGGTCATCAGATAAATGCGATATATTTTCCATTTTCTTTTGATTAACTTTTTTTCAAGAGAATCATCTTACACAGTATTAATTCTATTAAATCTGTGATGATTTTCATCATCACAGGTTGAACAGATATATTTTTAGATCGCATTTAAATATTATCCCCAAGTTAGATTAAATTTAATTCAAACCTTTGCACTTAGAAATAAATTTGTCTTAGTTTGTATTAATTCATCATTCTAAAATGTTTTGATAGAAATCCAACAAATTATCATTAAAGAAAAATAAAATCTCAGAAAACCGGTCCCATCATACCTAGTTGAAGCCACTACCCTAAACGGAAAAGGAACTGCTTTAAGGTCTGGACTGGGTGGTTATCCCCCTTGTTGTTTCCACGGATTTCTGAGGCCTCAACAAAATACAAAGGTTCAAAGGTTCATCAGTGGATTTCCTATAGAATTCAAGGATAAGATTGAGTATGATGAGCCTCGGTTGTTTGAGGAAGTTATTGGGAAGTTGAATCATTGCTATGAGTAGTCTAATCATAAGTCTGAGCCTAAATTAAATTGTAAAGGTAATAACAAGATTAAAGGAAATTGGGTTAAGAAGCGAGGAAGACATCAGGATGCAAGTGACAAGGAGAATGTAGCACCTTATAAGAAGTTCAATGTAGTTGACAAAGAACATGTATTTTAGCCTAAGGAGCATAACAAAGGAAATGGGAGGAAACCTTTGTACTGATGAAATTATGGTGGAGAGAATCGTAGGAGAGATTTTCCGAAACATCATGGTGGAAAACCTCATATTTAGATTTCTCAGGAGGCACATATAGTTGGGGATGTTGGGCAGATTATTCCTCGTATTTATGCAGCAATGGGTAACAGGAAAGTCGATCATGAGGCATCTATTATTGAGATGGATGGTAAGCTTTGTGATCATGTTGTTTTTATTTTGATTGACCTTGGATATAACTATAGTTATGTCAGTCTTGGCCTGGTGGATAAGTGTTGCTTGAATAAATAAGTGCATGAAAAATATTGGTTATTGCAATTGGATATAGGGACCAGGAGAAGATTTCATAATTGGGTGAGAGCTTGTGCATTTGATTTGAATGATATGTCTACCTCAAAAAATCTAAATGTGCTTCCTTTGGGTTCATACAATATGATTTTGGGCATGGATTTGTTTTTCATTCATAGGACTAAATTGGACTACTATTATAAGGCTATTGAGTGTCTAGATGATGATGGGGAAAGAATAATCTTGTATGGAAAGAAGAAGCCTACATCACTGAGAATGGTTACAACTATGAAGGAAAATAAAATTTTTTGGAAGGGATGTGTATTGTTTGCAGTTCATATTTCTAGTGAAAAGGGGAAGGATGTTGAGGATAAGGAAGTCCTTAAGAAGTATTTTTTTTTACAACAACTTCAATATGTGTATAGATATTTCAGAGTTTCCTCCTAATAGGTAAGTAGACTTTTATATTGATTTGGTACCATGAGAAACACCAACATCTAAGGCACTTTACAGAATGATTACTCCAAAGTTGGTGGAATTGAAGTTGTAGCTTAAGGAAATGCTTGATAAGGGATACATCAGGCCAAGTGTATCGTCTTGAGGTGTGCTAGTATTATTTGTAAAGAAGAAGGATGGTACTCTCAGGCTATACTTTGATTATAAGAATTTGAACAAAATGAATATCAATAACAAGTATCCTTTGTCGTAGATTAATGACATGTTTGATCAGTTGAAGAGAGAAATTGTGTTTTCAAATATTGATTTGAGATCAGGATATCATCATGTGTGCATCAAAGAAGAATATATTTACAAGACAACATTTCGTACCAAGTATGGGGATTATGAGTTCGTATTGGTTCCTTTTGGTCCTACTAATGCTCCAACTACTTTCATATATTTGATGAACAATGTGTTTTGTCCTTATCTAGACAAGTTTGTGATAATTCTTATTGATGACATATTGATATATTTTCAAAATGGGAAGAACATGAAAAGAACCTAGCATGAGTGTTAATATTATCGAGTGAGTGTCAGTTGTATGCCAAGCTTAGCAAAAAAAAAATTCTTTCAGACTGAATTTTTTTACTTGGGACATGTTGTCCAAGGATGGCATAATAGTGGACCTGGAAAAGATTAAAGATATCACGGAATGGCCAGGTCCTAGGAATGTGGATGAGCTGAGATCATTCTTGGGACTAACAGGTTATTACAAGAGGTTCATCAGGAAACTATCATGAATTTCCTATCCTATCACATATTTTCAGCAAAAAGGAAATAAATTTGAATGGACTGAGGAGTGTGCAACTAGCTTTGAGTAGTTGAAGCATTTGCTTACAAATGTTCTAGCCTTGAATATTGCAGATCTTGATAAGGAGTTCGTAGTATGTATAGATGCTTTCAAGAGAGGACTTGGTGGATAACTAATGCAAGAGGGAAAAGTGGTATGTTATGAGTCAAGGAAGTTGAATGAGAATGAGAAAAACTATGTCACTCGTGATCTTGAATTGGAAGTTCTCATTCAAGCCATTAAGATGTGGAGGCATTATATTCTTGGTAGGATGTTTATTCTGATGAGTGATCATAGCAAACTGAGGTACTTGTTTGACCAACCTAATTTGAATGATAGGCAAGTTATATGGTTTTCTACTCTCATTAAGTTTTACTTTGAGATCAAATACATCAAGGGCAAAGAGAACAGTGTTGCATATGCTCTCAGTAGGAGAGTGCAGGTGAATCACATTTCAACAGTAAGTTCTTATGGGACATATTTGTAGGAGTGGATATTGCAGACAAAATAACATCATGATAGTTACCAACAGTTGATCCATAGGTTACAGTAACAGGGTGAAGCTAATAGGGATGAGGATTATCACCTCACAACACATGGCTTAGTCATATTCAGGAACAAGATTTATGTGTTGTACAACAATGAGCTCAAGAAGCTTATCTTGAGGGAGTTTCATGGAAATTTGTATTTAGATCATCTAGGGTATTAGAAGACATTGAAAACAGTAAAGAAGCTCCATCATTGGTCGAACTTGAAGAAAGAGGTGGTTGAGTTTGTCGCTAGATATTTCAACTATCAACAGGTAAAAACAGAGTGTAAGAATCCAACTGGATTTTTATAGCCAATTTTGATTCCAAAATGGAAATGGGAGGTCATTTTCATTGACTTCATTACATTTTTTATGAGGACATCGAAGCAACATGATTCCAACAAGGTTTTGGTTGACAGGTTGATTATTATAGTTCACTTCATCGCAGTGAAGCCTACGAATTCAGCTAGCAAGGTAGCTCATATATTCATCAGGGAGATATTCAGGTTGCATGGTGTTCCTAAGAATATCATATCAGATAGAGATGTGAATTTCACTTCCAGGTTTTGGAAGGAGTTGTTTGCAGGTTTGGGGAAAAATTTGGCTTTCAACACAACTTATCATCCACAAACAAATGGACAGACAGAGAGGGTGAACACGATTCTTAAGGTTATGTTGAGGATGTATGTCATGCATCAACAAAGGAAGTGGTAGGAATATCTTACACTAGTGGAGTTTCAATATAATAATGGGTATTAGGAGTCCTTGAAGATGATTCCATTTGAGGATCTTTATGTGCATTGTTGTAATACTCCTATCAACTAGAGTGATCTAGTGAACATAGTGTTGATTGGTCCAGACATGATGGCAGAGATGGAACATGAGTGCGGGTTATTAGGAGGAACTTGAAGGTCGCACGGGATGGGAGAAGAGTTATACAAATTAACATAGAGAATTCAAGGGTTTTTAGGTTTGGGAGCATGTGTACTTGCACATCAAGCCCAAGTGGAGATCCTTGAGGATTGGGTCATGTGTCAATCTGGAACCTTGCTATTGTGGGCCTTTTGAGATCCTTGAGAGTATAATACTAGTGGCTTATAGACTTGCACTATTTCCAATAGTGAAAGTCCATGATTTTTTCCATGTTTCATTACTTAAGAGATGTTATATAGAAAATTCACTTCTGCTAAAAAAAAATTAACTCCCTAGATCTAGTGGTATGATCTAGAACAACAAAGGGAAAAGTGATCTAATTTTTCCTTAAAGATATTGGAATATGAAAAATAGACCTACCTAGGATCCATAGTAATTCCCCCTCTTCTCTTTGTTTGTAAGATCTAACTCTCTCTCCACACACTATAAATGGAACCTGCAACAATGACTAAAAATAGCAAAAGAATTACAATATCAACATAGTGTAATCCAATATATCTAATTAATGAATCAACATGGAATTGAAATACATGAGCATCAACATAACACAAATATAAGAAAATCGTGTGCTTTTTATATTAATAAATAAAGAAGAGAGTTACAACCATACATAAAATTTGACTTTGTAGATTTCTCCCCAATTGTTTTGTCCTTCCTTTCCACAAATAAAACCTTCACACTCAACCCTAATCAAAATGGATGATGATTACTTAAGCTAAAAGTAGCACCATGAGGGCACTAGTAATCTCCAAAAGCCAACCCAGACTCCATGGGAGGCTGTAAATTTATAGGGTAAACATGTTATTTTAGGATTTACCAATATAGGCTTGAGATCCACATATGAAGGAAGATAAGCTCAAAGGATAAGATATAAGGCGTCTAGAGGAGGAATTTCAGATATCTATCCATTGTAAATGGTGAAAACCACCTTAGAAGCTTCTAGAAGGAGAATATTTGAAAATATTTTTTAATTTTCCCGAAATTCTAGAATAGTCAGACCCACAAAGTAGAGAAACTTGTGTGATCAGTAAAGATGCCAAATTATGCAACCTGCAACCATTGTAGGTGGATAGGAATGTAGGGTGCACTGGGGCTTAAAACAAATTTTTTGAGCTAATTGACCTAGAGACTCAAAAAAATTGGAGAGATTATTCTTAGGGATTATGAAAAAGTGTCCAAGGATGTTAATTGATATGGTTTTCAGGTATTTTGGGATAATGTGAAAAAATGTCCTGTAACGGATTCCCCCCTAAAGTACGAAGTCAGAAGCAGTGGTTGAGGACTAAAGTGCATTACCTTGTGACAAGTTCGGATCAAGAACAAATCGATTGAGATCATCATCTGTTACAATACATATTATCATCATGATATCATTGTTGAGGGAGGCATACCCATACTCAACATATAAGCCAATATTACATATACAATGATTAATAAGTCTCATCCATGGATGACATAATGTGGACCTATGCTTGGTGTTGGTTCAGTTTACTGGGTAAAATAACACAAGTATTTTATTATCAATTCGGGTTTGTAAAACTTGGAAGCATGTCCAAAATATATGGATTTCAACTACATTCAATTTTATAAGATGAATTATTAAATTTAAAGGAAATGCATATTACAAATATAAAACTTAACTAAATAATTTCTAATTCAATATTTAATAAGTAGAAGAAGAAGCTCCTCACTTAGGAGAACTAGGTTGACTTTCTCTACAATACTACTTCATGAACAGAAATAAAAAATCACTAATGAACAATAGCTTCAGATGCATAAAAGAATAATAGGAGAGGATCCTAACTAAGGAGGTCTTTGTTGTCCTTCTTTATAAATTCCTTCATCATTAATGCCATTGTATGAAAACTGGAAATTCATAAAATCACTTTTAAAAAAAGCAAGAAAGATGAATTCTAGTTTCTATTCTTTTATCAGATAGAATGAGAGTTTAAATTAAACACTTATTTGACCCTTAATATGCATATTAGAATTAATATTAAGATTCATCAGCAAACATAACATATCATCATACATCTAATTAATTGATTTAAACATGAAGAAAAACTAGTTCATGAAATTTCAACTAAATTAACCAGAAAGTGCACTTAGCTCAGTGTGTGGGCCGTCCACCTTTGCCTTGCACACTAAAATTACTTCTCAGATAATGAAACTCAGTCAATAATTCACCATATATAACATCAGAAAGAATATAGAATTGTTTCTTAAATTAACTCACAAAGTTCAGAAATATCAAAGTGAAATCATACAAATTCTACATCTTCATGCCTTCAATGTTCTTGGCTTAAATAGATAAATATGAAACAAAATTGACTAAAATGTCTATAACAGCCATTTCTATCCTTATTCCATATATCTTGGTCGATCTCATCCATCCAATCACTCAAAATCTGGAAAATCCCATAAAATACTAAATTTGGCCTATTTCCTAGGGATTTCTTGAATGAGAGGTCATGTTTGACCAGCTTTGACTGGGTCTGATTTAGCTTGGTTTGACCGAACCAATAGGTACACATCCATCCTTATTTCCCAATATTTATAAATATGTGCTCATATCGTGTCCATGTGCCCTGCAAGTATGACTTCAATGAAGCCATTACGAGAATTTTTAGTCATGTCCAAAAATGCACTTAAAATTCATTTTTTGTAAAAACATCTAAAAATTGCAAAACATATTTTATATACCTGAATATGCATAAATTGGTAAAAATAGGGTGTATATGGATAGTATATGGATTTATAGCATGGAAATTAAATGTATTGAATTAAGAAAAATTGGATAAAAAACGAAGGCCAACATCTCCCCCTTGTTGATTTGCAAGCATGTCCTCATGCTTGCTTCCTTCTATTGGACCTTCTGAGCTCTTATGTAGACATTGTACCTAATCCTGATGCCTCTTGTTGTGCTTCTTGTAGAAGACAATCAATCCCTTTGTACTGTTCTCCCTTGTAGATTGAAGCCATGACCTTTTTTCTCTCATAATTGTATTTCCATGTGTTTTTCTCATTAAGCCGCCTGTAAGCTTGCTTGGAAAGAAGGGTATTCTTTGTTTCTAGTTTTCCAACTTTCTCATTCAGCTCATTTTGCATTGTTTTTCTTCTATGTGTTTTTTTCTTCTTCAAATTCCTTTATAGAATTCTACTCACCTCCAATTGATCTGTTAACTCTTTTATTTTGTTAAGGTGCAGCTCTTTCTCTTCTTCTCTTATATCTTTGGCAAAAGAGGTGGCTTCTACTTCAACATTGTCTAAGTATGAATCTTTCTATAATTTATTTTCATAGGATTCTTTTTGAAATCTCTCAATGATTTCATCAACTTGCTTTGTTGTGGGAGGTGTTTCAAAAATTTGTACTTCAGGGTCTTTCTCCTTACTACTTGTTTCTTCTGGGCTTTTCTCCTATGTCTCCTGGGAATAGATAGAAAAGATGCTTCTCTCTCGACCATGATAGTATCATGGTGTTTCTTGGACCTTGTCCTAGGATAGAGAGAAGATTTTATTGTGCTTCTTGTCTCATGAACTAGTTTAAGCTTCTCCTTTATTATTTGTTCCTCAAAATTATGGTGACCTAGAAACTCTTTCCACACTACACCCTTGGTTTTCATTTGATATTCTACAATAATTTTGATAAGTCCCCGGTGGTATATTTTTGATTCCTTGGTTTTAGTTTCATTCCTCACATTTTTTATCATTTTAACCAAATTTTTGGAGAAGAAGTATGGTAAATTGACTTTCACTTATCCCTTTATATGTTGGAGTAATCTGATATGATAAAGATGAACTACATTGTTCCTGATGTCACATGTGAAAAATCTCTGAATAACTAACACCAATTATGCCCATGGTTCATTAAACCACTCCCTCGGGATGCCTTTTGTCCTATCAAACGATCCCTTCCTATTTTTTTCCAAAAATAAAGTCCACCCTTTATCTTTGAAGTGTAAGCCCTTATGATATTGTTCTCCTGACAGTCGGAAATCTAAATCCTAAGAAATGAATTATGGGCTTAATGGAATAACTAGGTTCCCCACCATGGTTTTTTCTTGTGCATAATTGTTTATGAACTCCTTGGTGATACTTTCATTGTGTCCATTAAATGTTTGGAGGAAGCCTATTAGTCCGGCCTAATGTAGTTTTTCTATGGTCTCTTTTTCCCAATGTTCTATCTGGAAATCATTTTTTTCTACTCTGGTAGCCATATGCTCTGAAAACCAATTTATATAACCTTGCACTGTCAACATTCTCATCTTTAAAATAAAAATTGATGCATACACATATATCTTTGTGGACTTATTCATGCATTTTGTTCATGATGATAAGGCTTACCTCTTCTCTGATTTTACTCAAAAAGAAATGAAATTAATCTTCTTCAATCTCTGTTCTTCTACAAAAATGATCCCACTGCTTCCAAAAATTGATAAAAAAACAAAATTTTTATCTATAAAGATCATAAAAACATTGTAAAAATGTTTTTATTACTCTATCTATCATTTTCTATTCTCTGTTTTATCAAAATTAAGAAAAAAAAAAAAAAAAAAAACTCCTCTATTTTGGTGTAGAATTATCTACCTCTAAGATGAAATTTATTATGTAAAAATAAAAATAAAAATTCATCCCACAATGTCCTTTTGCTCTTCGAATTCATACTTAATCCTTCTTCTACAGAGACAAATTCTCATTGTGCATTCAAACTGAAACAATTTAGGCTCATTTTTTGTATAAAACAACAGCAAATAGCTCACTATGTTTTTCAAAATTCACCCACTATGTAAAACTTTGTTTTTAAAATATGTGACAATTTTTTGGTTGTGTAGAGGAATTCAATCATTTTACCTGTTTTGGAACAATCCCATAGATTTCTCTGAGTTCAACCTCGTGTTCCTGCGTTTTCACAATATCACTTATGTTAAAACTCCTCTTTGACATCTCAAGATCCTCATGTTTTAATAGGTGGCAGGGTCGGGCTAAACAGTGGAAGAAACTCAAACTTATAACTTGGAGTTTTAACTATTGTTCAACAACACAATCCGTGTTTTATTTATTCCTAAGATCAGTTCATCAATGAGGAAAATCCAGAGTCAGTGCTTACATGTTCTCTCCACAAGATTTGTTGGAGTGTATGATCAACACAACGGAAAGATATCTCGGCCTCTAATCTCTGTTAAAATCAATGCGCCCTCTTCTTATTTCTCCATGCCTCCTTTTCTATTTATTATGCTATTCCTTCTTGGCTTAAGTTTCTCCATTTCCTTCACAGCATCTTCTGCATTTTCTTAACAATATCGTTCTTCACAAGGTGTTTTAACGAGTGCCTATGGTTTGCACATCGTCAACTTCCTTTCTTTGAGCCCGATAACAGTTGTGATGGTGAAAGAGAATGCAACACATAGGTCTATTTTTTTTAATGGCGGAGGTTTTCAGTACTTGCACAAGATTTGATTTGTGGCACAACATTGTGTTTTCTGAAATTTGTTGATCGTTTCTCATATGCCGACTCTTGACTCGGATGCCTCTGTGGCTTCGTTTCTCTATTTTGCATTACGTCCTTTCTCCACGATGTATGCATACGTCTTGTCACCACTTCCCATGTTCTTTTTCATTTTGTTGTTTATTCATAGCCACCTTCATTGCTTTACATGCCCACACCATAACTTATATGCATCATAATTGATGTCCTTCGTTGCATTGTTTTTTCATTTGCATTGTGCACTCATTCCATACCTTAGCTTTTTTTCATATGATATATATTTTCATATTGCGCTCGTAGCTTAGGTTTTCAACTTTTTATTGCTTAATTTAATTTTAAAATGACCCTAGAATGGTCATTTTTAAAATTAAATTTTCCATTATGACACTAAATTTTTTGTTTTTGTAGGTCAACAAGAATTCGAATATTGAGCCTTTGTTAAGTCATCAATAATTTTCACCAGTTGTTGATGACTAAAATTCCTAGCTGAGTTTTCTAGAAGCTGATCTCCATACGTCAATTTGTCATCTAGAAAACCCCCATGAAAACTTTTTTCCTTCTTACCTTTCACTTTTCTCATGACGAGATGAAACCTCATTATCAAATCCTACCTTGCCTCAGCCATACTAGTCTTCCCATCAGCTCTAAAAAGACAATCCAAATCTATTCAAAAATCCTCCCCTAAGTTAGGAAGTGGCGCTTTAAGGGATTTTACCCTTGGCCATCATCAAAGGGCCAAAAAAACTCCATCTGTTTTAGACCAGTCATAAAAGACCTCCCAATCTGCAAATGAAGTTAGTCACAACCCTAAGTCGCGCCACTTATGCGCCCCTAAGTCTCATCAGTGCATAGACCATAAATCTCAAGCTGATTTTAGGTGTTTTATACTGTTTATGGATTTTACAAGCATAGGAAACATGTCAGCATCTCAGAAGAAAATTCTTGACTCCACATGAGAAGAACAACTGCTTCTCAATGTGAACATGAGCCTGAGATGCATCTGCAGGGCAAAGAGTTACTCATCAAGATCTTGCAGCTTCATTCAGCCTGAAAACACAGTAGAAGAAAGACAACACTGTCAAAAGGCTGTTGATAAGTCATGGCTAAGAACCTCCTTCATCGATAAGCAGAGGGTTAAGGCGCCTCCTTCATCTACAAGCAGAGGGCGATGGCCAAGGTTTGACTTGAAAAGTTGCAGCTCACTGTGAGGCAGTTTTGTTTTTAGCAAACAGTGAGACAGTGACTAGGGTAAAGTAATGATTGCAGGCAGAGGTAAAAGCAGTAATGTTTCCAAAGTTGTTTGCCTACCATCATATGCAAGAGAAACCCTTACCAATATGTTCATCAGGCAGCCTTCACATGGCTGAGACAGAAGGTTGAAAAAACATCAGATATTTTGTCAAGAGAAAAAGGCCTCCTAAATTCATAAGCAGATGGCCAGGGCATTAATTGATTTCAAGGTCTATTTGATCATAGAAGCAAGGTGAGAGACCAAATGGAAAGCAGGGGTAGCACTGCAATCCAATGGGTCAAACTTATCTCTTAACAAGGTTTTGATAAAAGACAGTCCACAGCTCCAACAAAATAAATTTTGAACAGTAGTGATAAGATGAGTCATTGCACAGGTGAAAGGACATAATAGTGATTATGTTTCAAAGTACTGGTCTACTCCAATCATAAAAATATGTCCTTCAGGTCGCTTAGCACAAGTTGACAAAGAAATTTTGAGTTTTGCTCTTCCCAAGAAAGGTTAATGGTACCATATTAGTGCATTCTGAGTAAGGGAGGGGTGTTAGGAAAGGCACCTTTTTAGACAGAGAATGATAAACATAGGTGAGTGCAACTGCAGTTTTGCACCTCTAATCAAAATCAGTTTCACAATGGGCATCATTAACTCTGGAGCATTAAGAGCAAGGTATGTAAGCCACTGTCACAAAGGTGGACACTTTCCTTTTGAAAACAAATCAAGATACTCTGCTGCTACAATTTGAATAAGGGTAAATCAGTAAGTTCTAGATACGGTATGCAAGATTTCCATTACCTTTGAAGCACAATGTAAACTTATAAACTGACAGGTTTCATCATCATTGGAGAAAGGTTGTGAAAACAGATAGTCAAAATGGTAAAAAGGGGTCTTGATCTCAAAACAAACTCTGCCATCATGGTCAAAAGGAAGCCAAGCATTTGTCAAAAAGGCCATCCTTCATAAACAAATTAAAGGACACTCATCCTCCTGCTCATAAGAAAATACCTTCAAATAGCTCATCACAGTGGACAAGAAGGCAAAGTACATTTGGTTTTCCAAAGAAAGTCTGCTCCTATAACAAAGTCAAGGATACCTTGCTAGTATATTTTGAGCAGAGGAAAGGTGTTAGAAGAAGCGCCCTTCTTGATAGACAGAGGATGAAAGATTTTAAGTGAATGCCATGGAATCAATGTACCCACAGTCAAAAAGAAGCTCAAATATCTCATCTCAGCAAATACCAAGGGATAGTAAAATTTGCATGGTTGTTGAATCATAATACCTCTGCCACAGTAAAATTAGGGTTAAGGAGCACCCGGGCAGTTTGTTTCAAAATGATTTTCTGACCAAACAGAGATGAAATTTACAAAAGAGAGAGAGCTTTTTGTCCCTCATAGGTTCAAGAAAAAAAACCTTTTTCAATTTCTACACAGGTATCATGGTTTGTGAGAAATGTGAAAAATTCAGATGTCATGGGAGAATTTCTGCACCAGGATTCATCATTTTGACCAGTGACGGGACAGTCAGATTTTGAACAACCAAATTCACTCCAAATGAAAAAATTCAAATTTTTATGGAAATTAGACTTCCATATCTTTCCGATGATCCATCTCGGGCCAAATTCCGACAATAGGAAGGCATCCAAAAGTAGCCTACAATCAACGCTATGTTTTTCTACACTAGCATTCACTATTTTTTACCAGTGATGGGACAGTCAGTTTTTGAACACCCAAATGGACACCAAATGAAACAAATCAAGCACATTTGGAAATTATACTTCTCTAGCTTTCCAACGAGCCATCTCGGGCCCAATTCCAACACCGGGAAGGCATCCAAAAGTAGCCTGCAATCAACGTTATGTTTTTCTGCACCAGGATTCACGAGTTTTTACCAGTGTTGGGAGAATGAATTTTTGAACAACCAAATGGACTCCAAATGAAAAAATTCAAGTTGTTCTGGAAATTAGACTTCCACATCTTTCCAACGAGCCATCTCGCGCCCAATTCCGACACTGGGAAGGCCTTCAAAATTGGGTGCAAAGTTGCACGACACTCCTGGAAAAGTGCGCGGCACTCCTGTGCACAAAATTTACAAAGGAATGCACTGCTGTGCGGCGCTCCTGTAGCAGCGCGCGGCACTCCTGTAGCACTGATCAAAAAATCACCTAAAACCCTTCCAAAGCTATTTCCAGAGCTGCTCAAACTTTTCAACAATGGCTGCCATCGTGTTTCAAGGTATTTAAGTGCCTCTTTAGTATATTCAAATTTCTAAAGGGTAATCATATGCTTCGTGCATCAAAGGCTAAATAATTGGTGAAAGGGGTGAGGGTCTTGGTTAGGAATGTTAAAGTAGTTTTTTGAAAGGGTTTTGAAGCTTTATTAATGAGAAAATCCCATTAAACTTGCCTAAATCAGTATTGAAAGGAGAGATAGGGTTTTGAAAGTTGAAACAATGGGTCTATCTTCAAAGAGCAGAAAATCATGATGTAAATGTTTGCCATTTCAAAAACAATCTCCTCTGTGGGGTAAAAAGAGCAAATACCACTGTTTCCTTTTGACCACAAAACAATTTGCAGTAGGTGCAGTTGTCATTACCATTTGCAAGCATGTGTAAAAATCTGTGAGTGAAAGGCATTGTTTTGGAAAGGGCAAAACAATAGGCCAGCTCTCAACACAGTGATCATCAGATGAGTTTTTGTGAAGGAAAAAAAGCAGTGTTGTGACCTCCCATTCCATGAAGCATAACCAGCAAGTAAAGCTACTATTTACATACAGGGCCAGTGAGGAATCTGCCATTATCAGTTAGAGGTGCTTTTACCAAACTGTGTACAAAGAACAATTAAGTAACAAGGGTGAAATGTTTTGTTTGAAAGAAAGTTTATTGGTGTTTTACTGCTGCAAAACCTTTCCTAACACCACAGAAACTTTTTTCAAATTTTCCCACCTTGTCCTATGAACAATAATTTCTGACTGTGTATGCACTCTGGCTGGCGGTGTTTATAAGTGTTGAATTGATTGGTGGGGTGACATACCAAACGGAGAGCAGTGAAGTATAAAAATGGAACAGTGTTTTTGTTGAAGGGAAGTTTTATTGATTGAATGCTACAGGCCTGGTTACTACATCACAAAAACAAAATAAGCCCTGTTAACCTATCTCATACACAGTAAAATTTGAGCTGTGTTGTGCCTTTTGATTGACTGAGTTTATATTGTTAAATACATTGGTGAGCTGCATACGAGGGGTTAATGTTTTGATCAAAGAGGAGTTTATTGGCATTGGACTGATACAGGTTGTTGTCACCACAACGTAAAAACATTTCAAACTCTGTCACCATATCTATAAACAGTGTTTTTTGCTGTGTGGATATCCTTTGTTAAAAACTGTGGTGTAGTGTTGGATATACTGGTGAAGTGCCTACAAGGAAAGAGAATGTTTGAACTAAAAAACTGTGTTTTCACCTTCCTCTAAAAAGACAAGGGTGTCTTATATCCTCAAAACATCAAAGGGCAGGGTACCCTTGCCACACACACAGAAAAAGATCATTGCTGACTGTGTATACTGATTGACTATCTTTTTGTTCTTCAAGCTCATTTATTAAGTTGATATTCAGAGGTTGGAAAGGCAGTTTTCTAAAGAGGCAGGGGTTTTTATATTGAAAGGGAGCCTTGATTGTTTGAAAGACAAAACCCCTACAAGCCTTTGTTAGAACCTCAGAAGCATTTCAAAGCTCTGCCACCTTTGTTCTATGAACAGTGGATTTGACTGTGTGGCTGCACTAAGGTTGACTGTGTATATGGTGTGGACTTGGTTGGTTGAGTTGCATACCAAGAAAAGGGCAGGTTTTTGAAATTGAGAAGTTTGTAATTTTTACCTTGGTCAAAGACACAAGAATATATTGTTGGCCTCCAAACTTCAAAGGGCAGGGTGACCTTATCACAGCACATAGCAATTTCACTTTGACTGTCTATCTTCATTTCATTGTGTTTTTCTTCTTAAAAGGTCTCTTGTTGAATTGCATATCAAAGGTTGGGAAGGCCGCATTTTGAAGAAACAGGGGTCTTGTATAAAAAAGTGGCATTTTGCACAAGCATCCAAAAACACTGTTTCCTCATTAAAACAGTGGATTGACAGAGTTTGGTTTAAAGAAGGCATTTCAAAGACTTTGAGGCATCTTGGTTTTGCAAAAGCGCCCGGCACGGAAAGTGAGTAAAGACACATCAGGACTTCATATTTTGGCTTATGCTTCAGAACATGTTGCTAGGGACCCTTGAGGGTCATACACACCAATTTTGGGCAAATTTTGACATGCTTTGGTTTTTTGGCATTTTTGAGTTTTTGGTCAAAACTAATGAATTTCGCCATTTCATTTTGAGGATTCGTCAAAGGAGGAGAATGGTATCATTGGATGCCATAAATTCAAGAGTACACCCTCAACGATTTTCAGGACATTTGGATATCATTTTCTTCCCCGAAATGGCGAAAAATGCTCGCTTTTTGCACACTCTGCCTGGTCTATCAACAGACTGTAATTTTTGGTTTTTTTACACACAGGTGCAGTTTTGGAGACTTCCAGGCATCAAATTGAGAAAATTTCAGTCGTTCCAGAAATTAGACACTCATATCTTTCCAACAAGCTATCATGAGCCTTGTTTCGACACCGGGAAGGCTGCCAAATGTTTCCGGAAAGTCAGGGGACCTTTTGCTGATATAAATTTTTGATATTTTTGTAATTTTTGAACCTCTAAAATCTGCTTTTTCCAAATGTGCGTTTAGCTATTTTGCACATGGAAAGTGATGTAAAGTCAATTTATTTCCCATTTTTAGCATTTTTTAGATATTTTATGAGATATTTTGTGCCTTGGGCTTTGCAAAGCCTCAAGGAAAAGTTTAGATATTTTGATTAGGCCAATAGGAGAGGAAGTTGAACCATGAGGTTTTCCTCACTTGAGCCTATATATTCCAAAGGCTTTCATTGTAAAACAAGGCTGAACTTGAGAAGAGAAGCAATATATGGTCATATGAGCTTTGGAAGAAAATACTTGTGTTATGCTTTTGGATTGCCTCTTGGATGTTCTTGGATGGATGATGAATGATTGTTGATGGATTCCATGACTTGGTAGAATGGTATAGTGTCTCTTGCTTTGTTGTTGTCTTCTAGTTTTCATTCATGATACATGTTTCTTGCTTGCTATAGATCAGTAGAGAACAAGTTTGAGATATGCCCATGGAGGCACCTCAAATTTCCTGAATCTTCATAGCTTTCATGTTTTCTTCTTCCTTAGTTGCATTAAAGAATTCTTAACTGCTCTTTAACAACTTGAGGATATTGTTGCTTGTTTCATTCATAGTTCTATACATGCTAAGTATGACTTACGGTACGCCCTGCTTACCTATGGCTAGCTATAGTTCCATCCATGAAATCTCTCTTTGACTGATTAGATTATCATCTTGTTGAACCAAGGAGGCCTAGTTCCGATCTAGCCCTTTGCCTAAAACTATGCGAATCTTGTTGTTCAAAGTGCCCAATAACTTGAAGTACTGTGTTTAGGCATTCCGGCATAGTAAGTTAAGTTGTTTGTCTTCCTTAAGTGTTTTCCCCAAAGTCTGATAACCATTTCCCAAAGTTAGAGGGTCGTATACTTCTATGCATGGCTTGAATGTTTGTTTCTATGTATTGATTAGTTTATAGTTACATTTTGCATGAATAATGGTTTTCCCTACCATGTTTATGTTATCTATTGAACCAATGATGCTTGAAACTCTTTGTTGTTCACAAACTTGATGTCCATTTACTCCATTTTTCCCAAAGATCCTTTCTACCTTGAATCAAATCGGCCCTTCAACAGCCTTGTATCGTCATCTAATAGCTTTCTTGACCTTTTGACCCCATAGCCCAGTTAATCTAACATCTTGTTACATGTTCCATATCTTTGATCAGTTTCATCCCTCACAACTTAAAAAACCAAAACCAAAAAACATACTCCATAACTAGCCTAAAATCAGAACACGATAAGCAAACACATAGATATCCCTTACACATATAGAGAGAGCCCTCTCTGAGTCCAGGAAGGCTAGGTCCTCGGGCTCCAAAGCTTGGTTTGATGTTACACTGTCATTTGGCTTGCCAATCAGCCAAATCACGGGACCCTAACATAATGGCGATCACGGTGGGACTTTGAGTATTAGACAAACTTAGATTCCCTAGACCTTAAGAGACCTTAAGAATACTATCTGATTGAATTATCCCACCACTCACTAACATAATGGCGATCACGGTGGGACCTTGAGTCAAAACATCCTAGGTATCCCTTAGGAACTCTCAAAATCTCAGTCAAACTTAGAAGAGTAGAATCTAGTTGTCTCACCATCCTAGCAAAATGATGAGTCAGTTATAGGAAATTCTTCCAAACCTCAGGACTACATAAAACTCAGAAAAACCCCAAAAAAACTCCCTTAGATTGGTTTTTGTCAGTATTGGTGGTGGACCATACACATATACCTCAAAACAACTAAAAATCCACCTGGCGACTCCACTAGCCTCCAGTAGGCCTTACTACCTTGCTAAATTTTAGAATACCATCTGATTTTGCCACCTCATCGCCACCCTAACATAATGGCGATCACGGTGGGACCCCGAGTATTAAACAACCCAGATTCCCCGGACCTAAGAGACCTTTAAGAATACTATCCGATTGACTTATCCCACCACTCACTAACATAATGGCGATCACGGTGGGACCTATTTGAGTTAGTGACAAACTAAGGACACCTTAGAACTCTGTAAGTCCCTTATTTTCAAGAATACCCGCCTTTTAGCCACCTCATCGCCACACTAACATAATGGGAACCCAACATAAATGGCGATCACTGTGTTGGGACTTTGAGTTTGTATTAATCTTAAGGACACCTTAACTCCAAAAGTGTCTTATTTTCAAGTATACCTACATGAGTTACCCCATCAGCCCCTAACATAATGGTGATCACGGTGGGACTCTGAGTGTCAAAATAACTTAGATTCCCTAATCTTTCCAGCAGCCTTAAGAATACTATCTGATTGACTTATCCCACTGCTCACTGACATAGTAACGATCACGGTGGGACCTTCCGAGTTAGTGACAATCTAAGTACACCTTAGAATTCTCGAAGTCTCAATCAAACTTAGAAAACTTAAGTGTTGTTTGAAGAGTAGAAGCTAGCTCTTTCACCATCTTAGCAAAATGATGAGTCAGTTATAGGAAACTCTTCCAAACCTCGTAGGCACATAAAACTCAAAAAACCCCAAAACACTCCCTTAGATTGGTTTTTGTCAATATTGGTGGTGGACCATACACACATATCTCAAAACAACCAAATCCACCTGGCGACTCCACTAGCCTCCAGTAGGCCTTACTATTTTACCGAACTCTAGGTTACTATCCGATCGACCTATCCCATCGCTCACTAACATAGCGGGAGATGGTGGGACACTGAGTACATGACAGTCTAGCAAACTCTTATAGACACTTTAGTCCTTTAGATACTTAAACAAGCAAGCAGTCCATAGACTCATTTAGAGTAAACTCTTTTTGTTCTCACCACCCTAGCAAAGTGTTGAAACAAGTTTAGAATACTTCAAACCATAGGTTGCACATAAAACTAGAAAAACCTTTAAAACATTTCCAGATTAGTTACTGGTGGTGGACCATAGCTATATCTTCACAAAAACAACCAAGTTCCACCTGGCGACTCCACTAGTCCATCCCTTTTGATTTTGACCATCCTTCACCTTAGTAGAACTTTAGAGAGGCCATCCATCCAAAACATTCATAAATACCATCCTCTCTAAACTCTTGACCCGAAATCTGGCTCCACGAAGAATCAACACCAGATCCCATCCAGACCCAAATCTCCCTATCATAGTAGATGACCCAGAGAAGATTCTGTGGCAAGCTTCCGAAACTGACCATCTAGCTACTGGTAGATCCATCCGTAAAACAAGATCAGTACCTAAACATCTCACTATCCTACCAGATTCACCTTTTGAATTAGAGTCATCAAAAACTCTTTTCAGAAGCAAGTCACATAGTAAGATAAACTTTGACGATCTTGAACCCCTAGACCCACCACAGAGTCCTAGTAGAGAAGCCTCACCTTCCACACCCCTCGATTTTTAGCTTCTCCATCACTTTGGCTCATACCATCCCATATCTGCTCAAAACTAGGTCATTATTCCAAGTACATCCGCCACACCTATCCGAACCACTACTGTTCAAACCAGCTCAGCCCATCCCACAAGCACTCATCTTGTACATCATCCATTAGCTCCCGTCATGGCAGCCTGGTACGCACCTTTGGTGTTGCCACTACCTTTGGCTCCTCTCCCAGATAAATATCAAGACAAAATCCCACACTTTATCAAAGAAGAGACTGCCACAGCTCAACAACATGTAAGTAGGATTAGCAATGCTTTTGAATACATGGAAGTACAAGACGAAACAGTCAGAATGAGAATATTCGCCCAAAGCCTGGGTGGAGAACCCAAAACATGGTTCAAAAGTTTGCCTCCAAACAGCATCCACGACATCCCAGAACTGTGTCAAGTCTTCAAAAACAAGTGGGAAATCCGAAAGAACCCTATTCAAATTCTGTCAGAATATAACAATCTAAAACGAGAAAATGGGGAAAGTGTCTAGGCTTACTACACTAGGTTCAATAGTGTGTATAACGCCCTCCCACCTCACTTCAAACCCCCACTTGGTTCAGCCTTGGAAAAATTCCCCGAGGGTTTTGATCCAGACATGACATACCATCTAAGAGACAAAGATCCCCCTACCTTAGAGGAAATGCAACAAGTAGCCATAAAAGAAGAAGCCAACTTAGCAGAAAAAAGAGTTAGGACTAGATCAGAAAGAAAAGTCCCATATAGAGATGAGGTCTCCACTTCATCTCCTTCCCTAGATCCTAGAATAGATGGCCTGGTCAAATCCATGACAAAGATGTGGGAAAAGATGAGTGAAAAAGTGCCTCCTAGGGACAACCAACCAAACCCTCAAAACCGGAACCAAGGCTTTAGAAAAGATCAGTCTCAAAATAAACCAAGAGGAAATGATCAGCAGATCAGACCATCCTTCAGTGAGAATTATGTTGATGAAGAGGATAAGGATACTGAACCCATTGATGAAAATCATTGGAACCTCATAGGTTCTGATAACGAGAGTAAGGTTTACCTCACAGCAGAAGAGCAAGAGTTATGCTCTCCGAGTCAGGACGAAACCAACTATGAAGATCTCGAAGATCCTGCCATAGATTTTCAGAATGCCATTATAGAAGCTCATAGGCAGTATAACCTTAGAAGCAGAAAAAACCAAGACCACTCCAAGAAGAGTAGCCCTGACACTGCTAAAACCTCTGACACCATCCTTAAAAAAGCCATGGATAGCAACAAAATTGTGGCCAAGAAAATTGACCAAAACAAAGATAAAGCTATTCAAACAAGTCTTAGCTCGGATACTCCTAGTACCTCCAAAAAGACTCCTGAGGCCACTGTGTCAAACAAGGTCTCAAACCAAAATCAACAAATTAAGAGCATAGAAAAGGTCATGTCCGAAAAAGCTGAAACAAATCTGCCCAAACTACAAACTCCTTTTAGTTTCGAAGGGGAAGTTTCCAAAATAAAAATTACCATACCCCTTACTGAGCTAATAACTGTAGATAGGTATAGATCTCAAATCTTCAAAGTTTTTGACATAGGGAGTGAGGCAGATACTTTAAATCTAACTGACGACAAACCCGAGCTCTTATTCGGCCCGAAAATAGAAGGTAAATACCAAGAAGGATCTGTTTCTCCTTTCTATGTGAGCTTGAACATACGGGACAAGATATTACATAATGCCATGTTAGATTCTGGTGCCTCCCATAACCTCATGCCTAAAGCAGTCGTGGAAAACCTGGGACTAGAAGTAACTCAACCCTACAAAAACCTGTATTCCTTTGACTCGAGTCAAGTCAAATGTTTAGGCCTAATAAAGAACCTAGATTTTTCTCTAACACAACTACCAGCAAAAGACTTAGTCATGGACGTAGTAGTGGCCGATATCCCTCCTAAGTACAGAATGCTACTATTAAGGGCATGGGCTGCCAAAATACAAGGTAATCTTCAAATGGATATGTCATTCGCTACCATCCCCATTTTCAACCAGACTAGGAGATTATACCAAGAGACTCACATGAAATACATGGTTAGAAACCGAGATAAGCCAAACAATACTCCCATTTATTCCACTCATTCCAATTTAGATTGTTTTATCTTATATAATGAAAGTGATATAAACAAGAAGATAATGGAAAAGGAAGAAGTTCTCAAACCATCAAAAACACATTTTCCATTACTGAATGCAGAAACTAAAAACCAAAACTTCTCTAATCTTTCTCCTGTTAATCCTGCATATCATAGGTCAAAAAATAGACTTGTAAATCAATTTGAAGAAAAGAAATTTGTTAGTCCAATATGCATGGCTGGTGACATTACTTATGTTAATGATTCTCCAAGGTTTGATCAATATTTTGATGATTATGATTTCCAAACAGAAGCTAACTTTTCAGAAGACTCAGTTTTTGATTTTTGGGAGGAAGCTCAGTTTCATAAACTTGAGAAAAGTAAGCAGCCATTACCGGTCATCTATGACACTCATGAGGAGAGCCTTGAGAATTTAGAAGTAAGTGAAGAGTCTTGGACTCTTTTCTCTACTTCACTTCAGTCCATCAGAGATAACATTCACATAATTGGAAATCAACAGTTTTTCAGCTTTGATGATGAGGTTGAGGAGGATGATGAAATTATTGAGCCTGTTGTAAATGAGAAGCCTTTTCCTGAAATAGTTAAGGAAATCATTTTAGGCATGGAGTATTCCTTTACTCCAGATTTGCAGCCACCAAGTTCCATTGAGTTACAAATTGCAGATGAAGAAATAGAGGCTGATAAACACATGGGAGTTGTCACACTATTCTTTCAGGATAATTTACTGTCAAAGTGTATCCTTGCCCATCATCCTGATGACCTTCACACAGTTTTCAGCCCGCCCTATCAAAACACATCAGCTTGGCAAGAGAACTACACTGCAATATATGATGAGTCTGATAGTTCAAGTGATCATGAGCAAGGGGAAGAGCTGAGCCACCAGAGAGCCTCTCTCGAGTCCGTGAAGGCTAGGTCCTTGGGCTCCAAAGTTTGGCTTGGATGTTACACCGCATTTGGCTTGCCAATCACCCAAATCATCGCGATTAACACCTTCAATTTTTATCCAAATGATTAAAAATGAATGGATTAATGTAATATTTTTATAAAAATGATTGGGATTAATGTGATGGTATATGGAATGATGGTTAATGTAGGAGGGTAAATGAGAAAAGGGGTAATGAATAGGGATAGGATTATAATGAATATGATTATAATGGGTAGGATAATGAAGGTTGTGTTTTGAAATGTAGGTAGGATATAGGTAAAATGTAATGGAATGCATATCAAGCTAATGTAGAAATTTGAATAACCGTTAAATTATTCACCGAGATTATCCTGATCACACACTATTTGAGCTTCATGCATAATACATAACCTCTTCTACTATTGATCATCAATTTGCGGAAATTAAACAATCGCATGCGCACATTAAAACCATAAACAATCACACATATAAACACAGTATTTATGGGAAAGCTTAAATCTGAAAACCCCCAACTATCTGTATATTATAATGATAGAGATCATGTAACAATCATTGTACAAACTCCTCACAAGCTCTCAGTACAATCTCCAATTGTTACACACTACACAAGCTTAGATCATACAAAACACATGCTCCAATCTGCTCCACCTGTTAGCCAGCCTCTACTGCGCAATCCAATATGGATAATCATGAGATCAAGGTTCAAATCCCACCAGTATGTACTGCGCAATCCTCATTGGCTTCTCCATCAATGTGTGTGCACATCTCATGCACCAGTATAGTCACAACTGATAGTCACACTGCTCTTTCACCTAACCTCTCCACTGGTCTCCACTGAAACTGTCCATGCACTGCAGTTAACCGATGTATTCTTTAGTTGATTTATGAGTTAATAATTAGTGAATTAATTAATAATTAATTCACACCACTCTCACTAATTGTATCAATCAGTTAGAGTAGATACAACTAGCTCAACTAAGTTAAACCGAACACAACTCCATTAACTGTCTCATCAACTCCACCAAACTCTGTCACATGAGTTCTAACTGAATTCAACCATGCAATAGCTCCACTAAACCCTAGGAATAGTGTAATTCCTTCTGTCAGCTGCATGTGCCACATCCAGGCATCAAACTGAAGTGCTCCAAGAGGATAAGATAATGTTTAGAGTCCAAATATTATTAAGAGCTAATAATATTCGACATATCTATTTTTAGACCGGCAATCTAAAAATAGATTCCGCCCAATATGTCTAAAAATAGAAGTCCATATATTTTTTCCAACTTGACCAACCATCCACAAATAGCATCCTGCAACTCATAGAACATGATCCATATGTCTAAAAATAGACATAGTCTAAAAATAGACTTTGCGCCAAAAATAGCCTGCTGGCCCACTTAGTGAAGGCGACTCCTTTCCACTAAGCTCATCATCTTGTTGCAATCTCAACACTCCCTCTAAACAAGATATGGATTATCTGCAACCCCTATCCTGCCTCTGTGGTATTCGAATTTGCTCCTGGTGAGCGCCTTCGTCAAGATATCAGCATCTTGATCCTCCGTAGGAATGTATGAAAGTAACATGATCTTCCACTGCACACAATATTTGATATGATGATACCGGATGTCAATGTGTTTATATCTATCATGAAATACTGGATTAACCGAGAGTTTGATGCAACTCTGATTATCACAATAAATCACAGTAGGCTCTAAGTGTGAACCGAACAACCCGACCAGGATCTTCCTCATCCATATAGCCTCGCATGCAGCCAAACTCGCTACCATATACTCAGCCTCTACTGAACTGAGTGCCACGGATCTCTGCTTCCTGCTGTACCAAGAAACTGTTGTCGACCCGATACTGAAAATCCCTCCAGATGTGCTCTTTCTGTCTGTTGGGCTCCCTGCCCAATCTGCATCCGTGAAGCCACACAGCTTCACCTCATCCGACTGTCTATACCATAATCCATATCCCGATGTGCCTCTGAGATAACGCAATACATGCTTCCCCGCCTTCCAAAAGAGCTTGGTAGGCTTAACCATAGCTTGTGAAAGCTGGTTAACTGCATAGCATATATCGGGTCGTGTATTGACCAGATACATAAGCGACCCCACCAACTGTCGATAAATAGTGGCATCCACTACCTCCGCCGAAGTAGCATCATCCTTCCTCCAACCACCAGGAAGAGGAGTATCAACAGGCTTGCAGCCATGCATGTTGAACTTCTCCAGTATCTCCCGGGCATACTTACCCTGAGAAACAAACAGTCCATCACTGCGCTGCTAAATTTCCAATCCCAGGAAATAATGAAGGAGGCCCAAGTCCTTCATCTCAAACTCTTTTGCAAGATCCTCCTTGCATGAGAGTATCAACAACTCATCACCTGTCAGAATCAAATCATCTACATAAAGTACAATGATCAGCAACTTACCCTCCACCACAATCTGGTATAGGTTAGGATCTGCCTCACTCTTGGAGAATCCAAGTCCGGTGAAATAACTGTCTATTCGTGTGTACCAAGCACGAGGTGCTTGTTTCAACCCATACAGCGCTCTCTTGAGCCTGCACACATGCGACTCGCTGCTGAAGATCTCGAAACCTTCGAGCTGCTCTATGTACACCTCCTCCTCAATCACCCCATTGAGGAACGCAGTCTTCACATCCATCTGATGAATGTGCCACCCCATCTGCGCTGAGAGAGAAAGAATCGTCCATATGGAAGAATACCTTGCGACAGGTGCAAAGGTTTCCTCATAATCGATCCCCTCAATCTGTGAGAAGCCTCGGGCAACAAATCTTGCCTTGTACTTCTCCACACTCCCGTCAGCTTCTTGCTTCACTTTGTATATCCATCTCGAACCCACCACCGATTTCCCTTCCGGCCTTGGGACAATCTCCCATGCACTGTTTTTGACAATCGAATCATACTCTTCCACCATGGCATCTACCCATGCGGGATCCTCCACAGCTTCCTCAAAAGAGGATGGCTCCATCACGATACACTTGCTCATAAGAGCCATGTATCCAGAGATACCCCATGTGATCTGCCCATGTCCACGCCAGATGCCTGGGTGTCTAAGCAACCTTCTCTCGCATCTTCGGGAGCCGCCGTCGCCTTTCCGTAGTGCGCTTCCGCCCTCTGATGGTTGGCGCTGCATGAGTGGTCTTTTCCACTCCATGAACCTCATCTTGTGGCTGATCCACATCCTGAGACTCATCCTTAGGAACTAATAGCTCCTCATCTGCATGCAAGTGTGGCTCCCTCTCAAGCAAACACTTCATGGCTTTCTCCTCCCGAAATTTGATATCCCGTCACACAACAGTCTTGCGACTGTCTGGAAAATACACACGATAGTTGTGGGGCGTATCAGTTTACCCCACAAATATTCCAACCTCTGCAGTCGGCTCCAACTTCTTCCTGGCATCCTTCATCACATGAATGTAAACAAGTGAACCAAAAATCCTCAAATGGGAAATATCAGGCCTCTTACCAGAAAACGCCTCCTCGGGTGTACTCATGCCAAGTATCCTGTGAGGACAACGGTTCTGCACATATACTGCAGTATTGCATGCCTCCGCCCATAAGTGAATGGGTAGGCCCTGATCATGCAACATCGCCCGTGCAGCACCCACGATCGTTCTATTCTTCCGCTCAGCAACCCCGTTCTGCTGTGGGTTATGAGGTGCTATGAGCTCTCTTCGAATTCCTTCTGCACTGCAAAAGTCCTTGAATTCGCCATAGATGAATTCACCACCATTGTCGCTCCTAAGAGCCTTCACCTGCTTCCCCGATTCTTTCTCAACCAGTGCCTTGAACTCACAGAAATTTGAGTATGTCTCGCTCTTCTTCTGCATGAAGAAGATCCAGCACTTACAAGAAAAATCATCAACAAATATCACATAATACCTATGCTTTGCTGTCGAAGCTACTGAGAAAGGTCCACACACGTCTGTGTGAATTCTCTCAAGGATCGTCGTGGCGCGACTATCCTTCTCGTGAAAGGTGGCTTTCACAAATTTTCCCAAGGTACACCCCTTGCACTAATCTGACTGCACAAGAGTGCCTTTAGGAAGCCCAGTAGAAATCTGCTGCAGTATCTTCAAAGCTCCATGGTGAAGGTGGCCCAATCTCTGGTGCCACAACTCGCCATCATCCCGGCTCACCACTCCTTCTGCCTTGCCTGCCATTGCTGCGTAGCCATCTACCTGCAATTGATAAAGGTTCTTAACTCGAACCCCTATCCTTTGGGTCTCACCAGTTGCCTTACTGCGTAGGAAAGCCTTTCCCTCGCTAAAGACAATATCATATCCCTTGTCTTCTAACATTGCCACAGAGATAAGATTCTTCTTCAATCCTGGAACATGCATCACTTCCTTCAATACGAAGGGTTTACCAGACTCCCTCTCAAAGGAAATGGTATCGATACCGGTCGCACTGTATCTACCATCATCGCCCATCTCGATGTGCACTCCAAGATATTTCTCATCCAAATCAGTAAACAAATCTCGATCTCCTGTCATGTGAAAAGACGCACCACTGTCAAGAAACCACACTGATCCCATCATACTTGAAACCAAGCATGCGATCAGTGAAAAATCCAGCTCAAACTGTGAGGCTAAGGCCTCTCCAGCTGCAGTTCCAGCAGCCTGCTTATTTTTCTTCTTCTGCGGACAATTTGTGGGATAATGTCCATGTTAGTGACAGTGAAAGCACTTCACCTTGGACATGTCCTGCTTCTTGCCTTTCACACCGGAATGAGAAGCTTTCTTGCTCTTCCCCTTCTTTGCTTTGGCAGCCAAAGCGCAATTCTCTTCATCAGAGTTCTTTGATGATGATCCGTCCCTGGTACTCCGCCTTATCTCCTCTTGCACAAGATCCGACCAAAGTCGCTCCCATCCTGGCAATTTCTCCCGACCATTGACAGAGTCCTGATAGGAATGCCAACTCTTCGTAAGCCCAAGGAGAGCCAAGCTCACCAAGTCCTTGTCATCTACAGTCACCCCCACACTTCCCAGCTCATCCCTGCATTGGACGAAATTCGTGAGGTGCTTGGGCATACTGTCGCCTTTCTCCATCTTTATGTTTCTGAGTTTATCCTTGAGCGCCAACTTCCTCTGGTCGCTCTTGCTTTGGAATAAATTTGTCAAGGCTTTCCACATCAAGAATGGAGAAGCCTTACCATGCAGGTTGGACACTATGTGATCCTTCACGCCCTCCAACAGAATCCTTCGACACTTTGCTGTCTTCTTTTGCCAAGCCTCAATTACGGCAGCATCGCTAGAAGTAGGCTTTGGGACTTCAGCATCTATGAACTCCTTCAACCCATTGTCATCTAGCACCGCCTCCATCCTGTCCTTCCATGCAATATAATTCGAGCTGCCCTCAAGGGCATACTCTAATCGCAATCCGTTGAAAGACATCTCAACTTCGACACCAAGAAAACACTGCTGCAAATTCGAATTCCACCAGCACAAAACTCAACCGCTTCAATGTTTTGCAATTGCTCCAATGATCAATACTGCTCTGATACCATGTATAAATTTGAATAAATATTAAATTATTCACCGAGATTATCCTGATCACACACTATTTGAGCTTCATGCATAATACATAACCTCTTCTACTATTGATCATCAATTTGCGTAAATATAAACAATCGCATGCGCACATTAAAACCATAAACAATCACACATATAAACACAGTATTTATGGGAAAGCTTAAAGCTGAAAACCCCCAACTATCTGTATATTATAATGATAGAGATCATGTAACAATCATTGTACAAACTCCTCACAAGCTCTCAGTATAATCTCCAATTGTTACACACTACACAAGCTCAGATCATACAAAACACATGCTCCAATCTGCTCCACCTGTTAGCCAGCCTCTACTGCGCAATCCAATATGGATAATTACCAGATCAAGGTTCAAATCCCACTGGTATGTACTGCGCAATCCTCATTGGCTTCTCCATCAATGTGTGGTGCAAACTCATGCACCAGTATAGTCACAACTGATAGTCACCTTGCTCTTTCACCTACCTCTCCACTGGTCTCCACTGAAACTGTCCATGCACTGCAGTTAACTGATGTATTCTTTAGTTGATTTATGAGTTAATAATTAGTGAATTAATTAATAATTAATTCACACCACTCTCAATAATTTTATCAATCAGTTAGACTAGATACAACTAGCTCAACTAAGTTAAACTGAACACAACTCCATTAACCGTCTCATCAACTCCACCAAACTCTGTCACATGAGTTCTAACTGAAGTCAACCATGCAATAGCTCCACTAAACCCTAGGAATAGCGTAATTCCTTTTGTTAGCTGCATGTGCCACATCCGTGACTCAAACTGAAGTGCTCCAAGAGGATAAGATAATGTTTAGAGTCCAAATATTATTAAGAGCTAATAATATTCGACATATCTATTTTTAGACTGGCAATCTAAAAATAGATTCCGCCCAGTATGTCTAAAAATAGAAGTCCATTTATTTTTTCCGACTTGACCAACCATCCACAAATAGCATCCTGCAACTCATAGAACATGATCCATATGTCTAAAAATAGACATAGTCTAAAAATAGACTTTGCGCTAAAAATAACCTGCGGGCTCACTTAGTGAAGGCGACTTCTTTCCACTAAGCTCCTCATCTTGTTGCAATCTCAACACTAAATTAGTCTTAACAATTTCTAGAAATTTTTTAAAATTTTGAAATTTTAAGAGCAAAAATTTTCATTTGTTATACTTGCACTCTGGTAAATAGCTTGATTTTCAATACTATTCAATGATTTCCTCTGGTCAAAATATTGGTTGATGGTTGATAATGTCTTCATTATCATAACAATGGTTCTTCCAAGATATATTGAAATGTAGAGACGTATTTCTTCTTTCATGTTTTTGCATCTGATATTGATTCAGGATATTTCAATTTTGATGTTGTTTAGGTCCCTTCTGCAATTTGCAATTGATGTTTCATGTCTCTTCTTACATGCACTTCAGGCTTGAATGTTGATGTTTTTTAGGTCCCTTCTGTAGAGATATTATAAATAATGTTTCAGGTCCCTTCTGACATGTAATTTTCAACAATGTTTCAGGTTGCTTCTGTCATGTAATTTAGGTCCCTTCTGCATAATATTTTTAATGATGTATCAGGTCCCTTCTGTCATGTAATTCAGGCTTATTCTGCAATACAACTGCTCAAAATATTTTCATATTTTTATTACGAAATTCCCCCTTGCTGATGTTAAGGCTTGTCCTCAAGTCTAGCATGTCTTGGAGGATTAACTCTGCAAAATCATACTGAAGTTAAAAAACAAAATAGATAATTCATATTGGCCAAACAAGTTGGTTTTCGGATATGAATTCGAGTTTGTATTTTTCTAGTCTCCTGGATTTTCACAGCCAAAATATTTTATTATTATTATTATTATTATTTATTTTTTATTTATTCTTATGGAAGTAAGGAAGGCATATTATGTTGTTCCATTATTTCCATATCAGTTTTTGTTGAAATTATTTTCAGAAAATCTCCTTTATTGATAGGCTTATTGTAGAATTTAAGCCTATGTCTATTAACTAAAAATGAAATTGACACTTCATCTATTGTTTTTATTTTGACTGCTCCATTGTCAAAGATCTCTTCTATCTCATATGGCCCAAGCCAATGAGTCATAAACTTTGCTTTGAAATATCTAAACTTGGAGTCAAACAATAGTGCCTAGTCTCCCTTTTGAAAAAAATATTCTTGATGAATCAATCATGCCATTTTATTCTTTGATCTTGCACTAGAGATGTATGCTCCACTACTTGTTGTCTTATTTCATCCAGTTCATTTAATTGAATCACTCGTTGTTGTTGTGCTTCAGATAGTTCCATTCCCAATTTTGCTGCAAGTTTATATGTATGTATTTGAAATTCTATAGGTAACAGGACTTCCTTACCATATACCAACTGGTATGTACTGAATCCAGTTGTGTTCTTCCATGTGATCTTGTATGCCCATAGTGCATCTCTTAACTTTTCCAACCAGTCTTTTCTATTCATATGCACAGTTTTTGTCATGGTATTCTCCAAAACTTTGTCAGTGGACTCCATTTGTTCATTTTCTTGGGGATGGACCTACGAATTAGATTTTATGTGTTTGATCTTGTACTTTTATGTAAGATCCCTTACAAGCTCGGAGGTGAATTGTGCTCCCTGGTCTGTAACAATTTGTCTCAAAATTCCAAACCTTACAAATATTTCTTCAAATAGAAAAGAAACCACTGTTTCTTCTGTTTCTCTTGTCACTGCCTTTACCTCCACCCACTTATTAACATAACATGTACATACTAGAATGTATTTCTTTCCATTTGAAGGTGGGTTAATTGGTCCCACAAATTCTAGAGCCCATTGCTCAAATGGTTGTATTAGTACTTGTGGTTTTAATGGAATTTCATCTTATACCACATGCCTTCCAGTTCTTTGGCAGTTGTCACATCTCTTAACATAGGCTCTGGAATCCTTGAATATTGATGGCTAGTAGTAGCCAAGTTTGAGCACTTTGTATGTTGTATGTTTGTCTGTAAAATGATCACCACATGGCTTTTCATGACATGCTTTCAAAATATTTAGAATCTTGTCTTCTCTAACACATTTTCTTATTAATAGATCAGAACTTGTATAAAAGAGGTCACCATTGACCCAACTATATCTGTCACTTTCTCTAATTATCTTTATTTTTTGTTTATTTTTTTAATGGGAAGGTAGTATTCCAGATGATAAATATTTGGCCACATCTACAAACCATGGAGTTTTAACAGTTATATAAAACATATTTTCATCTGGGAAATTATCTAAAACAGGATTTGGATTAAAAGGTGAATGAAGCCTTGATAGAAAGTATGCTACTTGATTATCCTTACCTAGTCAATCTTGTACAATGATGTTAAATTCTTGCATCAATAATAGCCATCTAGTAATTCTGCCATTTGTAATTTCTTTGTTCATTAAGTATCTTACGGTTCAATGATCTGTGTGAATGAATACTTGATAACCAGTTATGTAATTCCGAAACCTATTAACTGCATGCATTACAACTAATATTTCTTTGTCTATAACTATATAGTTCAATTATGTTGGTGTTAAGATTTTTCTTATGAAGTATATGGCATAATTAAACTGGTTCTCTTTCTGTCCAAGTGATGCTCCTATAGTTGTGTCAGGTGCATCAGTAGATATATGAAATGGAAATGACCAATTTGGTCCTCGAAGAATGGGTGCAACTGACAATTTTTCTTTTAATATTTGAAATGCATTTTGAAAATTATTTGTCCATTGGAATTCAACATCTTTTGCAAGTAAAATGAATAGAGTTGGAGCTATTTTACTGAAATTTTCAATGAATCTCCTATAATAGCCTGCATATCCCAAGAAACTTTTGACTTCCTTTTGTGTCGTGGGTGGCATTAAATTCACAATGACTTGTATTTTGTTAGGTCCACCTTGATTGCTGAAGAATAAATATGGTGTCCCAACGTTATCCCCTCAGTTAACATCATAAATAATTTTTCATTACTGAGAGATAGATTTGTCTCTATGCACCTTTTCAATACTTTTTAAACAATAATCAAATGTTCCGCCATATACAGTGAAATAATCCATGTAGACCTCTACACATTCATGGATTAGATCAAAAAATATTGCAAGGACTACTCTTTGAAAACTAGTAGGTGCATTACATAACCCAAAGGGAAAAACATTATATGCATATGTTACCCATGGACAAGTAAATGTTGTTTTATCTTGGTCTTCCAATTCTATCTTACTTTGATTGTATCAACTAAATCCATCAAGAAAATAAAATAATTTCTTCCCAGCTAATGAATCTAGTACCTGATCAATACATGGTAAAGGGAAATGATATTCTAATGTGGCTTTATTAAGCTCCATATAATATACACAACACAACTACAGGAGAAACCCATTGATTATCATAAATAGGATGGATGAATCTAACTTGTAACAATTTATGTAATTCCTCTTTCACTAATTCCTTCATCATAGGATTCATTCTTCATTGCAGTTGTCTCACTATTTTGATATGATCATCAGTGTAAATGTGGTGAATACATGTCTCTGGATGAATCTCCTACATGTCTGTGTAATCCATGAAAAATATTTTGAGTACTTCTGTAATAGTGCTATTACCTCTTGTTCTTGTGATGATTGTAAGTTATTACCAATATTCAAATTCCTTCCAGGACTTATTTCGACGATTTTACTTTGTGAATTGGTAATTGAGCTAACATGAAAAATACTTTCAAATGAATTTTGCAGTGATTGAATAGTATGGTTTTCCTGGAAACATTTATTTAAAAAATGGTTGCAACTTCATATTGTGTTATTCTAAGCTACTCTAAAATATCAAGTTCTGAGATGAAAATCTCTAATAGATCCTCATTTTCTTCCTCTTCTCTAAAATTATGGACTTGATTAATACTGAGAATATATTGAGTAATTTCCTATTGATCTTATTCATCGATCCATGATAGTAAAGAAGGAGATTTTGTTGGAGGATAGAGTGTAACATGTTTCATTTCATCCCCATGTGCAATAATCATACTTCTTGATCTACATCCAATGAAGGCATCTGCTTTGGCTAACCATGGTCTGCCTAAAATCAAAGGATGGCCTCCTAAATTTGATTTTGGCTGCAAAATGAGAAAGTCTATAGGATACTCCCATGAATCCAAAAAGATAATGATATATTCTAATATTTCTTCTGATACAAATTTAGATCTCTCGACGAGCTCTAAAATTTTAGTAACAAGTCTAATACTGTTCAAGTTCAAATGTTTCATATCCTCTATAGTCATAACATTTATAATTGCTCCCAAATCTATTAAAGTGTTTGGAACTGAAAAACTATTGATCGATATGGTAACCATAGCGATCCCAGGGTCAATATATTTTTCAATTGTTGTTTTTGTAGACATGAGACTAGCTAATCTACCAATGACCTGTATTGTGGGTGGATCCCTTTTCCTAATGCCAATTTTCTTGATGCATAACTCCTTTATTGTTTTTACATAAATTGGAATATCTTTTATTGCCTGTAACACAGGAATTTTGACAGAAGCATTCTTCAATTCATCCAAAATATCAAATTCAGGCAGAGACATTGGAATTTTCTGTTGTACTAACCTCTCTGGATAGGGTGCTGTTTGAGTCATAATAGCTTTTCCTCTCTGAATTTGATTTTTTGGTCAAGATTTTTGAGTTTGTTCTCCTTGTTCAGTTTTTTCTTCTATGATTGGGGGAGAATATTTGTGTAACACTTTCACAGACCTTAAGTGGACATCTTGTATCAGAACAATAGAATATGTATGAAATTATGTTGCTTCTTCCACATTGTATGTTGGTTTATCCACTTTGTTACTCAGATTAGCTACTGGTTGAGTTGGAAATTGTGTTGGTCTAAGAGGTGGTTGGTTAGAAGGAAGTTGAAGTTGTTGTGGTTGAGTTAGCATTGGTGCAGTATTTTGTGGTGGAAATGGCATTGGTGGAGGATGTTGTTGGAATTGTTGGTATTGGAACGGTTGTTGAGGGTATGGTTGTTGATATTGATATTATTGAGGGACATTTTTTGAGGTGGTTGGTTTCCATAACTATATCCTCTCCAACCTTGTGTAGGTTGGTTTGATATTGTTGCGGAGGCCAAGCCTGCCATGGCATTGGAGTATTCCATGAATTTTGAGGAGGATACTGATAATTATGGGGATTACATTGAGGGAATTGTTGAGGCGTCCTTGGTTTCCAAGGTCTCCTTGTCGCCATATAGTAAAGAGAATATATCCCTTGCACTTCTTCCATTTGCAATTATTTCAATTTTAGACAGTTTTCAGTTGCATGATTCTCTGTACAAAGTCCACACACTTGTATACGTTCCAAAGGACATTCTCGAAGTGGATGTTTCTTCCTACACTTTGGACAAAAGATTGCTAAGATTTGATCTTGTTCTTCTTTCTTCTTCTTTGCCTTTAAGACATCAACTTGTGTTCTCAAAGTGATTAAAATATCAATTTTAAAAATTTTAATAAACTTCCTATTTCTTCTCTTGTTACTCCACTTGTTGCAGATTTGGAAGCTCTTGATGTGACATCCCTTTTTTCCATTTTTTGATCTTCCCCTAGAATATTTTTGACAAAGTTCAGCAATCTCATCAAATGGTACATTTGAGATATCTTATTTTCCCATCACATTGAGAATATCTAAGTATTCATCTCTGATACCCTTAAGAAAAATTATGAGGATATATAATGTATGAATTTATTTATGGCATTTACAACAGCTAAAAATTCATTTTCTATTACAGTGTAATTCAACTCTGCAGGGGTCAAATTTTTTCTTGTGTAGTAAATGTCATAAGGAGTCCAATATTTTTGTCCTAATACAACCCCTATAGTTGTATCTGAAGCATCATTTGAAATGTCAAAATGTAGTTTCCAATTTGGTCCTCTTAAAGTGGGTGCTTGGGAAATATTTTCTTTCAATGCTTTAAAATCTCTTTGGCAGTCATAATTCCAAATGAATTCACAATATTTTGGAAGAAAATTGAAAAGTGGAGAGGCTATCTTTGTAAATTTTTCTATAAATATTCTATAATAGCTAGTAAAACCAAGAAAACTTCTAACATCCCTTTGAAAAGTAGGAATGGATAATTTAGAAATGATTTCTACTTTAGATGCATCCACTTTGATTCCATCTCTTGAAATATGGTGACCTAAAAATATTCCCTCAGTAAACATCATAAAACATTTTTCATGGCTTAATGAGAAATTTTCTTCTTTACACCTAATGAGAACTTTTTCAAAAAATTTAAGAGCTTCTTCAAAAGAGTTTCCATAGACAATAAAAGCATCCATGTAAAATTCCACACAATCATGAATTATATCAGAACAAATGCCTATAACTTCCCTTTGGAATGTTGTGGGTTCATTACATAACCCAAAAGGAAGTACTCAGTAAGCATAAGTTCCCCATGGATAGGTAAAGGTTTTTTTATCTTGATCTTCCGAAGCCACTTGGATTTGGTTATATCCACTAAAACCATCCAAGAATGAAAAATAATTTTTCCCTGCCAATGTATCAAGGATATGATCTATAAATGGAAGTGGAAAATGATCTTTTAAAGTAGCTTTATTCAATTCCCTATCATCATTGCAACTCTCCATTTTCCGTTATTTTTTGGAACAATTACCAATGGTGAGACTCACTGGTTGTCTAATATTGGATAAATGAAATTCACATTTAACAATTTGTGTAGTTCTTCTTTAATAATTTCCCTTAGGTTTGGATGCATCCTCCTCTGCGGTTGTCAAATTGGTCTGGCATTTTCATCAATACAAATATGATGCATACAAGAATTAGGATCAATTCCTTTCATATCAATTTATTCCCATGCATGAGCATAGGATTGTTCTTGTAACATCCTCACTAATTCCTTCTTTTGAGATTCTTCTAGATTATCATTGAGATTCAAAGTTTTCCCTAGAAAAATTTCTATTAAAGAATTCCCAAATTTCTCCATAAATTTCTCCATAGAATGTAATGAAATTTTATAAGATAATAGATATTAAATATTACATTGTTCTTTAAAACTTTGATTTTGTTCACAATATGAGGAAGATTCATTATTTTCCATTAAATTCAAAATCTTATCTTCTTTAACTATTTGTGAAGTAGCAAAAATTGGTCGTATATCAAAGTTTTCATTATTATCCTCTATCCATTCTTCACTTTATAATACTATTGTTGTTTTTTCGAGAGGATATAATGTGAATTTATTTGTCAAATTTCCATCATAGATAAACACAACACTAGATCTACAACTTATAAAAGAATCAACTGTAGCTAACCATGGTCTACCTAGAATCAATGGATGTCCTCCTAGATTATTCTTGGGTGTTAAGGTCGTGAATTCAACGGGATATTACCAAGAATATAAATATACAAACACATATTCTAACACACCATCATGTTTGATAACAGATATGTCTACTAATTGCAACAGTGTAGGTGTGTTGTGTGGATTAATCCGTCTTGTAGACAAGACCAATCTCCCTAGTACTAATAGTATCTAGCAACAAACAACAAAATAAACTAATCTTTCTCTAAGAAAATATGATTTACAAAAATCTCTATAGAGGTGTAAAAGACTTACTGTATGTCCAGCGCTTGTTTGAAGTCGTTGTTGTCCCTCGTGCACTTGAAGGAGTTATCTTCGTAAACCTGCAGTCACAAACAAGCAAAATATTAAATAACACCTGTATAGAAATCATCATAAACCATGCTTATCATAGTGATCAATGAATCTATGAAATAAACCATTAACTGACAACTTATTGAGAAAAATGAGTATATTTGTATTAATTCCAAAAGAAAGAAAACATTACAACCTGAGCCTTGATGTTGCACATGCCTTCCTGAGGTCCAAAGAAGGAGTCTCCTCTACTTTGATAAGCTTTGCACTCCTCCAACCAAGACAAATAGAGGTATGTGATCTCTCCTCACAAAAGTCTTATTTAACTGAGTCTGAATCTTAACAGCACCTAACCTCAAATATTCTAAAGCTTGAATTCCCTTTGAGGCTACCCAATGCCTATTTTTATAGTGGAAAAGAGGAGGTTTTCTATTCCAACTATGAAGGGATAGAATCCTCCTTCAAAGGGATAAGCTCCTCACATCAAGGGGTTAGCTCCACAAGGTAAGGGATACATGAACCTCATAAGAGCGGTTCTACCACCGCAAAATATTTTCTAGAAGCTTCCATAATTTACTGAAAGTGAGCTTTTCTGAGTTTACTTGCACCTTTTTAATCTTTACAGCGGTCTGCACCCATAACACAGAGAAAGTGCGTTCATGTACGCATGAGACTTGAACATTAGGTGTGGGACCATAGGAAAGATAAAGAGAAAGTGCGACACCAAAGTTTAGGAGATTTTTAGGAACTTTTCTCTGATTTTCAAGGCTTGACATGAGGAACTGATATGTTAGAATTGCAAAGGGGGAAAGTATGAGTAATAATGAGCCCATACACATAGCAAAATGTCAGGATGACAATTTTCAGTGTAACAGATTGCTCCCCTAAAGTGAAAAGTCTGGAATATATGAAGCTGAAGTCTGTCATATATGAAGAGTGCAGTACTTTATCATTTCAAGGATCATCCTGTGGACACCCCAGTCGGAACCTGTAAAAACATTCAATGAAAAATATATATATATCATCGCTGAGGTAGGCATTCCCATACTCAGATCAAAACTAACTAGAAACTGATTCAAACTATTCTGATACAAGAATGATTTTGAGTACATCACAGTATAGACATGTGTAGACACAGTATGGATGCAGCCATCTGTTTATAAATAGTCCACTGTATAAATGATAACAAAATTCCTCGCAACCTGGATGGTAGAAACTAGATCCAGGGTCTTGATTTCCGCATCTCGAACTAGTACGATTCTATCCATGCGAATAAATTTGTCGAAGTCGAAAATGGTAGAAACCACTTGATTACCAGTCAATGATGTAAACTGTTAACAAGTGTGAGAGTAACCACCAGTAATGTCAATGGCTCTCAAAGTACTCAATACAATCCATGAAATGTGAATGAATGAGCTGAAGTCAAACACATCACGAAATCATTCGATCGAAGGTCAATGATGCAACCTGTCGTTGAAGGCGAGAAACCTGCCATTGATGCATGCAGATTTCAAGGTACTGATGATTTCTAGATCACTTCCTAGATAATGAGTTGTCATTGATAGAAATTGATCCGTTGTAGGCAAGCCCACAACACGAAATCATAGATCAAGTTTTGAAAATATATTGGCAAGGACTGACTTAGGGATGGTCAAAATAAATGACAGATACTTTTCAGATGAATGGTTTATTTGAACTGTCCTCTTGAACACATAACGACACTGCAGATGGCTTGGTGATAATTAACCCAAAGCTAATACCTAGAAACCGGCTGAAGACTTTCGATGTGGTTTGATTAATTGTTAGGTAAAGGATTTCCCAACCCAGGTGAACAAAAAGTGCCATGTTCAAGAGTGGTTAACTGGATTTTTGAAAAATCGAAATACAACAAACATGTTCATTCTTCTCTCTTTTCCCCCACCATTGCTGGCAAGTACCTCTTTATTTTTGACAAGCTTGAGGAGGATAACATTTGCTTGTTTATAAGTTCATCCTTCGGATGAGTCCAACTTAGTTTAAGATTCAAACCCTAAGAAGGAGTGGTTTCGTTCTGCTTAAAATTGAATGTGTCCTTTCATCATAAGTTTTAACGAGTCCAATATAGGAGAAACTCCTGTTTTTCAATTTTAGGGGAGTCGAAGAAAAAACTTAAGAATTTTTCGTAAATTTAGTCTATCGAGTCCCAAATATGCTAAAATAATGTGGGAGAGAACTCTCCTATTGACCGTAATTACCAACGTATACCTTTTTTTCGCGTAAATAGTCCATTTCAGTCCGGAAAAGGGGTAAACTTATACTGAAGGGACGATCATTCATTTACTTTAACGAGTTCGAATAATCAAGTACTCGGCAATATTTTCATGTTTAGAGAGTTTGAAAAGGGCTTAAAAGAGGACTCCAAGTTTTCGCTTTTTCGTAAAAAATTTTAAAGAGTCCGAAAAAGTGATAAAAGTATGCTCTTTGTTGAAAAACGATCAATTTTCCTGAAAAATCCAATTTCTACACAAAAACTTGAAATATTACACATACCTGTTTAAGATAAGTAAAAATGCTTTCAAAAATACCCTTTTAAAGTGAAAAATAAACAAATTAAAAATTTATCTATCGAAAAAACTTATAAAAAGGACTTTTTCAACTTCATTTTTAGCGTTCAAGTTCAGAGTGAAAAGTAAAAGCTTTTGGGTAAAAAAGTTCCTGTGAAGATTCTGGAAAATCCATCCGACGAAATCGAGAACCGTCAATCCCAAGTAATCCACGACCTCCTAATCTTGTATTTCATCCGTTTGCATTTCATTTTTAGGCTCTAGATTCTATTTTTAAGGGAAAAATATGGTTTAAGAAATCGCCCGTGGAGGTCCATAGGTGAAACACATGGACCCTGCGGACCCCGAATTTTTCCTATGTAGAAAAAAGTCGTGGGTCCGCACTTGTCCCACAGCATGCGTGCGTTCCTACGCACTGTGTACGAAGACAAAGTGTGGTCCCTGCGTATTTAATTTCCAAAACCAAATTTCTCATTTGCCGCCCAAAAATTTTCAAATTAGATTGTTCAAACATATCTTTTTATGCATTGTAGGATTAACAAGATGCTGATTTGGAGAGAACGTAAGCATGAGGACGTGGATGACGCCACAATGCTCCATTTGCCCACAATGCAAGCATTAAGAGCATGTGGTTTATATAAATTCTGGGCCATTCGGGGCATGAGGGCACAGGTAGACCTCCTAACATGGCTGGTAAATAGGTGGAACGCACAGGACCAGTGTTTCATTATTGGCGGCCACCGGCTCGAAATCGAGCTGGAGGATATTTATTTTCTGACTGGTTTGTCCAAGAGGGGCGAACAACTTTCCTTGTTTGGGACTAGGCCAGGTGGCCAGACTGTCGCTAGTCTTTGACAAGAATTATGTAATGATCAGGCAGACCCCAGGGACAAACGGATTGACATAAAAACTATCATCCATCCCAAGCTGAAATTTATTGTGTTTACTGTTACCAGACTGTGTGGGAGTGCAACACTGCATGTGGCTACCGGTTCCCATATGCGCATTGCTGTGGACTGTTTTTGAGGCACCATTTTCAACTGGTGCGAAGCTGTGTTGGCCAATGTAAAAGGCCAACTAACTAGAGCGAAAAATTGCAAACTAAATAACTTTGGATATGGATCCATCGTATTCACCTTTTCTCTAGAGAGAATCCCCATGTCGACCTCGAGAACCTAGGATGGTTCTTTGGGTTGCATTGATGGCCCGTCACGGTATTGAGGGCGTTGAGATTGTTCAATTTCCTCCTTCATATTTTCGTTGGCTGGAATGCCAACTTTATGTTATAGAGGATTTTCCGTACGCCGGGATAGATTTCCGCGGTGACCGAGAGATGACTCTCCCAACAGGGGAACAGTGGGATGATCTATACTATGATATATCACTATTTACCGGCTATTTTTGTACATGTTATGAATGTTGTTTGATTTACTGTTTTAATCATTGGAAATGTTGATTTATCATACTAGAAGAAACTGCATCTGCTAATGTATTTAAATGTCTTGGAATATGTTGATATTCAATGTAATAAAACTGGATTTCTAATGGCATAAACCCTGTTGAGCTGTAATACAACAAGTTCAGAATCCAACCTAACAATCAAACTCTGAATTCCAAAATATATGGATTCAGATAATAACTCAATCACTGCACTATACTCTACAATGTTATTCGTTGTTTGACCAAGGCTTACCCCATGCATGGATACTAACTCGTCAGAGGGTGAATAAATTACCCAAGCTGCGGAAGAAATGTTCCGTGTACTATGACAAGCACCATCAGCAAAACCAACATAAGTTTGAAGAGACGTCGACATCTGCAATATCAAGAGTAAAACTCAGATAAGCAGGAATAGTGACAAAACACACTTCTAAAATAGGCACGCTTTTCTAATCTAAAACACACCAGCTGTAAAGAAATCTAATCTAATTAAATCTCCACACCACATTTAAGCATAATATCTCTTTAGATAAAGCCCGTTTCTGGTTTTATCTAAAGGGACACCGTCAAAATATATCAGCTCATAAGCCCCTTTTGCTAGCTTTCGCTTAACAATGAAAGGACCATGCCACATAGGCACGAATTTTCCAGCTCCTAGCTTATCATTGGCTTGATCATAAACTAAGACTAGGTCTCCTTCTGAAAAATTTCTAGGGGTAACACTTCTATCATACTGAGCTTTTATCCGTTTGACATGAGCCTCGTTTTCTATTGCAGCATTTCGTTGATTCTCATCTAACTGAGCCAAGTACACAAAATGTTTCTTCTCTTCATACATAGCTAGAAGTAATTATGTGGCTAATTTCAAAGACTAAATTTCACACTCAATTGGTAACACAGCCTCCAACCCGTAAACTAGTTGAAAGGGAGTGAAAACAGTTGATGTTTTTACCGAGGTTCGATATGCCCAAAGTGCTGAAAATAACATGGAATGCCAATTCATTTTGTGAATACCAATAATTCGTCTAATCATAATGACTAAAACTTTATTGATAGATTCAACCAGACCATTAGCTTGCAGATAATACGGAGTGGAACTATCATGGTGCAGGCCAAGTTGATCTATCAGTTCAGTCATCATGATATTCCGAAAGTGACTTCCATGATCTGTAATAATGGCTTGAGGAACACCAAACCTAGCAATTATGTGATTGAATACGAAAATTGCAGCAGTCTTGCCGTCAACCGAAAATGTAGGCATCGCCTTGGCCCACTTAGTAAAATAATCTACTGCTAAGATAATATGTGCATGCCCCCCGGCCGAGTGAGGGTTACATGTAATAAAGTCAATACCCCATTTTGCGAAAGGACCGAAAGAAATTATAGGGTGAAGAGGAGCAGGTGGCGTACGCATCTTACGATCAAAAAGTTGACAATTGTGGCATTTCCGAACTGCATAAATACAATCTTTGAATAACGACGACCAGAAATAACCAGCGCGCAATATCTTTTGAGCTGTGGCATACCCAGACATATGACGGCCACATGCCCCAGAATGGCAATCATTTAAAACCTTCTTAGCTTCTTCATGAGTAAGACAGCGTCGGAAAACAGAATTCGCACCATGACAATAGAGTGTATCACCAATAATATTGTATTGATGGGATTGGAAACGTATTTTCCGTCACTGAGATCATGAGATTTCAGGCCGAAAAGATTGGGTTTGGAGATAAATGATAATATCCCCATACCATGGATCAAGTGTATTGATAAGAAACAAAGATTCATCCGCAATGGGCTCTTCTACCATAGTTTCAGTATCAGTAGAGGGGAAATCACACATCAATTCTGCAAAAACCAAAGATTTCTTTGCCTTGGATTTTTCAAACTCCAAGTCAAATTCCTGCAGGATAACTATCCATTTGGAATACTTGCCCCCTAGCAATTGTTTGGTCAAAATGTACATCATCGGGTTACAGTAAAAAATTACTGTGGTTTTGCGTAATAAGATGTAGTGTCTAAATCTTTGAACAGCTTGAACATCTGCCAAGGCCAATTTCTCCACATGTGTGTATTTAATCTCAGTTGGATGCATATTCTGACTAAGATAGTAAATCACATGTTCAGTTTTAGATTCTTCTTCCTAAAATAAAACCATTCCAATTGTGGAATGAGAGGCGGCGAGGTACAAAATGTAATCCTGGTTGTAGTTGGAAGGATTCAATAACGGTGCATGGGTCAACGTGTGTTTAAGTGCATCAAAAGATCGATCAACGATCTCATCCCAAAAGAATGGAATGTTCTGTTTCAGCAACCAGGTAAAACCCTTTGTAAGCTCGGTGTATTTAGGAATGAACCGACGTAAAAGGTTTGCTTTCCCCTGCAAACTCTGGAGTTGGCGCAGAGTCGAAGGAGGAGGTAAATTAACAATAGCTTTTACCTTCGACGGATCAACGTGAATGCCTTCTTTCGAAGCAACAAATCCCAGTAAGCGACCTGATTCTACACAGAAAACACATTTGTGTGGATTCAGCCTAATTCGATAATGCCTACATCTCATAAAGATAGCTCGTAAATGAGTGAGATGGTCGACCCTACGCGATGAATGAGTAGGTAAAACATCGAGATAAGGCTGCACAATGTGCTTAATGTCATGAAATGCGTAAGACATAGCCCTTTGAAAATTTTCTCCAGCGTTATTTAATCCAAAAGGTAGTTTGCAATAAGAAAATGTTCCCCATGGAAAAACAAAAGTTGTTTTTGGTTGATCAGCAGGGAGTATGTTTATTTGATTGTAACCGGAAAAACCATCCATAAAGGAAAACATTTCACTGCCGACACAATCATCGATTATTTGATCGATATAGGGGGTTGGATAATTGTCTTTGGGACAAGCTCGATTAATATCCCTTTAATCGATACATACTCGTATCGTTCCTTGTTTTTTAGTAACAGGAACAATATTCGATACCCACTTCGTTAAAGGAATTGGATAAATAAAACATGCGCGAAGTAATTTTTCAACTTTGGCTTTGATAGCAGCAGCTTTTCTAGGATGTATTTGACGTAAACGTTGACGAACAGGTTTGGCATCTGGGTAAGTCTTGATTTCATGTACGACAATTGACGAATCAATTCCTGGCATTTCTTCATAGGACCAGGCAAACACATCACGGAATTCTTGAAATAGGTCTTTATAAGTTTGAATTTCATCTTCTGTACAGCAAGCACCTATATGAATGTTTTCAATTATTCCTGGCTTTACTGAAATGTCAATTGGAATCGTTCGAGAGATATTTTCCAAATTTAACTCAGAATCAGGATTTTGCAATGGATTCTGCGGTTCTTTGACATATTCAGCAGTAAAAATAGAAGCGAAATCATCTTCAAAATGATCCAGCTCAGGTAAAAACGAAGACCGATGATGTAGATCTTCCCATGGTAAATCTTCAATGGACAAAAGTTCACGAATCTGCTCATCAGTATGAATAAGATCAAGAAATTTTGTTGTGGTTGAACTAGATATAGAAAATGATTCCTCATGGATCCCATTCATTGGATCATTTTCGGTTGAAGAGGGGTCAGAAAGTGACTGTACAGCCAGATACGCAATTTCAAATGGACTCAAAGGCATCATGCCATCAAATGAATCTAACTCGAAGTCGAAAGGTATGACCCAAGGATCATCAAACATAACAGTGTCTGATGAAATCATATGAATAGTTGCGGTAGAAGGCGATACGTTAGGAGGAGGAAAGGAAAAATTTCCTAGTAAACCAGAATCTTTAATCAAACCTACCCCAACATCCTTGTAAGGGATAGTCGCTTTACCAATGTGCTGGATTGTTTCTGTAGAGGCTGGGTCGGATGAAAAATAATTTAACTGATCTATTGTAACGATCCTTCCTTGATGTGGGAATTTTATGAGCTGAAATACCGAAGAAACAACAGCAGTCATAGCATAAGACCAACTGCGACCCAGAAGAAGGTTGTAATCTAAAGGGGCATCAACCACTTCCACATCTAGATTTACAGTTTTACCTTCGACCCCTATGGGTAAATCCTGCAAAATACCAAAAGGGTGAAAACCTCGACCATCAAAAGCCTTAAGAATTGTCGGAGACTGATTGAGTGTAGGAGAACCAAGTGATTTCCAACACTGGATCGACATAATACACGTTGAAGCTCCCTCATCAATCACAGTTCGAAAGATCGGTCTATTTTTTACTAACACTGGAATTTGGAAAGCCATTTGATGAGGTAGGCGAGGTGTACTATTTTCTAAATTGAAGATTATAAGGTTGGAATCCTGAATATCAACAGCTCCTATGGCAGACAAAAGCAATTTACACTGTGTTGGGCATGATTGCAGCACTTCCAAAGCCAACATTGTTGAAGGGGAAATAGCTAAATCTTCAACAATGTTGTAATTCTAAGCAGCTCTCGCATGTGGATTGAAAGTTGATTTACGAAGAACACCCTTAGCAGGCGATTTGATTATTAAGTCTGGATTTGGTTTCTCGATCTGTAGTGGACCAGAAACAGAAGGAGGTGTAGTTGATGTGTTTGCATTAGAAGATTCTACTTCTTTACCATCAACAGGATTCTTAGTACCATAATCTTGCGATCGCTTCGCAATCCATATATGAGACATCATTAGAATAGGTTCTTCTGAGGTATTCGAGGTAGAACCAACCATTTTACTATCTTGAGTTGGAAAATGATCCTTCAAGACAGCAGGTTGTTTTGAACCTTTAACGAATTTTGCAACCTCTGCTCGATGTGGGCATTCCTTAGTAAAATGATCCTCATCACAAATGTAATAAGGATAGCGAGGTTTGCGTTTTTCATCATTGGATTCGTTTTTATCAATTTTTTCTTTTGAATTCTTTTTGTTTTTATTCTTCCCTTTCTTTTTACCGCCGGATTTAGATTTGGTCGTAGATGTCTCTACGACATGAATGTCAGCAGAAAATTCGAGGGAAGATTCTCCTTTCGGAGAATCAGGTAAATTTATAATAGGAGAAGAATTCTTTGAATATTTCTTCTTTCTTTTTGTATTTACTGTACCAATCATACCATCGGCGGCATGAGACCCTGAAGGAGCTGCAGCTATTTGACCTTGTTTTGGAAGATCGGGGATTTTTTCATGTAAAGTACCTGACTGCATATAAACGAGGTCAAGGTACTGAGCTTGAGCAATTACTTTCTCCTCAATAACAATGCCAGCCTTAGCTACATCCTCAGTGATCTTGTGTAATAATGATTTAACAAACCATTCCGCCAAAATTTGATCCGGAATGTAAACTTTCACCAAACGCCTTCTACGTCGCCATTCATGAATATGATCAGAAATATATGTGGACATAGATTGCTTCAGTGAATTTAATAGTTCCGTGCCATTGTCGTATCTGACAGGCAACTGAAAATGAGTCAAGAAGGCAGTTGCTAACTGACTGAAATTATTAAACGAGCCTCGTGGTAACTCAATGTACCATTTGGCAGCAAGACCAATAAGAGTTCTTTGGAAAAGACGTAAGCGAATTGAATCATCAATTATTGAATTAGACGCACACCAGAGGTGATAAGTCATCACGTGATTTGATGGATCCTCTCCTGACTTACCTTCGAATTTGAGTATATCACTGGGAAAATTATGCGGCATTGGCGGCTAGTACAGATAATAGAAAATTGGATCATTCATAAGACGCATCAAATTAGGTAAATCCAAAGTTGCAATAAATGGTAACTGATGGTTAGGGTCGCAAAAACCTTGAGTAGCCAAAGCAGTTCCGGGAGGAGGATACCCAGGATAACTGGGAATTAGAGTTGCATTAGGAATTGTGTAACCTCACGGGTAAACAGGATTAACCGGACCAAACTGGGGTTGTTGAGGCTGTCGATAAGTGTAGCCAGGGTACGGTTGATACTGATAATTTAGATTTTTTGAAACGGGACCGAATTGAGGCTATCCCTGGTACGATTGATATGTGAATTGCGGTTGAATTTTGACTACCATACTTGTACCAGCTTGTCTCGTAGGCATCTGGACCGAAGTCTGAACTGAAGGTCCTGACTGGGGTACAAAGACTTGAGGGATTTGCACGAATGCCGGGATAGAAGAACGCGGAGCTACAGATACTCTAGAAACAGGTGTTGTAGGTTGAACAGATGTTTCGGCAGTTTGAGGCGGACTCTGAGGTGTACTAGGCCCAGACTGCTGAACAAAACAAGGTGCAGGAGTTTGAATAGTGGACTGGACGGGCTGCTGGGTTAGACCAGGAACCAAAGGCTGTCTAGGTTGAGAAGGCAACTGCACATTAGGCTACATAGGATGTTGATATTGGGATGGATCCCACACCATATTCATTCCGGGGTATTGTCCCGTAGAAGGTTGAACGTAAGGACCATAGCCTGGTTGAACGTAGGGTTGATAAGTAAGTGGTAAATTTCTGGCTCCTTGAACAGATGATTGACCAGAAGGCTATTGGAAACCTTGAATTGGGTACTGACCTTGAGGTTGATAACCCTAAGGCGCGTACTGAAGCTGGGCTTGATAAGGACCCTAAGGAGCATATTGAGCTTGGGGTTGACCTTGGGGTATGTACTGTCCTTGAGGTATGTACTGTCCTTGAGGTTGTCCTCCAAAATAATATGATTCCACAGTTTGTCCTGGGAAAAAGCTACCTTGAGGTTGCCCCCCAGGTGGTAACTGACTTCCTGAAGGTTGCCCCCTAGGTGGTAACTGACTACCTTGAGGATGCCCCCCAAGCGGTAACTGATTTCCCTGAGATTTCCCTCCAGGCAGTAACTGACTGCCTTGAGGTTGAGGATTCAGAATATTACTAGACATCATAAAGATTTGCTCTACGTTCAACTTTTCAGTTTTAATTCCACTTAAACCAGATGATAACACTTATTCAATTGGTTGAGGAGCTACTCCTGAGAAAGTACCAGACAGAGCCTGATATCCCGAAGGAATAGAAGGACCACCGTGTAAAAATGCTTCTGGTGTCTGGGAAAACATGGATGACTCTCTTGCCATAATGGATGATGGATAGTAACCTCTGGGTGTAGGATGAAATGGAATTCGAGGTGGAGAAAAATCAAGACCCGGATTCTCTAAAAAGTTTGTTAAAGATAGATACCAAGCACTAGTTCGAATAGGGCTGTAGAAAATAGATTCACGCTCCCTAAGATTTAAAGACTGAGGGGATTCGGGAAGAGATAACTCTTCGTCTAGATTAGTAAGTTCTTCAATAGAAATAAGTCCAGATGGAAGATCCTCAATGACAATATTTCTTACCCTAGGTGAACCAGGATCGCTAGAAGTTGGTGTAATAAACCTTGAGGATGTTTCCAAAACAGAAGGTTGAGTTTCAGGTTCAGAGATTTTAGGTTCGTCAGCTAGTTCACTGGAAGGAGAAATACTACTAGTAACTTCAGAAACTGAAATCGATTCTTGAATGTGTTCTGTTGTGGGTATTTGATGATCAGGATGAACAACTATAGATGAAGTTCCAATTTTTGTTGATCTAATCCTACTGCTGCTAGATGATACCAGAGCACGAAGCCCTTCAAGCTGACTTGGTGTATATTCAGGGGGTTTCCCTTGTAGTCTCCGGGATTGTCTCGGAAATTCCGCCACGATTAAATATTAACTAATCACACGCAAACAAAGAAAATTTCAATGAAAACACCTAAAGTCTCTAAAGAAACAAACAACTAAATCACACGCTTAAAAATCTAAGAGTTCAAGCCACACACAAACAGTAACTTCCCATACTAAAAACAATAGTTGGTGATGAAATCCAACTTAGTATAAATTTAATACAGAAAGGGCAGTTGGAACAGTTACCCCGACAACCTGCTTAATGAAATAGACTAGCACACTTTTCCTCACAAAACCATCTCGTGTGAAGAGAACCCCCCAGAGAGTCCAAGTGAGTCTAGTCGACGTCTGCTCCAGGTACAGTGAGATCTTTCCTTCACCATCACCTTAGGAAATAATCTTAAGTTTATGGACACTAAGGTTACCAACAGTAACAAATACAACTGGGGGAACAGTCTACGATCCGATTCCACGCGCAAGGGCAGAGTAACAAAGCTCAATCCCCTTGAAGGTTCCTCGACATGGTCAATCCGAGGTTTACCGACAAGTGACCCCAGGCTCCTCGACAATGGTTAATCCGAGGTTTACCGTTTGTAATGCGCGCAAAATATTCTATCTTTCCCAATGAAACAGAATTGATTGTCTCAAAGGTTCGAACATGATCTCGTGATTGACTTCTTTAAGAGAAGCTTCGCAGAGTGTACAAATTACAATTGGATTTATTTCCTACCGCAAGATTTATCTACTTGTTTGTTTTTACTATCTTGGAGAGTTAATTACTCCCTACTCCAAGATACTAGCCTAAGCTATGTTGGTGATAAGAGCCCTAGAAAATAAAAAGATTACTAGATGAATTTGAATTAAGCGTTACTTTTAGGAGTTGTTTCTTAAGTCAATGGGTGCGGAAATGAAACTTTGATGGTGTGAAGACTCGACTTCCAAAAACACTAAAAATGCACCTAAAAATGATAATCAAATCGTTTTCTTTCAATGAAATTCTAGCTAAAGAAAGAGTTGGAGAATGCAATTCTTTTAATAAACAATTCCTTCTTTGAACATAAAGAATAATTGAAAGAAAATATTTTTGTCTTTTCAACAATAACTCAAAATGAGACAAATTATCAAAGCTCACAACAAAATCCTTTCACTTTCAAAAACTTGAAGCTACAAAAACAAGTTTCCTTCAAAAGAAATCTACAAATTTTTAAAAGCACTCAAAACTACAAAACTAATTTCGAGATCTACAAACTTTAACAATCTACTTGAATAAAAGCTTTAAGATTTTTTGAAGAATGTTTTACTTAGTTGTTCAGAAAACTAAGGATCTATTCATCTAGAATAACAAACAGATCAAAAACACTCAAATATGTTTTTTTTAATAAAAAATGAAATTCCAAAAACCTATAACAAAGTTTTTTCCGAAGATTTGCAAAGAAATAAGTAGCTCTATTTCTCAATAAAGGATGATTTCACAATCAGGTCAAATTCACCGAAAAGACAAAAAGACCAATGTAATCTGATGTACTTCAAACTGCCAATGCTTCGAATCACTACAAATACTAGTGAAAAGCAATCCAAAACGCAAAACTTCTAGAAAATCATCAAACACCAATACTGCTAAGATTCATTCACAAAAGGCTTTTGACAGAAACAATCATCAATCTGGGCAAAAACCAAAAACTCTAAATCAAAATAAAGATAAACTGAAGAAAGAAATCTAGAGTTTTTCAAAATTTTAACAGGGTTCACAGGCTTCCAGAAGTAACAGGTGCAGTCCCGCACTGTTTACTTAAGGAAAGTGTGAAACTGTCCGCACTGTGCAAATAAGACAAAGTGCAGTCCCCGGAAAAACTAGAGAAAAACATAAAATATTTCAAAATTTTCAAAAACAGAGAAAACCTAAGCTACCCAAGCAGATATCTATCAATTAAAAACCAAGAAAAACGTTTCCTCAAATCAAAATAGAAAGAGAACCAAAAACAACAAGTTCTTTCCCCAGCGGAGTCGCCAATTTGTTGTGTGGATTAATCCGTCTTGCGGACAAGACCGATCTCCCTAGTACTAAAATTATCTAGCAACAAACAGCCAAATAAACTAATCTTTCTCTAAGCATATATGATCTATGAAAAGCTCTATAGAGGTGTAAAAGACTTACCGTATGTCCAGCGCTTGTTTGAAGTCGTTATTATCCCTCGCGTGCTTGAAGGAGTTTTCCTCGTAAACCTGCAGTCACAAACAAGAAAAATATTACATAGCACCTGTATAGAAATCATCATAAACCATGCTTATCATAGTGATCAAGGAATCTATGAAATAAACCATTAATAGACAGCTTATTGAGAAAAATGAGTATATTTGTATTAATTTCAAAAGAAAGAAAACCTTACAACCTGAGCCTTGATGTTGCACAGGTCTTCCCGGGGTCCGAAGCAGGAGTCTCCTCTACTTTGATAAGCTCTGCACTCCTCCAACCAAGACGAATAGAGGTATGTAATCTCTCCTCACAAAAGTCTTAGTTAACTGAGTCTGAATCTCAACAACACTTAACCTCAAATATTCTAAAGCTTGAACTCCCCTTGAGGCTACCCAATGCCTCTTTTTATAGTGGAAAAGAGGAGGTTTTCTATTCCAACTATGAAGGGATAAAATCCTCCTTCAAAGGGATAAGATCCTCACATCAAGGGGTTGGCTCCATAAGGTAAGGGATACATGAACCTCATAAGAGCGGTTCTGCGACCGCAAGATATTTTCTGGAAGCTTCTAGAATTTACTAAAAATGAGCTTTTTGGAATTTACTTGCGCCTTTTTGATCTTTACAGGGGTCCGCACTTATAAAACAGTGAAAGTGCGTTCAGGTAGGCATGAGACTTTAACATTAGGTGCGGGACCGCAGGAAATATAGAGAGAAAGTGCGACACCAAAGTTTAGGAGATTTTTAGGAACTTTTCTCTGATTTTCAAGGCTTGACATGAGGAACTGATATGTTAGACTTGCAAAGGGGGAAAGTATGAGTAATAATGAGCCCATACACATATCAGAATGTCAGGATGACAATTTTCAGTGTAACAATGTGTATATTGAAGATTGGGAAGTTTCAATTGATCCATAGTTTGTTTACTCGTGATATTGATAGTTTCCCCTAAATCAATCAATGTGTTTGGAATATGAATACCATTAATATGTGATTTCACAATAGGACTCCCTGGATATATATATTTCTGAATTGTTGTCTTTCCCATCATGATATCTGCAATTTTCCCAACTAACTATATTATTTTAACTTCTTTTATTTTTCTTCTTGGTTTCTTAATACTTAATTCCCTGATTCTCTTTGCAAATATTGGTATTTCTTTGATAGCTTGAAACAAAGGAATTTTTATACAAACAATTTTCAGTTCATTTATCATGTCGTAATCTTGCAACGCAATCTATTTCTCTAACCCTTTTTCAATTTTCGATCTTTCAAGGAAAGGTGGATTTTGAATAGAAACTGAAGGTTGCTATGTAATGGGAGAAGATTTTATTGGAGTATCATCGAAATGTATAGGGGTGGTTTGTTTTTTAGGATATTCCTCTTGATGAAGATATGTCTCTTTCTCAGAGAGGTCATCCTTCTCAGATTCCTGGATAACAATAGATGGTGACTTCTTTTCCAATACTCTACCAGATATAAGTTGAACATTGTTTATATCTAATGGATTTATCAAGTATTCTACCCTTCTACATTGTAAACAGGTTGTGAGTTTTTATTTTTTGGATTTGGAAGTGGCTGAGCAAGTAGCTGATTTGACTTTTGTGGAAATGGTAATGAAAGTTGTGGGTTTGGATTTTGAGGTTGAGAGGGTTGAATAGGTTGAGGAAAATATTGTGGTGGAAAAACAGGGTAAGGTTGTTGAAATTGAGGATATTGAGGATACTTGCCATAAGGATTTTTCCATCCTTGTGTCCAAGGTTGAGGCCAAGGTTTCCAAGGCATGGCTGCAGTCCAATTACTTTGTGGTGGTTTTGCATATGTTTTAATGTTGAAACCTTGAGTCATATTTGATTGTGGATTTTTCCATGGTCTCTTAGCAATAAAACAAAGAGGTTCTAGTTGATTTGGTGTTACTTCCTACTGATAAACAAATTTAAGACCTAGTATTGAAGGACATTCCTTTGTATAATGATTTTTTGCACATAATATAGGTTTCTACACTTTTTAAGTCAAGGGGTCATTCTCTCAAGGCATGCTTCTTCTACATTTTGGGAAAAAGATAGATAATGCAGCATTTTCAGCCTTTTTCTTGTTTTGTAGATTAAGGGTATCTATTTGTTCACTAAGACTCCCAAAAATATATGTTTTGGAATTGTCAAGAAAGTTGCCTATTTCTACTCTACTTATTGTTCCAGCTACATATTTATTAATCCTAGAAAGAACAAGATCTCTTGGATTTTTTCCAGTTCTAGCCTTACCTCTTCAAATATGTGTACAAAGTTAACAAATGTCTTATAATAATAATTGTGAAACATCTCCTTTACCCATTAAATTGAGAAGATCTATCCACTCATCTCTAATGGCTTTTAGAAAAATAGCTTTCAAAGTTTCATCATTTAGATTATGCATTTAACCCTTTTAACATTGTAAGAAAAAATTTCAACCAAATCCTCAAGATTTTCATCCTCTTTTTGTATCATTTTAAAGACTTAATATTTATGGTTATGAGGCATACAATAATATTTGTATTTTTCTAATAACACATATTTCATTTCCTCCCATGTTCTTATGGTATGTGTTCCAAATCCCATAAACCATTTTAATGTTTCATCTTTAAGAACGATTGGAAACAATTTCAACTTTTGAGTATCAAGTAAGAATTCATAGGATCTATGAAAAAATTCAAACTCAAAGAGAAATGTTTTAAGATCCTCATTTCTTAATCCATGGAAATTAGGGAGGATAGAGGGTGATATATTTTTCATTATGATTGTGGTATCTTCATCAAAGATGGGAAATCAAAACGGTTTTAGATATCCTCTGCCACCTCCTCTTCCTCTTCCTCCACCTCTTCCCCCACTTCTTCCACCTCCAATCCTAGGTTGTTCACCATTCACATTATGTACTTATACTTCCCCGTATCTTGCCATTGTAGATTCCTCAGAACTAATATAAGGTTCCAAAACTGAATTTTTCAGTTCCTCCTCTAATTCTTCTCTCAATGGAAAGTTAAAATAGGTTTCTTCTTCTTATTCACTAGGTATTTACAGTTCTTGTCCTAGAAGTTTTTCTCAAGTTGACGATTGAAATATTACTCCTTCTATTGGGGATGTAGGATATTCTTATTCTACTATGACTTTAGTAAAGGAATTTGGTGAATCTCTAGGTTGGATTTCAGATCTAAGTACCTTATAAGGAAGTATATGTCTACCTTTAATTGATGTAATACGAGTTTCGGTGGATGGTGTGGAACTACGAGGTCTTGGTGGGGTGAGTGGTGATGTTGGAATTGAACTCCTACCTCTTAAAAATCTACATCTAGAATAGCTTTTCCTATCCATATCATTTATATATATAAATATCACACTTTTCTCAAAATAATGAAATTAAATCCAAATCACTCTCACAGAAAAAAAGAAATTAACTCTATAATCACACCAATTGGAAAATGAAATTTTCTTTACTCAAATGTAATTCAACTCAGATGTAACTCGAACTAAACTAAAAATCCTAAATCATTCCACACTATTGTTCATGTGCATAAGATATCTCAACTTCACTCATTCATCCTACAGTAAAATGATTAAACAAATCTACTTTAAACTCAATCCTAAACATTCATTCAAAATAGAAATTGATCAGTTAGATGAACTAGTTAAACACTATATAAAATGCATAGTTAAAATGCTAATTAAAAATGAAAAAACCTTACAACTCGAGGGGGCCCTCTTGAGATATGTAGGAAACACCATGACTTCTTCACATGATTATATACGCATTGATATAACGCACATCAAGAGCATCAATATGAAGAAAAATTTTCAAACAATATTAAGGTGTGTATTTATCATGCCGAGAGGTAGATTTATAACCTCTATGAATAATAATTTTAGATAATTATGAACATATCCTACTAGAAATCAACTAAAAATAACATAAAGCAATAATATAATTGTTGAGCAGGCAAAATCCCCTCTGCGGATAGAGGTAATCCCTCCAGCCTTGGGGTGGGTCTGGCAACAAGGGAACATGCTGGACTTTTGGATTCCTAACTTATAAACGAAAAAACAAGTTGGGATAGATAACCCACCTTGGTCCAATGCCCTTGTCGTGGCTTGCGGCAAAGATCCTCCGATATTTGTCTTCACACATTGCGATCCTTCAGTGATAATGTCCATGTATCTGTACAAAGATCAAGTGAATGATGACAGCATAAAAAAACACATTTTCATTTACATATATTCAATTGGTCAAGGAGAATCAAAAATTTTGCATATGATTGAACACAAAATTGGAACCAAAAACCAATCATGTATTAATGATAGAGAAAGAAGTTTACAACCTTAATGCCTTGACGTTGCAGCCTCCTTCAATGGGTTCAGTCGGGTGCGTCTCAAGCATTTGTTCGGGATCGGACTCGATGAGGCAATGGGCCTATACTCTCTCTCAAAAATGGATTCATCTCTGCCTTATTCTACACACCATCTATAGTAATGATTGTTCAGCTAGCTACAACAATTTGAGAAGGAAGTATTTATAGGAGAGGAGGAGGTGGTTTGGGATCCCTCATAAGGTGGAGGGGAGGTCTATCCCTTTGGGGAGTTGCACAATTGTAGGAAACAAGAAGCCAAAGGTAGGACTTCGACGTTATTCAGTTGAACAAACGATGATGAATCCGCTCACAAAGTTGTTAGGCATGGAAACTTCGTTTCTACTTAAAAAACTTTCCAAAAATAGCTCGGCGTGGGTGCCCCACTGAGATAGAGCGCCAATGGGCATGAGGCTCAGTGTTAATTTATCTATGTGGCAAGGCCATAACTGCCTACCAGCGCTGACCCAAAATCACATGTTTTTTAGAGTCTGGTTGAGGAATGATCAACAAAGGAAATGTTCTTGGCATGCCAAGGGATGAAATGACACTTATAACAAGGTATGAGAATACACAAAATTCACTAAAATGGTCCTCCAATGTTCTGGATGGGGATTGCAGGGATGGTGAAAAAATATTTTATAAAATATGCCCCCTAAATCATGAAGTCTGAGAGAGAGGGAGGGGTGAAATGATTTATGAGAAAATTCCCAAACCAAAATTCCGCCGTCGAAGACCTACAAGGACAAGTACAACTGATATCTCTGATACATGAATATGTGGTATGGGTGTAGCCATCCATAATACAGTACATACAATAATAATATCTGAGGTATGGATGCAACCACCCAATAAGAAGGATCATCAAATAGACTTAAGTGTGGTTGCATCCATCCAATCAAAAGAGTCATGCATATAGTCATGATAAACCAAATCGTTTCGCATCCTAGATTTCATCAGACGAAACCCAGGGTCTTGCGCTCCATCTCAACCTGAACAAGTACAAATTCAAGCATGCAAATTAGTGAGTTGAAGTCGAACATGTGAGAAAGTCACCCGATTACCAACCAATAATGAAATTTATTAACAGTCACGACAGAAACCACCAATAATGACAATGGCTCTCAAGGTACAACTAGTACAATTTGCGGAATGTGAACAGTGAGATGGAGTCGAACACCCACAGAATCACTCGATCGAAGGCCAATGATGAGGACTTGTCGTTGAATGCGAAGAAATTTCCATTGAGGCATGCAAGCTCCAAGGTACCGGAAGGGAGTCTCTATATCAACTTCATGCATAATGAGCTGAAGTTGACAGGAAGCGACCGGTCAAAGGAGGGCCATAATGTTTCCCACATCATCGACATTAGACAGAGGAAAAATATGATAGTGAATCAAGACTAAACAGAGGATCAAGAGTTGAAAATTATAGAAGGAAACTTCTCTGGAACATATTGGCAACATGACTCCGGAATTTGGCAGTATTTTTCATCAAGGGATATGAGGTCATGATGACGTGGAAAAGAGAATATGAGAGGCAAAAACATATAATCAAAATCCATGGAGGAAAAAATGACAAAATGGGATGTCCCCAACCCAACACGAATTACAGATAAGTGTCATGTTCAAGAGTGACATACTGTCGACACGACTAAGAACTGGTTCCATTTTCCCCCACCATTTATGGCGATTACCCCAATTATTTTTTTTACAAGCTTGAAGGGGATAACATATGCTTGTCATATAATTTTGTCCTTTGGAAAAATCCATCCTAGTACATTTTACTAGCCCTAGGAAGGAGGAACTTGGTAACTTCATGGTGACGATTACCAATGTCATTTAGGTTTTAAAGAGTCTGACAAAGGAATAACTCAGCATCCTTTCATGTTTAGAGAGTTTGAAAATAATAAGAAAAGAAAATTCCAGCAGTTCTCTTTTCGTGGGTAGTCTCACAGATCCTAAAAGGTAGAAAAAAATATCTAGGAGAACCTCTTAGTCGCGATAGGCTAAGGTATTCCTTTTTTGTAAATAAACTGTCCCAGCCCAAAAAAGGGGTAAACGTATATTGGGCAGATGACGTTTCATAGCCTTTAACGAGTTCAAAACGACAAGAATGTCGGCAATCTTTTCAATTTTAGAGAGTCAAAAAAGAGCTAAAAGAAAACTCCATGGGGTGACTTTTTCGTGTTTTTACCAAGTCCGAAAAAGTAATAAAATACAACTTGTCACTTCATCATCATCATGCTTCGGACTTGTTGCTGCACAACAAATGCACGTAAAACCCATTTTCGAGATAAAATATTAAAATAATCGAAAAATACACGCAAAAAACCTAATTAGGGTTTCGAAAAGGTTATAAAATGACACAAATAGTAAAAATAAATTACTTTTCACCTTTTCACCTCTTATGAGAATTTTGCCATTTTTAACTGTGGTTTTGTGGAGCTCGCAGCGAACAATCTAGGGGACCAATCGTGAATCCATTTTCTTTAGGTAAGAGCTCTTATCCTTGCCTGAATTTTAAGCTAGATTTCATTGCTTGCATTTTCAATTTTCATGCTTTTGGGGGAATTTTGTTCAAATTTGGGTGCGACAGTCGACGCGAGTTCTGAGAAAGGTGTTGTGCCAACCCGCCTAAAATTTTAACGGGGAGGCACCAATTGGCATTGTTGTTTTTAAAACAGCTGCGCCAATCACCGCAACCAATTTTGCTTAAACAATCTGATAAATAACCCATTTTAAAAAATTCAAAATTTGATGATTTGACTAATGAAAGCCCCAATGATGTTTTTGTAGGTGTTTGAAAGAAAAAATGGCCATTGAATGGAAGGAAAGAGAACACGGGGAGGAAGATGAGCTAGCCATGGGAAACGAGGGATGCATGGATGCCCTGAGAGACTGTGGGTTCTTAAAATTCTTCATGGCACCGTGTCTCTGAGCTCAGCTGGAGCTACTATGGTATCTGATTAGTGTTTGGGACACCGACCGGGAAAGATTCATGATCCATAATCAAGAGTTGGAGATCGAAGTCTCTGACATATATTTCATCACTGAATTATCACGGCGGGGAGCAGCACCGATCCTAACATGTACCTGTCCCAAGATGGAAAACATGAGCATGCTCATAGATAGATTTTTCTAAGGAGAAAATAAAGGATCGAAGAGCGAAAAAGTAGACATCCAGACAATACCCGATTTGGCACTAAAAGTAGTGCTACATACTATAACATTGGTTGTTGGATCTCAAGCCCCACACGAAGCTACAAAAACACAGCTTCAACTTGTCGTGGACTGTATGACCCCAAACATTTTCAACTGGGCAGAAGCTGTAAAAATCAACCTGAAGCACCAATTGACAAAGTGTAAGAACGAAAACCTAAAACAATTTGGCTATGGGTCCATTTTGGTACTGTTCATCCTAGAACGGTTGCCAATATTTCAACACAAGGAGGTAATATTACCTGCACCACCAGCATAAGAGCCACGTATGGTCTATTGGGTGGCATTGATGCCTCGATCGGGAGACGGTCAACATATGTCATGAAGGCCAAAATTCTTCGACTGGCTCCAGTGAGAAATCATCGTTGTGGAGGACTGACCCTATACTAGCACCAATTTCATGGGTGATCTGAACCTTCCACTCCCGGAAGGAGAGGATTGGGATGAAGCATTGGGTAAAAACTCATTTTTTTTATTTTGATGAGTAGTATGATTTTTTTTTATTATATGCATTCTGATATTTTATCCATGTATTTGCAGATGTTGGCCCAAAGAGACCTGCACATATGTCTCCAATAGCACAGAGGGTCCCACGTGATTTTTAGGTGACCCCTCATGGCGAGGGAAGCGAGGAAGAGGAGATTGTGCGCAACCTGGAGGGACTCACTGGCGGAATCCTAGATTACGCAAGATTTGACAATGTACCTCGTGCATACTAGAGGCACATTGCAGGGGTGTCTGACTGCATCCACTGTTTATTGAGGCCATTTGTGCATACAGTGACATGCTACCATGAGCATCATGCTGATTAGACGCCTAGGCTTTTATTTCTGCATATTTTTTTAGAGACATGATATCTCGGGATGTAACCAAAACACACATATTTTTTGAACTTATGATGCACGTGGATGCAAACACTTGATATATATATATATATATATATATATATATATATATATATATCATGTTTTAAATTTTTTTATATGATGATGATTCTTTTATAAATTACGCAAATGTCTATCTAACACAATATTGGCTACTACATCGGCTAACACATTCATTCTTCTAGGAATATGTTGATATGTGATATAATAAAAATTCCTTTTTAATAAACGAACACGCAAATACGACCTTAAAATTTGAGGATTTCTAACAGAGTAATGCCCATTAAGCTGAAGAACAACAAGCTGAGAGTCTAGGTTCACAATTAATGCATGAATGTAGAGAGCAGTGGCTTCGGTTAAGAGTTCAATGGTGGCACTGTATTCAGCGACATTGTTTGTTTTTCGTCCTAGACAAATTCGTCGGAGGTCTATCAACTCACCATTAGGATTATTAATCACCTTGGCTGCGGAAGACAGATTCCGGGTACTTCAGGAGGCACCATCTACGAAACCAACATAAGGAGTGACATACATCTGCACAATAAGCAACGACATAATAAGCAGGAAAAAACTGCTCGCAAAGCACGCCAAGACAAAAACATACAAAAATGAAAAACACACTTATGTACAAAAGGACATGCACGAAAAACTCATGCATAGTATTTTTTGAAGTACAACCCATTTCTGGGTTGATTCAAAGGATAGTCTTCATATTCAATTAGCTCATAAGCCTCGTTCTGCAAAACACACTTAATGATATAGGGCCCATGCCACATGGGTTTTAATTTGCCTACCCCCAACCTATCATGAGCTTGGTCATACAATAGGATTAGGTCTCCTTCCACAAAGGTATGAGGGGAAACTTTCTGATCAAAATGAGCTTTAACCCACTTTTCTTGTGCTTCTATGACAAGAGCAGAAAAGCGACGAGTTTCATAAAGCCTTTCCAAATATAGAAGATGCTTTTGCTCTGGTGAGGTATTAGGAAGTAATTCAACAGCTATCTTGAGAGAAGGGATTTCGCATTCAATCGGAAGGGTAGGTTCCAGACCATAAACAATATGGAATGGAGTGAATCTGGTTGCATCCTTCACCGAAGTTTAGTAAGCCCAGAGAGATGAAAACAACATGAGATCCCAGTTGGACTTGTGCATCCCAATCGTACGTTGAAGCATAGTGACTAGAACCTTGTTCACGGCTTCAACCTAGTCATTGGCCCAAGGGTATTACGGCGTTGAGTTGTCGTGACATAGACCCAACTTAGAAGTCAACTCATCCATCATTTAATGGTGAAAATGAGAGCCATGATCGGTGACCATGGCTTGAGGGACACAAAACCTGGTAATGACATGATTAAATAGAAATTGTGCAGTTGTCTTACCGTCAGTTGTGAGTGTAGGCATTGCTTCGGCCCATTTAGTGAATTAGTCCACGGCTACAATAATATAAGCATGCCCCCAGCCGAGTGAGGGTTACACATCATAAAATTGATGCCCCACTTTGCAAAGGGACCAATGGTAATGACAGGATGGAGGTGTGTAGGTAGCGAACGCATCTTGCGCTGGAAAATTTGGCAATCATGACACTTACGAACAACGACAACGCAGTCTTTAGAAATGGTAGGCCAGAAATATCCAGCACAAAGGATTTTTTTCATAGTAGCATATCCATACATGTGACCGCTACAGGCACCAGAATGGCAGCCATTGAGGACTTTTCCAACCTCCTCAAGAGTTAAACACTGGCAAAGAACAGAATCATCTCCGATGTGGTATAGAGTATCCCTGACTATGTGATAAGGTTGTGAATGATGGCGGATGCATCAATGAGCATCCTTCATCAACTCGGATCGGAAAGTGAAAGTCTGGAGATAGACGATGATATTACTGTACCATGGATCGAGGGTGCTAATGAGAAAAAGGATGTCTTCCAGAATGCGTTCCTCAAAACTAGAGGGAGCAGAGGCAGATGGTAAAGAGAAAATCAAATCGGAAAAAACCAATGATTTCTTTGATTTAGCAGCAGTGAACTCCAAATCGAACTCCTAGAGGATAACAATCCACTTTGAGTATTTTCCCCCCCGCAATTGTCGAGTCAATATGTAGGTCATAGGGTTACAATCAGAAATCACGGTTACTGTGCAAAGTAGAATATAATGGTGAAAATGTTGGACAGCTTGAACAACAGCCAACGCCAATTTCTCTACATGTGCATCACGTGTTTCAGTATCGAGAATATTGCGGCTCAAATAATAAATAACATGCTCATCACCATCATCGTCATCATGTACCAGAACCATGGAAATAGTGCTAAATGCAATACCCAAGTAGAGGGAGTAGTCACGATGATAATTGGGAGGACGCAAGAGAGGAGCATTGATAAGCAATGTCTTCAGTGCATCGAAATATTTTTGGGCGATCTCATCCCAGAGGAACAGGACACCTTGCTTGAGAAATCACATGAAGCCTTTGGCTACTTCAGCATAATTTGGTATAAAACGAATTTCCCTTGCAGACTCTGCAACTGATGTAAAGAGGAAAGGAAGGGGAGATTGACAATAGCTTTGACCTTAAGAGGCTCGAGACGAATTTTGTCTTTAGAAACGATAAGCCCAAGGAGTATACTGGAATCAACAGAGAAGACACACTTATGCAAATCGAGTCGAATGTTATAGCGTCTACAGTAAAGAAATATTTGACGGAGGTGATCTGGGTGGTCCTTACGCTTAGCATAATGAGCCAAAAGGTCATGCAGGTAAGGCTGAACAGGGCACTTAATATCATGAAAAGCGTATGACATTGCTCATTGAAATTTAGCCCTAGCATTATTAATACCAAAAGGGAGCTTCTTGTAGGCGAAGGTACCCTACGGACAGATAAAGGCGATCTTGTGTTGATCAGCCAGAAGAATATTGATCTAGTTGTAACCAAAAAACCTATCCATAAGGGAAAATATCTCACTCCCAGCACACTCGTCAATGATCTGATCGATAAAAGCAGTGGGATAGTTGTCTTTAGGACAAGCGCGGTTGATGTCGCAGTAATCCACACAGACACAAATAGTACCCTGCTTTTTATCCACGTGAACGATGTTAGAAACCCATTCTATCAAGGGAATCTGATAAATGAAGCCATCTTTAAGAATTTTTTCAACTTCTTCCTTGATGGTGGCCGCCTTTCTAGGGTGCACGGGATGAAGACGTTGGCGAACAGGCTAAGCGTCAAGATAAGTAGGAATCTCGTGCACAAATATACTCGGGTCAATGTTAGGCATTTCTTCATAAGACCAAGCAAAAACGTCTCAGAACTCTCGAAAGAGACTAGTATAGAGCTTGATCTCATCAGGAGAACAAGTCACCCTAACGTGGATGTTCTCGACAACCCCCGATTTGACAGAGATGTCGTTGGTATCATTTGCGTAATGTTCCTATTCTGGTAAAACACAACCCCCCATTTTTTGACTTGTTCACTTGAAAAAATGGGGACCCTTTCTATAAAATTTTGGCTAAACGCCTTCTAGGATTTTGATTAAGTTGATTATCCTACAATTTTATTTTATTTTCATTTTCTTTATATTCTTGTTTTGATTGCTTTGTTAAAATCAATTTTTTATAAGCTTTCCATTGATACTTGTTTCGCCTCATTTGGTCAACTAGTTTGTAAATGGCACTCCTTTGAAGTCTAATCAATTATTTCATCTGGGTTAAAAAATGCGTAAAATGTACAATATTTCATTTTTGTAATTAAATTAATTCAAGAATGCATTTAGTTTAAATATTAACCCTTAGTTAGTTATTACTAATATGTTTTGTTTTTTTAACTTATACAGCCAAATCATAAAGCATCGAGATTTTATAAATTTACTCCAATTTTCAAATAAATCACTAATCTTGAAAATTCAAAATGACAAAGTGGTTGTAGTTTAATAGGCAAGTCATCCCTTAGATAATTTCATAACTTAAAATCATTAAAATGAAACCAAAACAAAAAAGAAACTAATATTTAACATTAAATTTTAAATTAATTAAATTAGTTATTATATTAATTAATTAAACTAAAATTTAATATAAACAAATATATATATATAAATAAAAAAATAAAAATTACACTGCGTCATCGCATCGGGAGTTTTTACGAGTGCATTTCTTTGAAAACCCGATGGCCCTCACCCTCCCGATGACCGATTGCGATGCTATAACCCTTGCCTTACTCTTTTTTTACTTTCAACTCACTCACACGTGAGTATAAGGGGATTAATATAGTCTTAGTTCGATATAAGTAGAATATTAGCATAGTGTTAGTCGTACGTTAGTTTAAGTTAGTATAGTTTTAAGTTAGTGTAGTTTTAAGTTAGTTTTAAAGTTAGTGTTAGTATAATGTTTGTGGAACATTAGTTTAATGTTAGTGGATTGATTAATATAAGTTAATTTAATTTTAGATTAAATATTAAATATTTAAATAATTAATTTTAAATATTAATTAAATTAATTAATATGTAACATATGATTAATTTAATTAGATTGAACTTTCATTATTATTTAAATTAATATTAAATAATTTATAAATAATTAATTATATATTAGTTAGTTAGACTAAGATTAATTAATAATAGTTTATTAAATAGTTAGTTTAGTTTATAATTAAAAAATTAAATTAGAATTAATTATTAGTTAATTAGAGACTAATTAAGGATTAAAATTTTAATTTTTAGCCCAGCAATAGAATTTCAAGATTTATATCAGATTTGATTTATCAACTTTGGAGACTCATAGATTGAGTTTTACTTGGCCAAATGAGGCCCAGGATAGCTCATTGGAAAGAGAAAATCAAGGAGAACATTTCTGAGGAGGTTTCACTAATAGATTTGGTCATTTATTGGGTCAAAAATAAGGCAGAAAATCAAACTCCGAATTTCTAAAACAAAATCAATTTTATGAGTTTTATTTTCTTCATTTTCATTTGCCCAAAGCCTCTTCTAATTGTAGATTTTCTCATCAATGATATCATTGGCCAATTAAACCATTCCAGGCATCAATAGAGAGCTTGTATTTTATTTTCAATTATTTATTCAAATAGAATTTGATCGGATTTGTTTTAATGCCAAAAATGATATTTTGATTTTATTGTTGCATCTTAATTCATTTTTTATTTCTTTTTGTAAAAAAACAATAGAAGAGATATGGAGAAATATCTCAATCAATGAGAAGGCTCCAACAATTAAAGATTGGAATTTTTGAGCAATTAAAATTGGATAGAGCAGATTTTTCTTCAACAAACTCTCCTCTCAAAATTCTTTTGGAAATATTATAAATGGAAGATTGTAGAATGTGAAAAGGACTGTTCTCCTTTACAATTCTAGACTTCTAAAAGCATTTATGTAATAGGAATTTAGAGTTGTAGATGGGAAGGAGAGAAAATTTCAAATCTGAACATTATTGAGGGTTTTTTCTTTATATCTTGAATTATGTATGATGGGCAGAGTTTGCATTTCTATAGCTCTAGTTTTGAAAGCAGAAATTCAAGTAATGTAAAGGACTATTAGAGACCAGAATCAGAGAAGCAGATTCAATTAACTGATATTTTTGGCATTTCTGTATCAAATACCAGTTTCATTTTTATGTTAATAAAATGATTGTTTTATTTTATTCATGTTTATGCATTTCTGTTGATATGGATAATTTGTCCCAATATTGTTATGTATCTCTGCTCTTATGAATTAAACTATGATTTCTGAGTAACTATTTACTCAGAAATCTGTCTTATAAAACTGATTTATTAAATAGTAATGTGTTGCGAATTTCTTCCACATATTATTGTTTAATTATTGGCTTGACTGATTTTGACAATCAATATCATTTTTTGTGAAATTTTTCCGGAGTGTTGTTGATTTATTATTTCAGTTAAATGGTCTCAATAGGATGTGTTTTGATATTCACAAATGTGAGCTAATTGAATTTCTTCATTAGTTTCACATTAATTAGAAGCAAGACATATTTAAATTCTCATTATTTAATTATCTTGCTCTTTGTTGGGTTAGATCTATATCTACCTAATTAATATAGGATTTAGATTAGTCTCTTTTGCTTGCATTATAGAATAACATTGCATTTAGATTCAGTTTTACATTCTTTTAAGTCATTTTCTCAAAGAGGCAAAATCTTAGTTGTGGTTTGGCTGAACCCAAATCATCTTAAGGGTCATTCTCTTGTCCGATCAGCAAGAAGAATTAATCTGATATCCCTGTCTATTGGTAGTTAAAGATACATTGTAAACCAATAGTGATAGGGAAAAGGTAACTGGACCTAGTTCAACCAGTCGGAGCCACTATCATAAATGGAAAAGGAGTTGTATTAAGGTCCAGACCGGGTGGTTATCCCCCAATGTTGTCGCAATGATTTTCGAGGCTTCAACATTTTTGGCACTAGAAGGAGGGCTGAGACTTGTTTTACTTTGGAGTCTTTGAATTCTAACATTTTATTTTTATTACAATGGCTCCTTTAAAACTTCCAATTTAGATTTATATTTCTGAACAAGCATCTTCTAATTCTCCACCAGAAATAGTAAGACTCTTGTCTAAGGTAAAGTTTGATGGTAAGAAAAATTCTTCTGCTTTTAATCATGTCTTTCAATTTATTCAAAATGTTTTAAATTATGATTTTCAAGGAATTGATGAAGGCATTTTATGCAGAATTTTTACTCTCACATTTGCAGCAAAAGCTAGAAACTGGGGTAGAACTCTTCTGGTTGCCTTAATTCACAGTTGGGATCAATTTGATACAATTTTCATTTGTAAATTTGATGGATATATATACGAACAGGTATGTGATGATTTTGAAGATCTACGAAGGTTTGAAGGTGAGTCTTTAATTGATTTTACCATCAGGTTTCATTTAAATTGTTTAAAATTTTAAACGGAAGATAAACCTTCAAAAAAAGAATTATTATATTGGTTTGAACATATTTGCTCTCTTCATCGCATTCTCAATCCATATGAAATTAGTTCAAGGTTTTTTCCATCCTCTTCTAACATAAATAAGGATTCCAATATGGATGTGCAAATAAATTATGATGAAGTGGTCTCACAAAGCTTGGAAAATATTTTTATCCAAATACAAGAAGACAATAACAGCAATTTTGGAGAAAGAGCCACCTTGAAATATGAAAATTACTCTACATTAAATTCAAAAATTAGATCGCAAATCAACACGTGCAAGCATCAATCAAAGTGAATAATAAAATGCAAACTGTTGTACAAATTTCTGAATTTTTCATGATGAACAAATGCGGAAAACAGAGCAGCAAAACAACCTTCTTCAAGAAAGCATGAGTATACAAAGGAATGATCTAGAATCTGAAATTTATAGTGAACAGAATGCACAAGATTTATCTAACAGAGAAAATTTTGAATTCATTATTTATGATTCTCATTTTTCACTTTATCCTGATATTTTTAATGTTGGTAATTTCTCTCCTCTCGATATTAATGATATTTCAGAAAATAAAGAGGATGATTTAAATGAATCACCAATAATTTTTTATCAAGATATAGAAACAATTATCGATCATTCTTTTGCTATTAATGAACACGAATTTTTTATTCCTCCTTGTTTTGATATATTGGATGAAATCAAAGGGAATTCTAGAGAATATTGTGAGTTATTTATGATAATTATTTTGACATCAATGATGTTGATTTCTGTTCTTCTCAAGAGAATCCTCATGATAAAATTCAAATAACTTCTGTAAATGAGGAACATTTAAATTTTGAAATTATTCCAACCAATCCTTATTCTGGAGTAGCAAATTATCTTCATGATTTCACCATTCAGGAAAACATTCCAATTTATGATTCATATCATGATCAAACTCCCATTCCTACTCATAATCATAATTCTCTTTCTAATTCACAAGTTGGAATTGACAACTATTCAAATTCCATTATTCTGGCCAATCCTTGTGAAAAAAGAAATTATTTAAAAACAATCTCAATTGTGTTGTAACATTAGTTATACCAATAGTGATTTCACTTTATTTTTCCTTTCACACTTATTTTGTTCAAATTTAGATTTATTTTCAGATTTTATTTTTCAAATTTTTGGCACTCTACACTGGCATATTGAGCATTTCAATATTGAACACTCAGTTGATGCATTGCCTCAATGGATAAATGAAGATTCAAATTATAATAGTGAACATCAAGAATTATTAAACTTTCAATTTCAATTGATGTTCATTCCTTATCAATCACTTCTTTTTTCTCAAAAGCAATACCAACAAGCGAGTGTATTTTCACAATATGATCAGCAATCTAATTCAATTAATAATATTATGTTGGATTTATCGGACTCCCATCCATTTTTCATTGATCATTTTGAAAGACATTTGGAAAGATTTCCTTCACGGAAGATCGTTAATAATTTAACATTTAATCATAACACTAACAAAATCACACAAGCCATTGTTGCTGGAAGATCATTTATACAACCTGGCCTGCCATCTTCTCTTTTAAACATTTCCCACTCAATAATGGAAATCCATCCAGATTTCTATGATCCAATTGAAATTCAGTTGGAAAGGGCATTTCAAGAGAAGGTAATGGTGAATAATCTACTAATATTAAAGATACATTCTGCTTTCAGATTGTTAGATGATCCAAAAATAAATTTTATCATAGGTTATAATGTTTGAATAAAATAATTATTAATTTAAGATATTAAATTAATAATTATTATTCTAGAATATTTAATAAATTTGTGAGATACTTAGAAATAGAAATTTGTTATTAAAAATTAGGACTCTAGAAAAGAGTCGTTTCTTAGGCTCTAAGTTAGGAGTAAAGTTAGTAGTTTGGTTAGAAGCTCATTTATTGTAAATGGACACTTGTTTATTTTCCAAGTGATCCATAACTAGATTAAGTTAGAACATAGAGCTTATAAATAGGTTAGTTTCCTATTTTCATTGTGTAGTGTGTAATGAGAGAATGTGAGAGTGTGAGTTTACGTGTGTAAACTCCTGCAATTTGCTATGTAATCTTTTTGCATGATCAACAAAGTTATGTGTCTGAGGACACTGCTGCATTTTCATGTGGTATCAGAGCCACGGTAATGCTATGAGGAGGAGATTCCATCTCTATCAGGTCGTGGAAAACTCAACTCCGTTGAATCGATCAGCAAAAGATTGGTATGAAATTTGTCAAGATTTTTATTTGATTTTAGATTTGTAAATTCTAAAATCATTTTTTTTTTAAATCCACTGCAAAATCTGTGTGAATTTATCTATTTCAAACTGTTTGAGTAAAACAAAAGGGAAAACGTTGTATAATTCTGGCATTTACATGAAAGCGTTGTTGATATAGCGCATCAAGAAATTTGAAGTATAATTCTGGCATAACCCTGATTCTGGCATCGATTTATATGTGGCATCGCTTCTGCAATCTATTGATGCATTTACATCAATCGATTCTGCATCGATTCAACTTCCAGCATTCAAACAACGTTTGAAACAGCCTTTAAAACAACGTTTTAAAATATTAGAACCAGTGTTTTCTGAATCGATTCTGCATCGATTCTGCATTTATTAAGAACCAGCAAAGCGTATTGAACCAGCAGCGTATTGAACCAACGTATATGAACCTTGCAGCGATGAACCAACGTTTGCAACCAGCAAAAAAAAACAGTGTTTCAATTGTAGCTATGTATTCAATTTGATGCAGGAAAGAGTGTTTCAATTAGTTTTTAAATAAATTGAAGCCAGCGTTTTCAACCAGTGTTGAGCCAACGTTCGATTGAATCAATTGCAGCAGATGAGTTGTGTTTATCATGAGTGTCATCAGTAAATTTAATTTAATCGAACAATTGTTAGTGAGTGTTTGTCATGTCACTGGAATGATCAACGGTGAACTTTTCCTTGGTCGAAGTCAACGAAGTGTTATTTACTGAAAATAAAAGGCCGAAATTTGCTGTAAATCCGACATAGTTATGTATTCAATTCTAGGGCGATCTGCTGTAATTAATCCGTCTTGGTTTGAAAAGGAGACCGTTAACAAGGAATGAATGACTTCGATAAACAAAGGGAAATTTGAGATCTGTATACATCTTCAAAGTGCAAATGCTCCTTGTGAAGAGCTGGAGATCACGACCATTGCAACATCCGCGTGGTGCCGGTGATTATCTATACGTATTTTTTATGTAATGTTTTTGTAATATTTTTTTTGGGAGAAAAGTCATTTTTTTCTAATGGAGTGATAAGGTATGTTTTTATGTAAAAGTAAAGGGTCAATGAAGTAATGTTTTTGTAATGGAGTGATAAGGCATCTTTTTTAAGGTTATTGTAATATTTTGGAGTAATAAGGAGATTTGTGCTTTGTAATTTGTTTATGGAGTAATATTGTAACTCAAAGTAATTTACTTTGAGGGGGGGTAATTTTTTTTTTACCAGATTGTGCAAGAGCGTCATTGTAAAAGTCAAATTTTGAAATTTTCCTTGTAAATATTTGAGAAATTAACTAGAGCCAAGTGCAAAGCTCAGTCAATTTTCTCTTATTTTAACGACTATTCGAGGGTCAAGGCCAAGCCCCGATAGTTCGTTTTTTGCATCGTGTGTTGCTGTTGTGTTGCGCATCTTGATATTTTTTTGGAGCTTGATTTGTGGTGTGAAGTTTTAAACACTACAATGTCTAAGTTGATTAATTTCTTTTCTGATTCCGACAAACTTGAAGGCTCAAAATCTTACAAAACATGGCAACGCCTCATCGAAAGCACTCTCGTTTATAATGAACTATGGCATGATATTTGTGATGGAGATGTAAAGCCAAATAAACCTACAGATGCAGCTGCACTAGAAAAATGGGAAGTTAAAAATGCCAAAGCATTAGCTCTCATTAAATCTTCTGTCAATTATGAAATGTATGTCCATATCGAAAATGCTAAAGATGCATGGTCTGCTTTGAGAACTTTTAAAGAGTTGTTTGATACTCAGCCTCAATCAAAAAGAGTTGACCTACAATTAAAATTGTTGCATCAAAAATTAACTGAAGAAGGAGATATGCTTGAATACATCTCCAGACTTAAGAATATTAAGCAGGAAATTGTTAATGTTGGTTTTCAAGAAGTAGATGATAGTTTTATGGTCACAATTTTAATTGTTGGGCTTCCATCTTCCTACACACATTTTTTGGAAACTCTACAACTAACTGGAAAGTTAGAAAAGCTAAAGTTTGATGAGCTTTGCGAAATGTTTACTCAACATGATAAAACTTTTGGGAAGAAAAAGAAAGTTGGTGAAGATGTTTTTCTCACAGAGGCCAGTACTAGCAACTCCTCAGCTGACAATTCCATAAACAAAGGAAAAGGTAATTTTAATCAAAATCAAGCAGCGCAAGGTCGTGGTCGCAGTCAACACAGAGGAAACAACTCCAACAGAGGCTCCAATTCAGGCAGAAACAATTCTCAAGGCAGAGGCAATAATCAAAATAGAGGATATCAGCAAGGCACGGGACAGAATCTAGGGAGAGGAAAATCTCAAAACAGAGCACAAAGCAGAGGTCAAGGACAGTCTCAAGGCAGAGGACAGTCTCAAGGAAGAGGCACTGATTTGAGTCAAATTGTTTGCAGACGATGTAATAGAGTTGGTCATTATGCTTCAGATTGTCGCACATCTATCAATAAAATTTCTAAGTTTCAACAGCCTTCAGCACAGTTTGCAAATGATCAAGATCAAGATGATAATGACTCAGAATATGTCTTCACTTCTTCACCAACAATCCAACTTTCCTCCTATATTAGGAGTGATTATGAAGATGCTTGGATTTTGGATTCAGAAGCAACTCAACACATGACCTGTAGACGAGATTTCTTTTGGAATTTTCAAGAGTGCCATCTTAATTCCATCTTTCTAGCAGATAATGCAAAACATACGCCTTATGGAAAAGGTGCAGTTAAATTTTTTCTCCCTGACATTGGAGAAAAATTGATTTCCAATGTGTGGTATGTACCCACCTTTAAGAAAAAAAAATTGTCTTTGGTCATGATTCGATAAGCTGGACATCAAATAATTATGGAATATAGTTTAGTTAAGATTAATTCAGTCAAAGAGAACTTCCAAACAGTGATGACAGGATATGAAGATGGAAAACTGTTAAGGATGAAAGGGACAGTTATTCCAAGGCATTTTGATTTTGCAGGGGCAGTTACTACAGGAATTTAACCTATAAGATTATGGCATGTAAGATATGGACATTTGAATTTTGATAGTCTTTCTCAATTGCATAAACAAGGGATTGTTAAAGGACTTCCAACTTTCAACAAGGAAAATGCTAAATGTGAAGCCTTCATTTATGGCAAACAGAGTCGAGAAAGTTTTCCAACAAGTACTTGGCGCGCAAACAGGTTGCTGCAACTAGTTCATAGTGATGTGTGTGGTCCACTACAAACTTCATTAGGTGGTTGCAAATATTTCTTTCTATTTATTGATGATTTTAGTAGAATGACTTTGGTTTACTTCTTGAAAAACAAGTCAGAAGAATTTGAGAAGTTTAAAATTTTTCGACAACTTGTTGAAAATGAGGTCAAAGAAAAGATAGGTACTCTCAAGATAGATAATGGAGGAGAATTCAATTCAAATGAATTCAAAACTTATTGCAATGAAAATGGCATCAAAAGGCATCTTACAAATGTTTACACTCCACAACAAAATGGAGTCGTAGAAAGGATGAATCACACATTGTTAGGCATGGCGAAATCCATGTTAACTTAAGTCCAACATATTGGGCAGAAGCAATCCATACAACTGTCTATCTAAGAAACAGATCTCCAACTGCTTCTTTAGAAGGAATCACCCCTTCTGAAGCTTGGTTTGGTTTCAAACCTAAAGTTAAACATCTTCGAGTTTTTAGATCCATCTGTTATGCCTTAGTTCCCAAAGCAAAGTGAACTAAGCTTGATTCAAGAAGTTTGAAATGCACAATGATTGGCTATTCAGATGAAAAGAAAGGGTATCATCTTTTGACCAATGGAAAATTTATTGTGAGCAGGGATGTCATTTTTTATGAAACAAAGAGTAAGAGTGCTGAAGAAATTGAAAGTATTCTTCAAAAGTTAGAAACTAAGGGCAGTAAAAGGAAAGGAAATATGCAAAGTCAACCAACTTCACCAAATTGGTATGAACTTGATTTTCCTTCCTCTGAAGATGAGTTATCCAATCCATCTACTTCAACAAAATCATCTGGGTCTTCTAGCAGTTCATCAGCGTCTCCAAGCAGCAGCAGTTCTTCTAACAGTGATTCTCCAGATTCACCACCTAAACGAAGAACATTAGTTTACATTAATCCCCTTTACAATGATGGGGACTTCTCAGCACCTCAAAAAAGTGAGCAACAACTTCCAAACTGGGCAGTTCAACTATTGAAAGATGTAAGGCCTAATGAACAAAACAAAACAGGAACAAGGGCATCAAAACGAAATGAAGGCAATTTTGCTTTGATAGAAAATGATTTTACTGAACCTTATTCTTTTCAAGAGGCAGTATAACATAAATCATGGCAACAAGCAATGGTTGATGAATATCAGGCAGTTCAAGACAACAACACTTGGAAACTTGTTGATTGTCCTCGGCATGTTAAACCTATTGGATGCAAATGGGTTTATCGAATTAAGTACAAGAAAAATGGTGATATTGACAATTATAAAGCACGACTTGTTGCTAAAGGTTTTGCGCAGCAGGAAGGGATCGATTATGAGAAAACCTTTTCTCCCACAGCTAAATGGAACACCATCCGCCTCACACTTGCCTTAGTAGCTCAAAAAGGGTGGAAAGTTCATCAAATGGATGTCAAAAGCGATTTTCTCAACGGGGACTTACAGGAAGATGTATATATGACACAACCACCAGGGTTTGAAGTTGAAGGGCAAGAACATAAAGTATGAAAATTAATCAAGGCTTTATATGGATTAAAACAAGCTCCCCGCGCTTGGTATGCCAAAATGGATGAATACCTTCGCAAAGTTGGTTTTCATCGCAGTGAATCTGATGATACTTTGTATGTGCGCCAACAGGGAAAATCTGTGGTCATTCTCATTATCTATGTCGATGATTTGATCATCACAGGAAACAATGATGATCACATTGAACAGGTGAAAACGGAATTACATACAGTTTTTAAGATGACAGATTTGGGACTACTTCACTACTATCTTGGAGTTGAAGTATTCCAACGTCCACATCAAATCTTCATTTCCCAGAGTAAATATGCAGCAGAAATTCTTCAGCGATTTGGAATGCAGGATTGTAAGCCTGTCCTTACCCCTATGGAACAAAACCTAAAACTTTCAAAATTTGAAGGGGGGGGAAAGGTGGACAGCACTACTTACAGACAGTTGATTGGAAGCTTGATTTATTTGACAACCACTCGTCCTGATCTATCTTATGCAGTCAGTATTCTTTCACGTTTTATGCAGGAACCACTAAACAACCACTGGAATGCAGCCAAAATAGTTCTTCGATATATCTAAGGAACAAAATATTTTGGTCTTCTTTACAAAAAGACTAAAAATTTTGTACTTGGTGGATATTCAGATGCCGACTTTGCAGGCAGTATTGATGACAGGGCATCAACCTCAGGTTACTTAATGAACATGGGGTCAGCTGCAGTTTCCTCGATTTGCAAGAAGAAAACTACAGTGGCCACTTCTTCAGCAGACGCAGAGTACATTTCAGCATGGGAAGCAGCATGCGAGATTGTTTGGTTACGTCGAGTTTTACAGGACTTGGGAATTCCTCCAGCAGAAGCTACTTCATTATTCATCGACATTCAATCAACAATAAAGCTTGCCAAGAATCCAGTTTTCCATTCAAATACAAAGCATGTGGATACAAAGTATCATCATATCAGATCTCTCATTGCAAAGGACGTCATCAAGCCAATGTTTTGCCCTTCAGAACAGCAGACCTCCGACATTTTCACGAAACCACTTGGCAGAATAAAATTTACTAAGTTCAGGGATGAACTTGGTATCTGTTGTAATGTATCTTTGGATCATAGGGGGGAATGTTAGATGATCCAAAAATAAATTTTATCATAGGTTATAATGTTTGAATAAAATAATTATTAATTTAAGATATTAAATTAATAATTATTATTCTTGAATATTTAATAAATTTGTGAGATACTTAGAAATAGAAATTTTTTATTAAAAATAGGACTCTAGAAAAGAGTCGTTTCCTAGGCTCTAAGTTAGGAGTAAAGTTAGTAGAATGGTTAGAAGGTCATTTATTGTAAATGTACACTTGTTGATTTTTCAAGTGATCCATAACTAGATTAAGTTAGAACATAGAGCTTATAAATAGGTTAGTTTCCTATTTTCATTGTAGTGTGTAATGAGAGAATGTGAGAGTGTGAGTTTACGTGTGTAAACTCCTATAATTTGCTATGTAATCTTTTTGCATGATCAATAAAGTTATGTGTATGAGGACACTTTTGCATTTACACAGATTTAGTTTTTGTAGTTTAATTATATTTACGTTTTTACTAATGTTTGACATGTACATACATGCAGGAATTAAAATGATTACATGGCTTTATTGGAAGTATGACTATACCTAGTCATGTTTCCTTCATTAAGTTAGAAATAGGAATAGAATAATTTTCTTTTATGTTTACATTTATTTCATTATTTCAGATTTTCAATAAAACAAGTAATGAATCCAATTTCTTTTTGGCATCCATTTCAATTATAGAGAAGCAGCCTAGATCATTTGAAAAGCTCTTGAATAATCTGATCATACTTATTTGTTAAGCCTTCAACTTTCTTGTTTTTTCAAAATTCATAACATTGATCATTCATGAAGAAATTCCAAGAATTTTCTATCACTTGACATTTTTTTATTCACAAGTAATTCTAAGATCTCATTTTTACCACTCTAGTCTTCTAATGTAATTTTGGAAAGGATGCAATCTTTACTTAGCATTTTAGATTAAAATAAGAAAATGATGTTGAACTTATAGAAAAATTGGGAGAACTTGAAGCTTCAAAAAAAAAAGGTAAAATGTACCGTAAATTTTCTTTCAGGTACGCATTTACAAGTTCATTTTCATCTATTAATAGCTTCTCTTTTCCTTAGTTTATTTTTTATTCTTGTTCTGTTTTATTTACAAGTTTTCATTTGTTTTCAAAATTTGAAGTAAGCAGCAAACCCATTTCAAACTTGCAACAGGTTCAGGGAAATTTTATTTTGTGATTCATTAGAATTTGAGCATTCTTTAACTTTACTTTCATTTATTAGAAAACCCAATTGAAATTTAAAACAGTATCGAAAGATTCATGTCTGAAACGTTTCAACTTGATTTTCATATTTCTAATGCAAGACCTCTGATGTGTTACCACATTCAGTTTTTCATAAAATACCATATCGCATTTCGCATCTCGGAGGTTTTCAATTGAATATACTTCCATTATCTTGAATCACCGATCTCCGATAATCAACTTTACCAATATTGTGATATACACATAATTCGGGACCCGATATTAAATTTAAATCAAGTTCATAAGAAATATCGCGTTTGTTCAATCGCAATAGTGGTAAGGTCATAATTTAAAAAAAAACACTGATGTCTCGGACCCGATGCGATATTAAACTTTCATAATAGATTTATCGGGCTCATTATCCATCGCATATTGGCATATCATATTTGTTACATCATGCACTTAATTTTTCCGATCGCCGAGAGCCGTATCATTCATCGCATTTCACAAAAATATGAAAGAAAAAGTTTAACATGTCATTTTTAACTTTGATGTGATAAAATGAAATGCAAAATCACATATCGCATTGGAATAAATTTAAAATTTTGTGTTTCATCACAAAAGTTCCAATGCGATAGATTGGATCACAAATGCACATATCACATTAGGCATAAGGTTAATTCTTCCATTCAAAAAGCTCCGATGCAATAAAAACTTGATCGCAATCGCGAATTGGTAAAGTCATATCACAATTGATTAAAAAGATAACTTTGAAAGACCTCTGATGTGATAAGTCTAATCGCAAATCGAAAATCGGGAGGAAAATTGAATACATCCTTGTGCGTTCATTTTAAAATTTGTGATGCAATAACTCATCGTTGATTTCTCATTGCTATCACTTTTTTCTCTTCGCTCATCACCGATTATTATAAACATTGCTTCGCTGCTATCGCAAGTTTCATATTGGCATTTCCAACATGATTATTTTCCAATAGTCCGATATGCCGATATCAATATCGCTTCATTGCATTTTTATTCATGATCATGTCACTATTCTGAATCTGCGATGCACAATGTGCAATCTGCAAAATACAAATCGCGAGATGTGGTGTGCGATGTGAAATTTGTGACATGACTGTCCACGATCCTAAATATAACATTTCTTCAATGGTATGATCACTTCATCTCATCGCACATATTTTTTTCGCATGATCTCATATCGGCAATTTTCTACTGCAACCCCCGATGCGATAAACTCCAACGCATGTCTCTATATGCAATACAAATCATACGATAAGGCATTGGGTTAATTTAAAGCAATCTTGGGTAACCATTATGATACTAAAGAAATTGATGATGAATTTGCAGCATATTCAAATCATTTTGATTTCTCATATATTACAATTTTAAATAATTCCATAATTAAATATAAAATTCAAGACCTCTCTATTTTAAATTTCATTATCTTAAATTTGGTCTTAACTCTGAAAAATTTATAAAATCATGGAATTTGTATAAAACTTATAATATTTTGAGAACATTCATCACTACAAATTCTCAATCTCATTTCTGATGCATTTGTTTTATTTTCAATTCCCTTGAACACAAAGCATTCCGTTTTTACATTTTACTGCTTACTTTAATTTAAATAAAATAAATAATGATTTTGGGTTATAGGATTTTGGTTAGTTTGACTTCTTCATGTTTTTAATGATAACTAAAAGAAGAAGTCAGCGAGTATTGGATAAACAGATATCCTTCAGGTAAGGTCAAATGCAATTATCCAATGGTAAGATTCATGTACCCACTTTCATTTATTTCCATTTCATTAATTTAGTTTCAGTTTTGTTTTTAAATTATGTTGATATTTAAATATGTTTTGCAACTCTTCATAAAAGCTTTCAATCACCTGCCAGATCGTATTTTGGAAGCCCTAAGCTCTTTTCTTGGTTTTATTTCAAGAAGCAGCGATAGTCTTCGTTGAAACAGCTACACTAGGAAGTTTCTGAACCTTTAATATGTTTCTTTAAAGCATTCCTTTTATTAGAAAATGATTAAGATAATGCTTTGAAACAAGAAGATTAACATCAGACAGAAATTTTTCATTGTGGCTGAATTTTATCATCACTGCTATCTAAATCCAAAAAACATTTACAACCCTGCAAGGTATAAGTTTTCTGAATCTCGACATAAGAAGGAATAATTACATGATTATTTTCTTTTACTTCATTTTGTTGAGACATTAATATAAACATTCTTGTTAGAGTTTGTGTTTCAAAATTAGGAGTTTCCTTTCCACTTTTAAATTTCTTCATTTTTTATTTTTTATTGTTGATTTCTTTTCCCACTTTAGCTTAAGAATTCTTTTCTTTTGGTTTTCAGTTTTGATTTTGGTGACTCTGTCATGATTTTTATGGAAGGCCTTCTTGTTACCTAACAATGATTAGCATACATAGAAAAAAAATTGTTAATAGTTTACTATTAGTTTTTTTCTTGAAATCTCTTAATAAGATTTGTTTTTCTTATTATAAAGGTAGACATACTTAAGGAAGAGATTACAAAACAAGAGAAGTTGATGAAGTATCATGAAATCTGAGAAATTTCATTTTCATCAAAATTGTAATTATTTTGAAATTTCAATATTTTATTAAGATCTTTCAAAATTCTATTATCAGTCAAGAAAAGTTATTTTTAACCAAGTAAAAACACTTTACAGCAAGCACTTTTAACTCTGAAATTGTTATTCTAAACTCTTAAGGAGTTAATGGTTCTCCCTATTTAAAAGAGTTTTATTTTTCTAGAATGTAATCCAAAAATATATTTAAACTTAAAAGATAAGAGGTCTCATCACAAGCCTGCTTACCATGATCATAGGGGAAAAATAGGCTGACATTACCAACACTGCTAAACAAACCAGGGTAATGGCTTATGATTGCAAACAATTATAAGACAAGGGGTCTCATCACGAGCCAGTTTGTTCAGTCCAATTATAACCAGTGAATGGCATTGTCAACTATCTGGCTATCAAACCAGGACAATGGCTTTTAATAACTCAAAAAAATTAAAAAAAATTAAAAAAATAAATAAATAGACATATATAAATGGATTTATCTTGAGGTCAATAATTCTTAAATAGATAGGATTTTGAATCATTCATGATTAAAACTTAACCCTGTCGAGACTGTAGATGTTTGCTGGCAGCAGTGGCTCTACCTGTGACAAATGAGTACATTTTAAAAGCTAAGTTGTAAAGTGACCCCTGCTTTATCTCTACATCTAATTAAGGACCGATATAGAGTTATGAAATATTTTAATTTATGAGGAATTTTAAGAAAATTACAATAAGATAATTCTTGCTTTTATTCAGATTAATGAACTTAGTCAAGCATTTCAAGAATAATTTTCTATTATTTAATTATTTTTACTTTAATTTTAGGAAAATTTCATTCATATCAAACAGAGATAACTGGTTGTTCTCCCATGTGTCGCCATTGTTGTAGTAAAACACAACCCTCCATTTTTTGACTTGTTCACTTCAAAAAATCGGGACCCTTTCTATAAAATTTTGGCTAAACGTCTTCCAGGATTTTGATTAAGTTGATTATCCTACAATTTTATTATTTTTTCATTTTTTTTTATATTCTTGTTTTGATTGTTTTGTTAAAATCGATTTTTTATAAGCTTTCCATTGATACTTGTTTCGCCTCATTTGGTCAACTGCTTTGTGAATGGGACTCCTTTGAAGTCTAATCAATTATGTCGTCTGAGTTAAAAAATGCGTAAAATGTACAATATTTCATTTTTGTAATTAAATTAGTTCAATAATGCATTTAGTTTAAATATTAACCCTTAGTTAGTTATTACTAATATGTTTCGTTTTTTAACTTATACAGCCAAATCACAAAGCATTAGGATTTTAGAAATGTACTCCAATTTTCAAATAAATTACTAATCTTGAAAATTCAAAATGACAAAGTGGTTGTAATTTAATAGGCAAGTCATCCCTTAGATAATTTCATAACTTAAAATCATTAAAATGGAACCAAAACAAAAAAGAAACTAATATTTAACATTAAATTTTAAATTAATTAAATTAATTATTATATTAATTAATTAAATTAAAATTTAATATAATCAAATATATATAAAAATAAAAAAATAAAAATTACATTGCATCATCGCATCGGGAGTTTTTATGAGTGCATTTCTTTGAAAACCCGATGGCCCTCACCCTCCCGATGGTCGATTGCGATGCTATAACCCTTGCCTTACTCTTTTTTTACTTTAAACTCACTCACACGTGAGTATAAGGGGATTAATATAATCTTAGTTCAATGTAAGTAGAATATTAGCATAGTGTTAGTTGTACGTTAATTTAAGTTAGTATAGTTTTAAGTTAGTGTAGTTTTAAGTTAGTTTTAAAATTAGTGTTAGTATAATGTTAGTGGATTGATTGCGATGCTATAACCCTTGCCTTACTCTTTTTTTACTTTCAACTCACTCACAGGTGAGTATAAGGGGATTAATATAGTCTTAGTTCAATGTAAGTAGAATATTAGCATAGTGTTAGTTGTACGTTAGTTTAAGTTAGTATAGTTTTAAGTTAGTGTAGTTTTAAGTTAGTTTTAAAGTTAGTGTTAGTATAATGTTAGTGGATTGATTAAGATAAGTTAGTTTAATTTTAGATTAAATATTAAATATTTAACTAATTAATTTTAAATATTAATTAAATTAATTAGTATGTAATATATGATTAATTTAATTAGATTGAAATTTCATTATTATTTAGATTAATATTAAATAATTTATAATTAATTAATTATATATTAGTTAGTTAGACTAAGATTAATTAATAATAGTTTATTAAATAGTTAATTTAGTTTATAATTAAAAAATTAAATTAGAATTAATTATTAGTTAATTAGAGACTAATTTAGGATTAAAATTTTAATCAAAATTTTGATTTTTAGCCCAGCAATAGAATTTCCAGATTTATATCAGATTTGATTTATCAACTTTGGAGGCTCATAGATTGAGCTTTACTTGGCCAAATGAGGCCCAGGATGACTCATTGGAAAAAGAAAATCAAGGAGAACATTTCTGAGGAGGTTTCACTAACAGATTTGGTCATTTATTGGGTCAAAACTAGGCAGAATATCAAGCTCTGACTTTATAAAACAAAATCAATTTTCTAAGTTTTATTTTCTTCATTTTCATTTGCCCAAAGCTTCTTCTAATTGTAGATTTGCTCATCAATGATATCCTTGGCCAATTAAACCATTCCAGACATCAATAGAGAGCTTATATTTTATTTTCAATTATTTATTCAAATAGAATTTGATCGGATTTTTTTTAATGCCAAAAATGATATTTTGATTTTATTGTTGCATATTAATTCATTTTTTATTTCCTTTTGTAGGAAAAACAGTAGAAGGGATATGGAGAAAGATCTCAATCAATGAGAAGGCTCCAGCAATTAAAGATTGGAATTTTTGAGCAATTAAAATTGGATTGAGCAGATTTTTCTTCAACAAACTCTCCTCTCAAAATTCTTTCAGAAATATTATAAATGGAATATTGTAGAATGTGAAAAGGACTGCTCTCCTTTGCAATTCTAGACTTCTAAAAGCATTTCTGTAATAGGAATTTAGAGTTGTAGATGGGGAGGAGAGAAAATTTCAGATCTGAACATTATTGAGGGTTTTTTCTTTATATCTTGAATTATGTATGATGGGCAGAGTTTGCATTTTTGTAGCTCTAGTTTTGAAAGCAAAAATTCAAGTAATGTAAAGGACTATTAGAGACCAAGATCAGAGAAGCAGATTTAATTAACTGGTATTTTTGGCATTTCTGTATCAAATACCAGTTTCATTTTTATGTTAATAAAATGGTTGTTTCATTTTATTCATGTTTATGCATTTCTGTTGATATGGATAATTTGTCCCAATATTGTTATGTATCTCTGCTCTTATGAATTAAACTCTGATTTCTGAGTAACTATTTACTCATAAATCTGTCTTATAAAACTGATTTATTAAATAGTAATGTGTTGTGAATTTCTTCCACATATTATTGTTTAATTATTGGCTTGACTGATTTTGACAATTAATATCATTTTTTGTGAATTTCTTCCTGAGTGTTGTTGATTTATTATTTCATTTAAATGGTCTCAATAAGATGTGTTTTGGTATTCACAAATGTGAGCTAATTGAATTTCTTCGTTAGTTTCACATTAATTAAAAGCCAGACATATTTAAATTCTCATTATTTAATTATCTTGCTATTAGTTGGGTTAGATCTACATCTACCTAATTAAGATAGGATTTCGATTAGTTTCTTTTGCTTGCATTATAGAATAAATTTGCATTTAGATTAATTTTTACATTCTTTTAAGTCCTCTTCTCAAAGAGGCAAAATCTTAGTTGTGGTTTGGCTGAACCCAAATCAGCTTAAGGGTCATTCTCTTGCCCGATCAACAAGAAGAAGTGATATGATATCCCTGTCTATTGGTAGTTAAAGATACATTGTAAACCAATAGTGATAGGGAAAAGGTAACTGGACCTAGTTAAACCAGTCGGAGCCACTATCATAAACGGAAAAAGAGTTGTATTAAGGTCTGGACCAGGTGGTTATCCCCCAATGTTGTCCCAACGATTTTCAAGGCTTCAACAGTTCCCCAGTTTACCTTCCACAAAAACTTCATGTGTCAAGATGGGCGTCTGAAGCGGATGGGAAGGATCTTGGGAAGAAAATTTCTCGAGATAAGTAGACATGTCCCCAAAGTCGGGCATAAAGGAGGAACGATGATGACTATCTTCCCAAGGTGGATCCTCAAGAGACATGGTTTCCACAATGGCCTCATCAGTGGGAAATATCTCATTTGAGGGATCAGGAGAATCTGAAGTGCTGAGACAAGGGGATTGAGAATACGTGTCAAGAGACACACTCAAAAGAGTATGATCAGAGGGAGGAGGATTTGAAGCCGAAATAAGTTCACAATAATAAATTTCTATTGGGCTTAACGAAATCTCATCACCAAAGGAATCAACTTGCTCAGGCAAAGGGATGGTCCATGGATCAGAAGACGTGGAGATCATGTTGACTTGAGCAGTGTTGGGCAAAGGAAGAGAAAAAATAACCATAAGGGCAGGATCTTTGAAAAGACTCAGTCATGCGCTCACATAAGGCATAGGAATACGATATACATATGGAACGTTGCTCTTGGAAGATGTGGAAGTGAAAAAGGACAACTAATCGACAGTAATGATCTTTCCTTCGTGCGAAAATTGAAGCATACGAAAGAGAGTGGACGGGACGCATAGCATGGCATGATTCCAACTGAGACCGAGCAGAAGATCGTAATTGAGTTTGGTGTCAACGAATTCAACCTCAACGTTAAATGTTTTCCCTTCTAACATAATAGGTAAACTGGCGAGAACACTAAGAGGGCGAGATTCCATTCCGTCAAAATATTCTAAAGTGTTTGGAGATTGATTGAGGGTTGGAGAACCAATGGCTTTCTAGCAAGAAAAATACATAATGCAAGTATATGCACCCTCGTCCACGACCACTTGATGGATATTCTTTCCATTAATCCCAACTTGGATAATAAGTGCAAGCTGGTGAGGGAGACGTGGGACGAAATTTTCCAAATCTAAAGTAATAGGGCTGGAATCGGCGGGGTCAACCCCTCTGATGGTAGATAAAAAATCCTTCCGTTGTGACAGATAGCTCTGAAGTACTTCCAACGCAGACATAGCGAATGGTGCCTGAGCCAAATCCTCAACAATACTGTAATGTTGAGCGGCACTTACGGAGTACACCTTTGGAAGGTGGTCGTACAATGGGCTCAGGACTGCGTCTCTCGATGTGAAGAGACCCAGAAGCATGCAGGGGAGGAGGACCATCAGCGATCTCTTTCTCTGCTACCTGACATTCTTTAGTATAATCTTTCGATCGGGTAGAAATAGAGATGGGTGCAGGACCTTTCATCATGAAGACCTGAGAGCCAAAAGGGGCGGAGGACTGAGGTTGCTCCACCATCTGAGTTTGTTGCAATGGGAATGGTTCTTTAAGAACATACGAAGTGCCTTGAGTGCATTTTAGCAATCGAATCACCTTGGCCTGTCGTAGACAGTCCTTGGTGTATTTCTCTTCGTCACAAATCAGACAAGGGTACTTCGGTTTTCGTTTTGAACCATCATCAGCACTAGGTTTTGAAGAATCCTATTTCGAGGCATCATCTTTGGCCTTACCTTTTCCCTTTTTCTTACCCTTGGAAGCTTTATCCGCCAAATTGGACTGGACGACATTCACTTCTGCGGTCTTACCGGGATTTGGAGGTGGCTGAGAAGCAATATCAGTGGAAGAAGTAGATTTTTGCTTCGCAGGTTTTGGAGAAGACTTTCGAGAAGTCTGAGACATAGAACCAATGATACCGTCGACAGATGGCATCGTCGGTGCTTTGGCAGTTCCATGTTGCAGAGCATCAGGCTAAAGTTCATATAACGTGTCAGATTGAGAGTACACGAGATCGAGGTACTAGGCATGAGTGATGGCTTGTTCCTCAATAAAACATGCCCCCATAGCAATGTCCTTAGAAATTGGACCGATGAAAGAGGTAGTGAACCAATCAGTTAGAAGTTGATCAGGAATCTCAAACTTGATCAAATGACGAGGTCGCCTCCATTCATGAATATGATCGGAGATAAGAGTAGCCTGATCCTATTTCAAGGATGTGAGGAGGTGCGTCCCAGTTTCATACCGAAATGGTAATTGAAAGTCCGTGAGAAATGCCATAGTGAGAGAATTGAAATCTTAAAAGATGCTGCAGGAGAGTTCAATGTACCACCTAGCAATGGCACCAGTGAGAGTCCTTTGGAAAAGACGTAGTTGAATTGAATCGTCAACCCAAGAGTTAGAGGAGCACCAGAGATGGTATGTCATAACATTCACTTGGGGGTCTTCTCCGAACTTGCCTTCAAATTTGGGACAATCGCAAGAGATTTTAGTTAGAACTGGAGGCCAATATGGATTACGAAGGATAGGATTATTTGTCAGCTTCGACACATAAGGTAGTTCTAGCATGGCGAGAAAAGGCAATTGTGGATTGAAATGCATTACAGGACTTTGATAAAGACTAGTATTGGGATTCCAACCAGGTTGGGAGAAATTTTGACCCCATATTTTCTGTCTCAGAGGATTTTGTGAATAGGGTTTATAAGCCTGATAGTTTTTCCCATACATTGGTTAAGGACCAGGATATTGATTTTAAGTGAACCACTAAGGCCCTGTCTAAGAAACATATCGATTTTTTTGCGGAATGTAATCAGTTCCTTGGGGCGGACCTTGTACTGCCTGAGATTGACCTTGAGGAATAAAAGGTGGGCCTTGAGGTTACACGGGTTGCCCCTGGGGTGCAGGTTGAACTGGATGTTGCGGTTGAACAGGTTGTTCCTGGGGTGCAGGTTGGCCTGGATGTTGGGGTTGGACAGGTTGTCCCTGGGGTACAGGTTGGCCTAGATGCTAAGAGCCACCGGGCTATCCCTGTGGAATAGGTTGGCCGAATGGTTGAGATGAGCCAGGTTGCCCCTGAAGACAAGGTTGGCCTGGCTGAGACAATCTAGGTTTCCCCTGAAAAACAAGTTGGCCCAGTTGAGCAATAGAGGGTTGACCTTGCTATACAAAAGTTGGGCCTTGTTGAATGTAAGGCTAGTTCTGTTGCACAAAAGGTTTTCCCTAAGATGGATATTTTTTCCCCCGGGGAACATAAGAAATTCCCTTTTGAACATAAGGTTGACCAGTAAGACCATAGGGTTGTCCCTGTTGGACCGAAGGTTGTCCCTAAAAAGGTTGTCCTTATGGACCATAGGGTTGTCCCTGTAGGTATGTAAACTAGTTGGGGTAAACCGACATTTGAGGCATCTGAACATACAATGGACCTTGTGGGTGAGGCCCATGGTGATAGATGTGATTTCCATGCTGATCATAATAATACAGAGGATTGATGGGAGCTTGCGGCTGCTGAAAACCCTGAGGGAAATAATTATGTTTCTAAATGGCCAACATGTATTGATCGTACATCAAACCTTCAAGAATTGGATTAGAAGAGACACGTGCACTACCAGTAGGTCGATGGACTCCTGAAACGTGAGGCTGTGATCCACTCACTGTGGGCCCAACATGTATCATGGAAGCGATAGGATTCGTCCCACGAATAGAAGAAGATGGTGGTAATGAAGCAATCACACTAACAGACGGTGCGGATGAAGCCACACAGACATTTGGCTTCATTGGGACAGACGTAACGATTGTCGACGCAATGGGAGTCGAGGGGGATGCACCTGATACAAACGACCCTTCCGAGGGAGTCGATGTACCCGACCATATCGGATTATCATAAAAATATGTAGCACCAGAAATTATCTGACTCACAAATGATAACCAGTCGGGAGAGATAAAGGTTGTGAGGAAGGTTGACCCGAGACATAAGGAAAATTCTCTGGAGGGAACGGATATTCTCCCGTACAAACATAAGTCTCTTCACTACTGATGGGACTCGTAGCATCCATGTCAAATGAAGACATGTTGTCAGCGAAAAGGTGAGGAGAAGTGGCAAGTAAAGCATGTGTTAATAGCAATTCAAGTGTTTCTGAGGCAAGCAGTTCTGAGGTAAGAGGAGGATCTTCTTCTTCCTTGAAACTGGCCTAAAATTCTGGAGGTTGCCAATGATATCAAATGGTTCCTCAAGAGGGGATCAAGTAGCAAGAGGTAGAACACTCGGAATAATAGAATGTCAGTAACCTTAAGGCCTAATAGGTTGAGATATCTACGAATAAACTTCGGGAGAAGGATCTTCACTACGAGGTAATGAAGGGGACAACAAAACTGGTGGTTCTACCACTGTGACTTTGTCTCAAAAACAAGAGATAAAAGAGATGACCAATTCAAGACTTCAAGACCAAACACTAAGGAACTACTTAAGACAAGCCAAGAAAATAACTTTAATGGGCGTGTGTTCGTAGGTAATCAATTTTATGACATTGAAACAAAACTCTGCCCTTTAATATTTTAAGAGTCAAGAAAAGGGAAAAAGGTGACTCTAGTCACTTTCAGGTTAAACGAGCTTGAAACGACAAGTGCTCAATGATCTTTTGAATTTTTAGGGAGTCATGGAAAGATCAAAGTGACTACTCTAGAAATCTAAGCGAGAGGGTGTACCAAGCTCCCATGATCTGCAATATACACCTTGGTGATCAAATGAAAGAGAAATTACCAAGGACTTAACGTACGTGCAAGCAGTCTCCCCGAATGCTTTGTTCGGTGTATCACGGTTGTAGGGCGGTAGACTCGGATTCCTATGGATAAAGGATTGAAACCTATGAGGGTCTCCCTTTATATACTCGATGGTACGGGGAGCACAATTCTATGCTAGTGTTGTCTAATGTCAGATGGTGAATGAAAACTACTAGGTTTAATGATGCCAGAACACATCACTAGCCTAGACCTCTAAATATGAGCGTTAAGTTTCAATGCTTCCTTAGGTTGATTGAGTTCATTTTAAAATTTATTTTTAATTAATGTTGCGGTTTCAAGGCCTTACCGAATGTAATCTCAAATCCCTAATGTACAACTATATGCAAAAGAACATCATTTCAATTCGATGAATAGCTAGCTAAGAGAAGGATATAGAAGTTCTAGCAGAAACAACGGGCAATCAAATTTAAAAAGAAATTTTTCCTAATGTGTTGAAGATTGCAACAGAAAAAGTGAAGGAGGCATCCTGAAACATCATCCTTGATCCTAGTTGGAAAATAATCACCTAAACTAGGTGGGGCCCACACAGACTATTTTTAGGTGTATGTCTATTTTTAGACATGGTGAGCATATTCTATATGTAGCAGGAGGCTATTTGTAGATGGTTGGTCAAATGTGAAAAATAGATGAAATTCTATTTTTAGAATATTGGGCGAAGTCTATTTATAGAGCGTTGATCTAAAAATAGATGCATGTCGAATATTATTAGCTCTTAATAATATTTGGACTCTAAACATTATCTTATTCTCTTGGAGCACTTCAGTTAAGTGCACAGATGTGGCACAACAGCTGACAGAAGGAATTACGCTATTCCTAAGGGTTTACTAGAGCTATTGCATGGAGGACTTCAGTTAGAACTCATGTGACAGAGTTTGGTGGAGTTGGAGAAGTAGTTGGTGGAGTTGTATTTAGTTTAACTCAGTTAGACTCAGTTGAGCTAGTTGTATCTAGTCTAGCTGATTGATACACTAGTGAGAGTGGTGTGAATTAATTAGTTAATTAATTCACTAAATAATAACTCATTAATCAACTGAAGAATACATCAGTTAACTACAGTGCATGGCAGTTTCAGTGGAGACCAATGGAGAGACAGGTGAAAGAGCAAGTGTGACTATCGGTTGTGACTATAGCGATGCATTGATTGCATCCAAAACTCAGTGGAGATGCCAATGAGGATTGCGTGAGAAAGGCTGGCTGAATTAAAGTTCATTGAGAGCCATTCTTCAGCAAGGATTGTGTAGTAGAGGCAGGCTAGTAGGTGGCGAAGATCGATGCATGGATTTGCAAGATCGAGCCTGATTAGTGTGTAGCAATTGTATTGTACTGAGAGCTTGATATGATCAGCTTTGTATTAGGATTGTTACATGATCTCTATGACATATATTATATACAAATAGTTGGGTTTTTCAGCTTCTGGCTTTCCCGTTAAACAACTGTGTTAATGTGTGTGAATTTTTATTGTTTCATTTGTGCATTGCAGTCTTGATTTAATTTCCGCAAATGATCAATGGTGGAATAGATTCTGTATTTTGCATGAAGTTAAAATAGTGTAAGATCAAGAGAATCTCGGACATATAACACATAAGTTATATAATTTCTACATGGTATCAGAGCAATATTGATCATTGGAGGAGATTGCAATTATTGAAGCGGTTGAGTTTTGTGATGGTGGAATTCGAATTTACTGCAGTGTTTTCTTGGTGTTGAAGTTGAGCATTCATTGAAATTTATTTCAACGAATTGCGATTGGAGTATGCCCTTGATGGCAGCTCAAATTACATAGCATGGAAGGACAGGATGGAGGCGGTGTTGGATGATAATGGGCTGAAGGAGTTCATCGATAGCGATGTTCCTAAGCCGGGTTCTAGCGATGCAGCTGCGCTTGATGCATGGAAAAGGAAGGTAGAAAAGTGTCAAAGGATTCTGTTGGAAGGTGTGAAGGACCACATTATTTCCAGCCTTCACAGGAAAGCCACTCCATTCTTAATGTGGAAGGCTTTGACAGACTTGTTCCAAAGTAGAAGTGACCAGAGGAAGTTGGCGCTTAAAGACAAGCTCAGAAAAATAAAAATGGAGAGGAATGAGACTATTCCGGTATACTTGAAAAAGTTTTTCCAACGCGGGGATGAGCTTGGGAGTGTAAGAGTCAGTGTTGATGAAGAAAACTTGGTGAGCTTGGCTCTCCTTGGGCTTCCTAAGAGTTGGCATAGCTACGAAGACTCTGTAAATGGATGGGATAAACTACCAGGATGGGAGAAACTGTGGTCGGATCTTGTGTAGGAGGAGATAAGGCGGGGTACTAGGGATGGATCTTCATTGAAGAATGAGGATGAAGAGGATTGTGCTTTGGTTGCCAAGGAAAAGAAGAAGAAGGGGAAGAAATTACATTCTATATCTGAGGCCGGTGAATATGGCAAAGAGCGTGACATGTCCAAAGTGAAGTGTTTTCACTGTCACGAACATGGGAATTTCGCCACTAATTGTCCACATAAGAAGAAGAATAAGATGGTTGTTGGAGCTGCAGCTGGTGAGGCTCTTGCCTCGCAATTTTAGCTTGACTTCTCATTGATCGCATGCATGGTGTCTAGTGCATTGGGATCGGGGTGGTACTTTGATAGTGGTGCTTCCTTTCACATGACGGGAAATGTGAACCTTTTCAGTGACTTGGTGGAGAAATATCTCCAGTTGCATGTTGAGTTGGGCGACAATGGATGATACAATGCGACCAGCATTGGTACCATTACCTTTCATAGGGAGTCAGGTAAACTCATTCTTTTACAATATGTTGTGCATGTTCTAGGTTTAAAGAAGAATTTAATCTCAGTAGCAATGTTAGAGGATAAAGGCTATGATGTTGTCTTTAGTGAAGGAAAATTTTTCCTTTGGTACAAAGCAACAAGAAAAGTCAAGAAGGTTGGGATTCGAGCTAAGAATCTTTACAGACTTGAAGTAGATGGGATTTCTATGGAGCTTCCTACTATTTGTAAGTGCAAGAAAGACATGCAATTGATGCTTGAGAAGGGGCAAGTTTTGCATGCAGGTAAGAGTGAACCTCGGGATGTGGAGTAGCATCAAGATGAGGATCATGGAGTGGGAGCAACCACTCATGCAGAGAAATTTTGTGCCAGACGGGCAGAGGGAGTGCATGCAACTATACCACCAAGTAAGAGGTGGGGCAACATGCATGGATAATCCAAGAAGAAATTTCTAGGCAGAAATCATGGAGATGGTGTGGATCTCATGAATTGAACCTAGCTATGAGGAGCCCATAGAGCAGTAGTAGCATGATCAGTTGGATTGATGTAGGTAGATCAAAGTGACAGTGTCGGATACTGGAGCGTGGTTCAGAGTTGACAGCAAGTGCAGAGTGCATGGGTGCACAGTTCAACAACACAGTGGTTCCTGAAGACAAGTGCAGTTGGTACTAGCAGAAGTCGAATACTTTGATGACAGATGCATTATACTGATTGAGATGTTTGGAGGCTATTTAGTTTTGGAAGTGTTGCAAAGGTTGCAGGGCGAATGCATGGAGTTGCATGTCGCATGCAAAGACAGTCCTTTCTTGTTGAGAGGGAGTGTTTAATATTGCAACAAGAAATAGTGAAGGAGGCATCCTGAAACATCATCCTTGATCCTAGTTGGAAAATAATCACCTAAACTAGGTGGGACCCACACAGGCTATTTTTAGGTGTATGTCTATTTTTAGACATGGTGAGCATATTCTATAAGTTGCAGGATGCTATTTGTAGATGGTTGGTCAAATGTGAAAAATAGAAGAAATTCTATTTTTAGAATATTGGGCAAAGTCTATTTATAGAGCACTGATCTAAAAATAGATGCATGTCGAATATTATTAGCTCTTAATAATAATCAGACTCTAACAGCAACTTATTCTCTTAAAGCACTTCAGTTCAGTGCACAAATGTGGCACAACAACTGACAGAAGGAATTACGTTATTCCTAAGGGTTTACTGGAGCTATTGCATGGAGGACTCAGTTAGAACTCAAGTGGCAGAGTTATGACACAGTTGGAAGAAGTAGTTATGGAGTTGTATTCAGTTTAACTCAGTTAGACTCAGTTGAGCTAGTTGTATCTAGTCTAAATGATTGATACACTATTCAGAGTGGAGTGAATTAATTAGTTAATTAATTCACAAATAAAAACTCATTAATCAACTAAAGAATACATCAGTTAACTACAGTGCATGGCAGTTTCAGTGGAAACCAGTGGAGAGGTAGGTGAAAGAGCAAGTGTGACTATCAGTTGTGACTATAGTGATGCATTGATTGCATCCAACACTCAGTGGATATGCCTATGAGGATTGCATGAGCAAGGCTGGAGTAATTCAAACTCATTCAGAGCCATTCTTCAGCAGGGATTGCGCAGTAGAGGCAGGCTAGTAGCTAGGTGGCAAAGATCGGTGCATGGATTTGCAAGATTGGGCGTGATTAGTGTGTAGCGATTGTATTGTACTGAGAGCTTGATATGATCAGCTTTGTATGAGGATTGTTACATGATCTCTATGACATATATTATATACAGATATTTGGGGTTTTCAACTTCAGGATTTCCCATTAAACAACTGTGTTAATGTGTGTGAATTTTTATTGTTTCATGTGTGCATTGCAATCTTGATTTAATTTTTGCAAATGATCAATGGTGGAATAGATTTTGTATTTTGCATGAAGTTAAAATAGTGTGAGATCAAGAGAATCTTGGACATATAACACATAAGTTACATAATTTCTACATAATGCATCTAACACAACCAAAGCAGAAAACGAAAGGATCTTCTTTTGTAGTTCACTTTTAATGAGAAAGCTACTAATGCAAATTACTACGCTTCATTTTCAAACCAAGAGAAAGAATGCAAATTTTGTTCTTTTAGATGAGTGAGAAGCAAAATGCACTGTTACACTAAAAGACAAAATGAATACTAGTTTCGAGCCATTCGAATGAAATGATCAAAGACAAAGAGACCAATCCAATGTGAATGTAAAACACACTCAAAACATAAACGCATTCCTTCAAGAAAAAAGAGGACTTTTCAAATCGACTCAATGAGTAATGTAATCTATGCTCAAGGAGATAGAGGGAAGGTCAAGCAACACCAAGATGACAGTTCAATGACCCAACGACATGTAGAATCAAAAGAAAAAAATCCAACAATCAGTCAACAAATTTAAAAGATAGAAGACTAGACTGACTCAAACTCAACTCAGAAGGCTCAGTGAGGAGGTGGCCAAACAAGCGACAGAAGACACCTAGAAACCCTAGGATACCAGAACCACACTGATTAGATGAGGGGAAAACAACCTAGAATAATGGGACAGGGAAGTCAAAGCAATTCAAATGGACTAATTTAAGAGGGAAAAACCAATCCAGAGGCAAGACACACTGGCTAAACGTAGGGAAGAAGCCCAAATCCAAACCTACAGGATTCGGCACGATTGTTCAGCTGTAATCCGCACTGAACAAGGGAAAGCACAATGTAAAATAGGCAGCAAGCGCCAATCAACGCGACTATTAAAGAAACAGCAGCGCTGAGCTAGAAAACTATGGAAGGGATAAAAAGCCACTGAGAAAAGGCCAGAATTTACACTCTGAGAATAGGTATGATGGCTAGAAATAGTTAGAAAAGAAAAACAAAGCAGAAAAGTGGCAATACGACCAAAGTAGGATAGACAAGAAAAACACTAGACGAACAATGAGAGATAACAAACACACTGATCCCTAGCGGAGTCACCAACTTTTTGAGCAGGAAAATCCCCTCTACAGATAGAGGCGATCCCTCTAGCCTTGGGGTGGGTCTAGCAACAAGGGAAAATGCTAGACTTTTGGACTCCTAGCTTATAAATGAAAAAACAAGTTGGGATATATAACCCACCTTGGTCCAATTCTCTTGTCGTGGCTTGCGGCAGCAATCCTCTGATATTTATCTTCACACGTTGCGATCCTTCACTGATAATGTTCATGTACCTGCAAAGAGATCAAGTGAACGATGACAGCATACGAAAACACATTTTCATTTGCAGCTATTCGATTGGTCAAGGAGAATCAAACATTTTTCATATGATTGAACACAAAATTGGAACCAAAAACCAGTCATGTATTAATGATAGAGAAAAGAAGTTTACAACATTAATGCCTTAACGTTGTAGCCTCCTTCGACGAGTTCAGTCCGGCGCATCTCAAGCGTTCGTTCGAGATATGACTCGATGAGGCAATGGGCCTAAACTCTCTCTCAAGAATGGATTCCTCTCTGCCTTATTCTACACACCAGCTATAGTAATGATTGTTCAGCGAGCTACAACACTGTGAGAGGGAAGTATTTATAGGAGAGGAGGAGGTGGTTTGGGATCCCTCATAAGCTGGAGGAGAGGTCTATCCCTTTGGGGAGTTGCACAATCTTAGGAAACAAGAAGCCAAAGGGAGGAATTCGACATTATTCAGTTGAACAAACCATGATGACTCCGCTTATGAAGTTGTTAAGCATGGAAACTTCATTTCTATTTAAAAAAATTTCCAAAAACAGTGTGGCATGGGTGCCCCACTAAGACAGAGCGCCAATGGACGTGGGGCTCAGTGTTAATTTCTCCATGGGCGCAAGGCCATAACTGCCCAACACTGACCCAAAATCACAAGTTTTTGAGAGTCTTCTTGAGGAATGCTCAACAAAGGAAATGTTCTTGAAATGCCAAGGGATGAAATGACACTTATAGCAAGGTATGAAAATACATATAAGTCACTGAAATGATCCTCCAATGTTCGGGATGGAGATTGTAGGGATGGTGACAAAATATTGTGTAATAATAACATGATTTCTTCAATATTTTCTATCAGGGAAGAAGCAAATCATGAGGGTAAATATATGTGTTCATTAATTTTTCGCTCAACTTGTTTGCCTTCTTTGCTAGTTGACTTCCGTGTTGACTGGGTTGTAATGATGTTTTTTTATCATCGATCCAAGTCATGAAGATAGGTATAAATCATTATTCTAGTTATTTTCCACCTGCCCATATGTCACGTTCTTCAGCTGGAGTTTCGGAACCCATCAAACCTTCAACTATGATGCGGAATCAGACATTAGTTGCAGAATCGATGTAATTCAATAGCTCATGTAAATATTGAGTTAAATAATAAAGAACAATGAAAATTATCAAACAAAATATGGTTAGTACTTGTTATTTCCATGAACCTTGTAAATTGAGTCTTAATTAGAATTATTAGAGTAAAAAAGGAGGATGGAGTGTAGGAAGGTTGTCAAAAAGAGACAATTTTGGGGTTCAAAATATAGAAGAGGTGATGAAGGGGCTCTGACGAGTTATCAAGTAAATTGTTGTCAAGGTGGAGATTGTTAGAATGCGATAACAATTAAATTAAAAGAAAATGTAAAAACAAAAAATTTACTTAGGTAAATATTTGATGGTTAGCCTAAAGGTGTTGGTTTACGAAACTGGTGGTAGCTCATATAATGCATGTAATAGTTCCAATATATTTATATTGGGGTAGCCCAAGGGATGGGTGGAGGGGGTTGTAAGCCTGATTGTAATTGTTCATCTTAGATAGTAAAATGCCTTAACTTTCCCCATGGATGTTTCCCTAATAAACTATCAAGACTTTACCACGTGAATTTGATGTTGTGTGTGTTATTCTCACTCTTGTCATTATTATTTCTCCAATGTCGATTTTTTTGTAGGCTCTAAATACCAATATTTCCTTCATACAAATATATTGGAATCAATATCTATCACAAGATATACTGGAATTATGGCATTGAGAAAAGGATAAATGGATGATGGAAATATTATTATGGACTTGTAAACAATTGTAAGTTAGTAGATATTTGGACACGAAATTAAGAAAACTCCTCTTTCATAATCTCATCACCCTATTATTTTATATGGAGGTGAGGTTGGGGGATGTAGTATCTCCTTAGAGTGATGGAGGAAGATAAAACAATTCCAAAATTGGTTTATAACATGTAAGCTCAAGATTAAAGTAAATATACCATATCTTATCCTCTTCTTAGAAACAAGTCTTTCCCCCATTGAGAACATGATTATGAGAAGAGGTTAAACAACATGGAAGACAAGAGGTTTCCTAAAATTGCTTCTAACTCTACTCAAAATCTTCAGCATGTGTTATATTTTTTGGACAACTAGCCCCATGTATGATTTATATGCACCACACACATAGGGGGGTCACAGGGGGGTTGTCAGCATCCGTGTTTGATACTTCCCCCTCGCATGGGGTTCAGGGACGTGCCCAAAATAAATAAAAATTGGGAAGTTTTTTTTTTTTACGTTCCTTTTGGCAGATTTCAACTTACATATTTCAATTTTAATGGTTTTTCGATGCATGGTGGTTTACCTATGGTTTTTTAAATATGGTTAAAGGAACTATAGTTGTATTCTAATGTAGGGTTAATGGATTGGGGGTTTATGAATGTTATAGCATATACCTATTGTATAATAACTTTGTAAAGATAATATAATGAAAAATTAATATCTTTTTCTCAATTTTGGGTTCGAGGAGAAAGAATATTTATGTTCATTTTCTAGTGATTGACATTATATATTTTCTATTAGCTTTGAGAATTTGTTTGCGAGAATTATCTATAAATTTTTAAAGCCCACGTTTCGTATTAGAGAAGCTTTGGCTTCAAGGGGATGCCTTTGTGACTAAGGGGTTTGGTTCTAGCCTATGGTAGCCCCTATTACAATGGGATATTTTTGGAAGAGATTCTTGTGGTGAAAAGGAAATGGAAAGTAGTTCAAAGATATAGATTGAGAAATTCAATGGATTGAGTTTCAAGTAGTGGAATATATGGAAAATTTATTGATGGATAAAAGATAAGAGGATCTTCGTGGATCTTGGTACTGCACCAACAAGGATGTCAACAGAATATTAGACCAAGTTGGATAAAAAGGAAAATAACACAATATGATTGTGTCTCTCTGATTTAGTATTACTGAATGCTTCAGGAGAAGCTACAATGCAAGATTTTGAGCTTCCACTACTTGAAAGTTCACCCACTGAATCATTATTATTAAAGGATAAGAGATGAAAAAATAAGGAAATCCAAAATTGAGATGCCTTGTTTGTAATAGGATTGTCTCAAAATAGAAATAAAAATAATTCCTCAAGTGAGAAATCTAAATCTATAGGAAGATATAAATTTCCAGGAATGTTCGTAAAGGTATGTTGGAGATGTGGAAAAGAAGGGCATTACAAGAAATATTGCAGATCCAAAATTCTTGGAAGGGATTTGAAGATGCTCCTTTACATAAGAAAAAACCTCCTCATATGAAGGAGGGGATGTGAACTTGGTTTTTTTCAAGTAAATCATGCGGCATGGTTGGTTGACTCGGGTGCATCCTTTCATATGACTCCTCACAAAAATGGATTTGTGAGTATGAAAATTTTGACGGTGGTGATTCTTTCCTAGGAGATTACTCGAAATCTAGAATCACGGGACAAGGAAAAGTCAAGTTGCAGTAGTGGGTGGAAGGATTAAAATACTCCCTGGTGTTCTACACATTCTATGATTAGCAAGAAATTTGTTTTTTGTAATCAATACGAGTGATGCAGGTGTACATATAGTTTTGAAAAGGATACGTGTAGGATGGGTTGAGGAGAAATGGTATTGCTAAGGGGAGTTTGGATTGGAACTATGTATAAGCCACTAGGAAAAATTGTTAGCGATGGGTACAATAGTTTTAGTTTTCTCAAGAGGATCATAAGAAGGAAAAACTCTTATAGTGTCTAGAGAGAATATTATATTGTGGCATCAAATACTAGGACATATTAGAAAGAATGGCCTTTAAGTATTACACGGTAATGGTATTGTAGAAGGTATGTCTAATTTCTATATGGATTTTGATTTATATGAAAATTGTTTATGTGGGAAGCAGAATCAAGTGAGATTTTCCTCTTGTGCTAAAAGGGAAAAGGGAATACTATTAGTTAGTGCAAAGTGATGTGTTTGGACTTGTGTTGGTTCCATCCTTGGGTAAATTTATGTACTACATTTCATTTATAGATGAATTATTAAGGAGTACATGAATATATTTCCTCGGTAATAAATTTGGAGTCTTTGACAAATTTAAAGAATATAAGGCTCTGGTAGAGAATCAAATAAAGAATAAAATGAAGGTGTTGATGAAAAATAATGGTGGGGAGTTTTGTGGGAATAATTTTGATGAGTTATTTAAGAAGTGTGGTATAACATGACATGAGACTACCCCATACACACCTCAATAGAATGGATTTGCAGAAAGGTTGAATAGGACATTGATGGAAAAATAAAGGAGCATGCTCAATGATGCTAGGTTAGGATAGAGATTCTAGGCAAATACAATGCATATTGCATGTTACTTGGTAAATAAATCACCCTCATTAGTGTTGGAGGATAAAACTCCACATGAGGTATGGACTAGTGAGAAACCATCTCTCACACATCTCAAGGTATTTTGTTGTGATGCATATGTATTTGTTCTAAAGGAAAACATAAATAAGTTGGATAGAAAATATAAAAGGTGCATCTTTATTGGTTATAAAGATGATTTAGAAGGTTACAATATTTGGAACATAAAAACAATGAAATTTTTGTATAGTTGAGATGTATTATTTATAGAAGTGAGAGATGTTATCAAATAAGAAGTCCTACCAAGTGAAAGATGGTTTAAAAGGTTACAAGCTTTGGAACATAAAAACAATGAAGTTTGTGTATAGTTGAGATGTAGTATTTATAGAAGTGAGAGATGTTATCAAACAAGAAGTCCTACCAAGGGAAAAATAACAAGAGAAGATAGAGTTTGAACTAAAGGATGACGGAGCACACTCTACAGAAGAACATGAATAAGAAGAATAAGAACCACATACTTCATTTTTTAGGAGATTGATTCGAGAAAGAAGGTAGCCATACAGGTATAGCCCACTTGATTTCCATTCAAAATTTGTTTTTTTATTACTGATGATGATCCTAGACTTGTTAGGGAGGAAATAGATACAGAGGATTGGAAAATATAGAAAAATGCCATGGTTAAAGAAATGCCAACCTTGGACAAGAATGAGGCTTGGGATCTAATGGAGTTTCCAGCTAGAAGAAAAACAATTAGCAATAAACTGATGTTTAAGAAGAAGTTGAATGAAGAAGGAAAGGTGGAGAAATACAAAGCTCAGTTAGTTGAAAAAAGTTATTCCCAAGTGTAGGGCACTGACTTCAGTGATATTTTTTCTCCTGTTTCAAATTTAGTTTCTATTATATTTATTTTATTTTTTGATGGTGATTTTGATTTTGAGATATAATAAATAGATGTGAAGAGAGGATTCCTACATATGAATCTAGAAGAAGAGATTTATATGAAGCAACGAAAAGGCTTTGCAGTGAAGGGTAAGCAAGAGTTGGTATATAGGCTGAAAATGTCCTTGTATGGGTTGAAGCAATCACCAAGGATACATATATACAAGGACATGGCTTCAAAAAAAGCAAGGTAGATCACCATGTGCATTTTTTTTGGTGATCGTCTTATTTCTTTGGTCTTTTATGTAGATGATATGTTACCAATTGGAAATTCTAGGGAAATAATCCATGATGTGAAAACTCAATTGTCCTGTAAATTTGACATGAAGGATCTTGCTACTGGAAATTTCATTTTGGGCTTGAAAATTAAAAGAGATTAAGGAAAAGATAAAATTTTTATTAAATCAGAGGAAGTATGTATAAACAATAATACATAGGTTTAATATGCAGGAAAGTAAACCGGTGAAGGTCCCTCTTCCTATTGGTGTAAATTTATCTGTGGATTAGTGTCCCAAGACACAAGAAGAGGAAGACGACATGGCCCGTGTTCCATATGCCAGTGTGGTTGGAAGTTTGATGTACACCAATGGTATGTACAAGACCAGACATTGCACATGCAATGGGAGTATTGAGTAGGTATATTTCAAAACTAGGGAAAGGGCATTGAACAATAGTAAAGAGGGTTTTCAGGTATATGTGTGGCACTTCTAATTATGGATTATGTTACCAAGGAAGACCAGGATTGAGAAAATTGTTGGAAATGCATGGTTATGTTGATCTAGATTGGGCTAGAGATATGGATCGTAGAAGATATATAAGTGGGTATGTGTTTGACCTGTTTGGAGGAGTAATCAGTTGGATGAACAAGAGACAATAGGTAGTGGCACTTTCAACTATAGAAGTTGAATACATGGCATCCACTCATGCAAGCAAGGAAGTAATTTACTTACAAAGATTGTACTCAAGTATGGGTTTGGTATAACAAGCTATAAGGATAGGTTGTGACAACCAAATTGCAATTTTCTTAGCAAAGAACCTTCAGTATAAAGCATGTTGATGTTTATTATCACCTTGTGAAGGATATTATTGAAAACAAGGTGTTGGTGTTTGTAAAGGTGGATACTTTGAAGAATGGTGCAGGTGCATTAAGAAAATATGTTATCATTGAAAAATTATCTTAGTGTAAAGAAACAATGGGCATCACTAGCTTGGATAGGTGGTTGTGTACTCTTGTGGCCCCCTGTATGTAAAGAAATTTACAAGTGGGAGAACGTTGGGTATGCATTATATTCTTGTCATGGCTAACCCCATGTGAAATTATCAAGCCCCCCATTTATGGGTTATGTAGGGGGGAAACACCCTCGGGGAAAAAAAAATTGGGTATTTTTTATGTGTATGTTTTTTATTGGTTTTAGGCGCATAGTTTCTGCTATTAGTGATGTTCGGGCACATGGTGTTTTTTCCCATCGTTTTTTAGATCCAATCAAAGGTACTAAAGTTTTATTCTAATCCAAGGTTAATGAGTTGGGGGTTTATGAATTCCATGACATACACACATTGTATTGTAACATTGTAATATAATATAATGAAAAATCAATTTGGTTTACCTGATTTTGGGTTTCACGAGAAAAAAAATTGTGTTAATTTTGTAATATTGTCATTGTATCTTTCTAGTTAGTATTACGAATTTATTTGCAAGAATTATCTGTATAGGGTTAAAACCTACACAAAATCTCCTTGGACAGTGAGTGGCATCATAAGGATACCCAAAATTGGCTAGTCCATTGGAGGAAAAAGGAGTAAATATTGTGCGAAATAAAGACAATGTTAAAACTATTATTACATTGAAGTTTCTGGATAAATTGTGGGGTGATAAAGGGTTAGAGGGGGAAATGAATCTAAGATATTATAAGGAGGCGATCAATCCAAATCTCGAAAATCAAAAGTATCTCTCTATATTTACTAGTGTAAAGAAGAAAGTAAGGATTGCTAAAATAAGAACAAATTTTCATGAGCTCCATAAAAAGATTGGTCACTGGTTAGTTCCCTAAACACCATGGGATGAAAGAGTATGTCAACTTTGTGACACTAAGATGGTTAAAGATGAAAACCGTTTCTCTTAGATTATATAGCTTATACTCATATGAGATCTAAATTTCAAAGTATTTGGAATATTACCAACCTTATTGACCTTTTAACTCAATAGGACTATGGTGATCTTGGAGCACTTTTCTTAATGTTTTTTGAGCATAGAAAAGAAATTTTAGAGGTTTTTGAATAATATATTACTTTCTTAAGGTTCCATAAATCATATTTGGTCTTACTGAATGTTCTTTTTCATCATCATCATCATTATAAAAACATTTTATTAAGGTATATTCATTTAGTTATGTATTTTTTTTAATTATTGTCTTTTTTTTCCTAGAGGAATGAGCAACTAGGTAGAATCATCCCGTACTTGCATGGTATAGGGTCAATTCTAATCGCTACCACTATAACCTCTAGGTATCCCAGCATGCCCCCAAAGATGACAACATGGGTCTATGTAGAGGGATTGGACATGGAACATTCATCACTCACATTACTTTACATACCTTGGGCTTGCCAAGTAAACTACCCTTAAGGGGCTATTTAATCACTGAAATTGAATGTTATATGAAGTTATAATTTTGGTTAATCTAAAACTTTGATATTTTTTTTAAGAACTTGAGTTGATTTGAAATAGAAAAAAAACCTAAAAACATTGTTCTACTATATATATATATAAGTCTTAAATCATATTAAAACTTTATTTTTTTCTAAATTTTATTTCCATTTTTATCAATTTTTTATAAAAAATAAATTATTTTTATTACAAAAAATTTACCTTTAAATTATATATCAATATGTCTTTAATAAATACATTAAAAATCATAAACCTTTATCATTTAACATTATCACAAAATTAAATTAAACTTACTTATTTATTATATATCATTACAATATTATTTTATTCACTAAATTATTATCTAATATAAAAATAATTATTTATCTATTAAAATATATAACCAAAACTTTATTACTACCCCAATTTAAACTAAAACATTGTCATGATGACGTTTTACTCAATACATATAAACCAAACTTATCAAAATTTAAACTATGACATTGTCATCATGACTTCTTACTTCAGCCACTCCCTCCACCCAACAAATACCAGTTGAACTCAAACTTCCATGATTAGAAATTTGAAAAGTGTTTAATTTATAAATAGTCAAATATATATATATATATATAAAATTTTAGATAAGAAGTTGTAGGGTCACTGAAGAAGACATAAAGTTGTAATATAAAATAAGAAAACTTTAACTCTAATAGAGTAAGGCTAGCTGGTTATATTAAGGTGTTAACCAATTGAATATAGAGATAAAAGTTGTTAGAAAGTCAATGCGCTAACATATTCGGTTATTAAGAGTGCAGATTTCATAAGCTATCAATAATGATGATTAGATAATTTTCCTAATTTGTGTGTCTAATTCTTTATTGTTGCTTGTGAAGAAACATTTGAATGTATGCTATTTAATATATTTTTATAGTCACTAGGTTGTAAGTCATTTCACAATTTTTAAAAAAAATTGTGAATTCGGCATCCCATATCCCCATTGTAAACATGTTTTAGAATCATCATTATCATGGAATCACTTTCATAATAAAATTGGATTGGGTAAACCTATATCAAGCTTCATTTTGTACCGTATAAATTTCATCTCCAAAATGCAAAGATAAAGGTGATGGTGTAAGTCAAATTATACAATTAATATAATTTGTTAGCCGTGAGATCAAGTCAATTTAAAGTTGTTAGTGCTCATCGTATTCACAACTCATGGTATTAGTAAATATGGTGTTTTGTATTTGACTAAATTTTTGAGTTATTTCTTGTTTTAGTGCATGACATTTTTATTTTTTAGTTAAATAATTTTTTTGTTGTCTTTTTATTAACAATTGGTATTAGAGCGAGGTTGTTATGCCAAGTTATTGATGGGAAGAATTATGAGCATGGAGATAGCGACATTAAGTGATTTGGAGAAATTAAATGGGGCTATTTTTTCCCTATGTAAGGCGCAGATGGAAGACATATTGATTTTAAAGGATTAGCATTTGTCGATTGAGGGAGTAGTGAAGAAGCCCTCATCAATGACAAATGATGAATGGAATAAGTTGGATAGAAATACCATTGCCACAATTTTTCAGTATTTGGCAAAGAATGTATATTTTAAAATCATTGGAGAAAAGACGACAGAAGGGTTGTGGAAAAAGTTGCATGATTTATATGAGAAGAACGCGACATCGAACAAAGTCTTCTTGATGAAGAAATTGTGTAATCTCAAGATGAAGGAAGGTGCTTTAGTGGCAGAGAATTTGAACGAGTTTAGTATAATAACAAGTTAGCTTGCCTCTGTCAAAATTATTTTGGATGACGAGATTAGAGCCATCTTATCATTGTGCTCTATACCAGATAGCTGGGAGAATTTGATAGTAGCTATTAATACTTCAGCACCTGCAGGGACCTTGAAGTTTGATAATGTTAGTAGCAGTTTAATGAATGAGGAGTTGTGTCACAAAGCAATTGCATAAAACCAGGGAGGAGAAGCTCTAGTCTTAGCTGATCATGGAAGGAAAATTGAATGTGTTAGACAAGGGCGTTCAAAATCAAGAGGAAGATCAAAATCAAGAACAGGGGGACTCACTTGTTTTCACTGTGGAAGAGTAGGACACAAGAAAAAGGATTGTTGGTTTTGGAAGAAGGAAAAAAAGGAACAAAAATCAATTAAGACAAATAAAAAATCAAGCAACACAAAGGAAGGTGAGTAGAAGAAGCATGTTTATATATTTCTAGTAGTAACATTGTTTAACCACTTGACTCTGGAGCATCTCACCATGTGACCCCATGTAAAAATAATTTTGTTACATATGAAGAAGTTGATCATGGTAGAGTAAATTTAGGAAATAATCATTTTTGTAATATTGTTGGAGTGGGAGATGTCTGAATCAAGACAAAGGATGGACATGGTATCTTGTTGAAACAGGTTAGGCATGTCCCAAAGATGCATATGAGTTTGATCTCGACAATTGGATGATGAAGGCTACTCCACAACCTTTGGGAAAGGTGGCTGGAAAGTTACTAAAGGGTCATTGGTGATGGCTAAAGGATCCAAGACAAGAACCTTATATACAATGAGGGAAAAAACAAAGATATCATATACAGTTGTTGTTGCAAAAGAAGAAAACTTGGTGGAGTTATGGCATAAGCTCTCGGGCCACATGAGTGAAAAGGGGTTAATGGTTCTTGTTGGTAAAAATCAAATTCCAGGTTTGAAATCCCATGAACTTGATATTTGTGAACATTGTATTTGTGGTAGGAAAAGAAGGGTTTATTTTATGAGAGGTGGTCATGAAAAGAAAAGAAAATTGTTAGAATTAATACACTCTGATATGTTTTGGCTGCTGAATATTAAGTCTATATGAGGAGCTTCATATTTTGTTACATTCATAGATGATGCATCTAGGAAGGTTTGGGCCTACCCTGTGAAAAGTAAATGTGAGGTGTTTGAGATATTTTAGAAGTTTGATGTTATTGTTGAAAGGGAGACTAATAAATTTCTCAAGTGTCTAAGAACACATAATGGTGGGGAGTATTGCTCCAATGCATTCAAGAATTATTGTAATAAGTTTGGCATTCAACATGAGAATATTGTGCTTCGTACTCCACAACAAAATGGTATTGCAAAAAGGATGAACCACAATATTATGGAGAAGGTGAGGAGTATGTTGTCAAATTTAGGATTTAGTAATAAGGACAACTTGTTAACGCATCAATCACTCACCTTATATAATTATAGACGGTGGTATTCTTGAAGAAGTTTGGACTGCTAAAAAGGTAAATTATTCTCACCTTATATTTTTTGGATGTGAAGCATTTATGCATACTCCCAAAAAGCATAGAAGAAAACTAGATGATAAATCAAGGAAGTGAATTTTTCTGGGATATGTGGATGGTGAGTTTGTTTATCGTCTATGGGATCCAATTAATCACAAAATTGATAAAAGTGGGGATGTAATATTTAATGAATATGAGATGATGTATAAAAGGCCTGCAGGTGAAACAAAGGTCAATACTATTGTTGACAGGTTTATAGAACAATAAGAAAATATCCCACCATTGTAAGAATTCAAGCAGCAAACTTAAGAACATGATGGAAAACGAGAAGAAGGAAACTTGCCACAACCATTATTAGAGGTTCAAGTGGAAAACACACCAGCACTATTGGTTCGCGGGTCTACTAGGCCTCAAAAGTAGTCACAAAGGTATCCACCCTCATATTATATTTTTCTAACTAATGAAGGTGAACCTAATTGTTTTCAGGAATACTGTGAAGTGGAAATGAGCGAAAAGTGGAAGAAAGCAATGGAAGAAGAAATTGACTCTTTGTTGAAAAATAAAATTTTGGAGCTAGTGAAGCTTCCAAAAAGAAGAAACGCCCTAAAAAAAAAAGGGTATACATGATTAAACATGAGGGTGAGGAGAAGAAGGAAAGATACAAAGAAAATAATGGTGGTGAAGGGATTTACACAAAAAGGAAGGTATTGACTTTACAAAAAAAAATTCACTTGTTGTTAAAATCTAATCCATAAGAGTTATTCTTGGTCTTGTTGATGCTTTAGACTTGGAATGTGAACAATTAGATGTGAATACAACTTTTCTTCATGGAGAATTGAAGGAAGAAATTTATATGGAATAGTCAAAAGGATTCAAGGTAAAAGGTAAAGAAGATTTTGTCTGCAAGTTGAAAATTAACTTTTATGGGCTGAAACAATCACCTCGCTAATGGTACAAGAAATTTGATTCATTTATGCTAAAACATGGCTTCAAAAGACTAGAGGTCGATCATTGTGTCTACATCAAGAGGTATGAAAAAAAAGGTATATTATACTATTGTTGTTTGTGGATGATATGCTAATTATTGGACATGATAAGAACATGATTAATAAGTTGGAGAAGGACTTGAGGACTCAATTTGCAATGAAAAATTTAGGTCCAACACAACAAATATTGGGCATGAGGATTATAAGTGATAGAAAGAATATAAAGTTGTGGTTGTCACAAGAAAAATATATTGAAAAGGTGTTATGCAGGCTCAATGTGAAGGAAGCCAAACCAATTGGTACACCCCTAGCATCACACTTAAAACTTAATGTTGATTTGTGTCCTTATGATGACAAGAAGGAGGAAATGAGTGAAATCCTTTATGCTTCAACCATTGGTATCTTGATGTATGCCATGGTATGTACTCGTCCATATATTGCACATTCAGTGGGATTAGTAGGTAGGTTCCAGCAAATCCAAACAAACAACATTGGTAAGCATTAAAGTGGATTTTGAGGTATCTCAAGGGTACTAGTAATTATTGTTTATGTTTTGGTAATAACAATTTGTTGTTCTTGAAGGTACACAAATGAAAACATGTCTCAAGATGTGGATACTAGAAATTCCACCACTAGTTATTTATGTACTTTTGCAAGTGCAACAATATCGTGGATGTCCAGATTGTAGAAAGTAGTGGCCCTCTCCACAATAGAGGTAGAATACATTGTTTCCATAGAAGCTTGCAAAGAGATGTTGTGGATGCAATGATTTTTAGGAGAGTTGGGAATAAAACAAGATAAATATTTGTTGCATTGTGATAGTTAGAGTTCTATTCATTTAGCAAAAAACCTAGCATATCATTCTAAGAAAAAGCACATTGATTTTCCATATCATTGGATCAATAAAGTGTCAAATGATGGGCTACTACAATTAGAGAAAATGCACACCAGCTGATATGTTAATGAAGACTTTGCCAAGGGATAAGCTAAAACTTTGTAGAATCTTCGCAGGAGTAATGCAAACTTATAAAAATGCATCTTGGGAAAGGATTAGTAGCCAGAAGAGAAAACAATGTAAAAATTAATCACTCAAGCTTCTATTGGTCTCAAGTGGGAGATTGTTAGGCGTGAGACCATATCAAGTCAAAGTTGTTAGTGCCCATGGTATTCACAACCCATGGTATTGGGCCCATGGTATTATGATGAAATATTTGTATATATAGGGGTTTGAGTAAAAAAGGAATAATGGGTGAGAAAGATTTAAGCTAGTGAAATGTATAGAGATTTTCATTGTGATCCCAAAATGAGCTACTAAACCCTTTTTCCGTGGTTTTTTCCCAAAATAAGGTTTTCCACATAAATTGTTTGAGTAATTTTTTGAATTATTTCTTATTTAAGTACTTGACTTTTGTTTTCAAATAAATTATTTTATTGTATTTTTATTAACACAATTTATTTCGAACATACACATTGTATCCATGCATGTGGAAACATACACGCCTTAAAACTATTTTATGTCAATACTTCAACAAACCAAACGCTATAACTTGCATAATTACCATGGGATTACTAATAATTATCATGGGATTTTAGATGGAAGTAATTTTCCATCTAAAATCTACTTGGATTTGGATTTGACAAACAACCACCTAACCACACAAACATCTAATTATAAGATAATGCACTAATCATTTAATTTGTATATATGATTTTTACATTATGTTTTGCGTTCTTTAAACTATAATTAATTTGTATTTAATATATATATATATTTTATAATATATGTTTTTCATTTCCAAATAAAAATAATATAGCTTTTGTATTTAAGTTTTAACTATTTATTTTTATATATTTAAAAATATATATATATATATATACAATTTCTTTTAATAATACATATCAATATTTAAATTATAATTTTAAAATATTTAGATTTAACCAACAACCACCTAACCACACAAACATCAAATATCTCACAATAAGATAATGCACTAACCATTTAATTTATATTTAATTTTTACAATAGGTTTTGCATTCTCTTTTAAACTATAATTAATTTTTATTTAATACATATATATATTATAATATATGTTTTGCATTTCCAAATAAAAATAATATAAGCTTTGTATTTAATTTTTAACTATTTATTTTTATCATCAAACATCTAATCATAAAATAATGCACTAACCATTTAATTTTTATACATAGTTTTTACAATAGGTTTTGCATTCTCTTTTAAACTAAAATTAATTTTTATTTAATACATATATGTTTTGCATTTCCTAGTAAAAATAATATAGACTTTGTATTTAATTTTTAACTATTTCTTTTTATATATTCATGGAAATAAAATATGCTTTGTTTTTTTTAATAATACAAATTAATATTTATATTATAATTTTAAAATGTGATTGATATATTTTATTAAAATTTTAATTTTATTTAAAAATATTTAATAATATTTCACTTTTGTATATAACATATTTGTGAGTGGATATTTTGTTTGTTTGTTAATTCGTGTGAGTTTTGAGATGATTGTATATTTAACTTTTCTCTTGAGAAACTGTTATTCAGGGATATCTAAGGTTTTGTCAAAATTATCTAGGGATAGCACCTAGTCTGGGCCACACCAACTTTTAACATGGCTAAATTTTTTCCCAAAATTTTAAATCCATAGCTTTCACATCATGGAGTACCTTAACAATACACCTTATGACCATTTATTCTAAACTATATATATATATATATATATATATATATATAAACATATATATAAACATGACTTCTTTATGGTAGAGAAAGGCCAAAATTTTAATGAATTTTTACACATTAAAACCAATAAAAATAGCGCTGTGAAACTATATCTTGCTACAAATGCCCTATTTTTTATAATATTTCATATAAGTTAGAGGAGACTATCGCACCCTTCATAAAATTCGATTTATGAATGAATTGTATAAAATATAAAGTCAACATTGATATAATATTTTCTTTTTAGAATAATATATGTAAAGGATAAATAATTTAACTATGTTAAATCGCTCGTCAAGTTTGAAAATAAAGCCTAGAAAAAGGTACCGTTGAATAGCTCTATTTCAATACAGCGGGTTCTCTGTGCCGGTATTCACATGGATCCAGGGCTTAACTGGACCCCTTGATATCCCAAGCAAAATTACAAAATTATGAGTGGGGATGTTATGCTTCCCATGTTTTGTTGTGTTCCATTTTTTTAAAGTCCAAGTTGTCATCCACTTCAATAAAGCCATGACTTTTTTTTTGTTCAACCCATTCATACTTGCCTTCAAAGGACATAGGGGCTAAGCACCACCACATTGACCATCAACAGCCTCTGTCAACTTGATGACAACTGATAAAGACATATACAACTCTTTTCCATGTCTCTACATCTGAACAAAGGAGTAGTTACAAAGAAGCTGAGTAAGATTCAATAATATAATGCATAAATTTGGTGTGGATGAAGAAAATATGTAATAATAAATGTTGTATACATAATTAATATCAATATTAATATGTATTGAGAATATACTAAATATAATATAATGATGTTTTGTTGTGCATTGTAATTGATTTTAGTTGTGATATAAAATGTTGTGTAAAAAATGAGATTTAAAGTTCAAATATTTTAATCAAGTTAATAAAAAAATATAATATAGTGATAATTTAAAAATAATAACAATAATGAATATGATTATAGTGATTGTCAAGTTGTTTGTGATCTTTCAAGTTTGACTTGGGGTTTTTTTAGCATGTCTCCTCTCCATAGCACAAGGTACAATTACAACCACCCTAGTGAGGTTTGATTTTGGGTAGTTTTGCTAACTAGGTTCATCCTCAACCGATTGTGCTAGTGAGACTTGACAATGAATATGATTATTAATCATATTAATTTCATTTATTAAAAAAATGATTATTTGATTTTTTTGAATAATATTTTTTTAATTGAAAACTTGATGAGAAAATTTCCATTAATTTTATACTTTTGATGAATTAAAAGTCTAGGAGGGTCTTTATTTTAGAGCATATTGAAAAAAGATGAATATTTGAAGAAATAGGTAAAAATTAAAAAGAATTTAAATGATTTTTAAGATAGGAGAGTGGTCAATAACAAGACCCTATATCATTACATCATAATGATATACTCGTTAAGTGTTCAACATATTACTTGCCGAAATTGAATTTCAGGAAAATAATAATAATTCTTCTCAACTACCAAAAATAAATCAAATTAACATCAAATTATTTATATATATACCATAAACTAATAATATATATATTTTCCTTGCTGATTGACATAGAAAATATAAATATCATTATAAAATTAAATGAAAAATAAAATAATAAACTTTACCTTTCCTTTATCAACACAAAAACACCTAAATAAAATAATTCTTCAAAACTTTAAACAAATACAATAAATTAAATAAAAAAGAATTTAAATGATTTTTAAGATAGGAGGATGGTCAATAACAAAACCAGATATCATTACATTATAATGATATATTCACTAAGAATTCAACCTATTACTTACCTGAATTTAACCGAAACAAATAATAATCATTCTTCTCAATTACCAAAACTCATCAAAATATTTATATACCATAAAACTAATACATTATATATATATATATATATATATATTCCTTAAACCTAAAATATATAAATATCATTATAAAATAAAATACACTTTATCTTTAAATAAAATAATTCTTCAAAACCCTTAACAAATAAAAATCAACACAAAAATACTAAATAAAATAATTCTTCAAAACCTTAAACAAATACAATAAATTAAATGAGTGAGATACAATATTCAATCATAAGGATTTAAAAATAATATTCCCTCCTAGCACTAGTTGGAATTCACTACCAACAACATAGTCAAACAACCTTTTGAAGAAGACAATGCATTTGTACAATTCACTCACCACAGTTTACTTTTCTGTAAATAATACTTCTTTTTTCTTAAAAAAAATATAAATTGTATTTCTTTTTAATTTTAAATATAATGTTGTTTGTAAGTACAATTATTCAAAGGAATTTTTTATATCACCAAAAATCATTGAAGATTTGCTTTCAAATCTTTACTATTATAAATGTAATCATCTTATAACTCATTAAATTTCACTTCTATTTATTAAATAATATTTTTATTTATTTAATTTGAAGGTATTATTATTTTATAAGGTTATGTTTGAATTCAAACACCTCCGCATTATACAATTCACCTTTGCTTTCCATTCAAGAGCCTTGGTCCCATATAAAGCATTATTATCATTTTTTTTTCGAAATCATTTAATATTATAAAGAAATATAATGATTTATAAATATATTTAATAAAGAAATTAAAAGGAATTTTGAAAAGATTATTAAGATTAAAATATAATTATATTTTTCAATAAAATTTTATTTTATTTATAATCTAGTTGTCAAATCATTATTAAGGATAATTATTATTGGCTATTATTCATGATTGACTCATCATTATTATTCAAGGAAAATCAAGCCACTTGAAACTAGCCAAAACCACATTTGTAAGAGGCAAACTTTCACTTTGCTAGACAAAGATTAAATTTGACGTGTATTTACTCATATTTTTATTTTACCACCATTTTAAAATCTACACATCATTGATGATGATTACCCAATCTTTCAAACAATAAATTTGATAGGTGACTTAAAAATTTACTATATATATATATATATATATATATATATATATATATATATATATATATATATAATTTTAAATAAAACTATAGAAAACAAAAGAAGTTAGTGATTCTATTAGCCAAGAATTTAGTGACTCTATTGGCTAAGACTCCAAGATAAGTATTGCACTATGCAACACCCACAATATTAATACTTTAATGTGAGACTTCAAAATAAGCATAGACTCATTCATAGTGGATTTTTGGACTTATTAGAATAAAACTCATCTTTGTCTTCAATCACACCATGTGATCCTACATTATACACACATAAGCATAAAGCATTAACATTGAACCTTGAAGCTTAAAAGTTGAGACCTACATGACATGTCGACACCATGGGCCATGGGCCATTCGTATCCTATACAAAACACTAACTCAATTTTCTTGTACACCTAGGTGAAATAGTTGTTTTTCATTTGATTTTGAGAGTTTTATGTAGCTTTTTTAGTGTTGGCACATTGTCTTAGTTTTTATAAAATGAGTCTATTTATTAGTTTGATTAGAAAACAAATATATTTTGTTGTTGGATTTGGAAATCACAAATGTTTGGTTACCAAGGCTATCATGTTTTTGATATATTCATTCTTGAATCTAAACATAATTGGGTTTGTGTCTTTTAGATGTTAGCATGGTCTTTTCTTCTTCCTTGTCAAAATATTATGAATTTCTTCAAAATTCATCCTTACATTTTATTAATCCTCCCAAATTCTTATTTAAAAGTGGCTCAGTGCTTTGATAAAATAACTCAATGCACATGTTATGTAATATCTATAACATTAAAAAACACTATAAAATAAGTTTGCACGTGAAGAAATTTGATCCCTCTAGTCTCATGTTAGATAAGTGGTTAAGATGGATCTATGATGGTTATTTATAAGGTCCTCCTTACTTCCAACTCATCAAATTGAAAGCTAAGATGAATTGTTCCTCTTCAAAATACATTATGGTTAATGGATTTGACTAAGCTACTTGAAAACTTTTCAAGAATGGTTTAGCATAATTTGTAAAATTTTTGACATTATGTAAATAGTGACCATACATAATTGCACCAAATCATTGGCTAGTTTGACATTATGAATGAACATGGTTGAATATGCTTGATCTTTTTAAAAGTAATATTAAAACATATACATCTATGATATTACTTGGTTGAAGCTTATTTTATGGCCAAGCCAAAATTAAAAAATTTACTAACACAAAACACCAAAGTTATATTAACGCAAAATTGTTTTTGCATTCACAACAAAATTCAGGAGTGCCCATCAATACCCTACTGGTAAATGTCTCTGGGTTTTGGGTCGTAAACTTATTTCGTTATGTCAAAAAAAAACCAACTCTTAGCTAAGAAGTAATTTTAAGATATAGAAAATTCAATCATATATATATATATATATATATATATATATATATATATATATATATATTCTAATTATGAATTAATTTTTAATTTAAAAATTAATTAAAAATATGTAAAATTATAAGTTTCAATTATATAATCTTAATTAAATCAATAAAAAAATGATGATGATTAACATTCACTAAGATTAATGTCGTCTACTAAACCTCAAGAAAAAAATATAATTGTGATTCTTCAAAATCTTGTTTCTATAAAAAAAAATTAAGATATTTGATTAATAAAAAAAATAAACATCATTATTAAAATTTTAACCTAAAATCTTTACTAAAATTATGATTTTTTGAGAGTGTAAACTTTTGATCCATATCTATTTTTCAATCAAAAATCTTCCCAAAAACCACATCATTATTTAAAGAGCAACCTGTTTAGAACTAGTGTAGTTTAATCATCATTCTCCATGATTAAACTACACTGAATAGTTCGAAACATGACTCTCTTTAAATTATGATGATTTTCCGGAAATTTTTTTATTGAGAAGTAAAATTATAATTTTAAATTATTGAAATTATTACTTTTAATAAAATATTAATGAGAGTGAAAACAATGTAAACTTTTGTGATCCATATCATATTATTTTATTCTTTTCATTGATTGTTTTGTTTCGTTTTTTATTATATTTTTTATGATTTAATTTATATTTTATTACTATTTTTAATTTCCCTCTTAGTTTAATTATTATTTGTATTTATTATTACTTTTTATTTAAATTAATTTATAATTTTGATTTTCTTTTCATTTTAATTTCTAATTTATTTCTATTATTTTTTAGCATTTTTCGTTTTTCTAGTTTTAATTGTTTGGTTTGATTTGTTGATTTATTCAACCTTAATTATTTAATTTAGTTATTTTTTATTATATTTTTATTTAATTTTGATTTCTAATTTTTAAAATTATTATTAATATTAATTTATTAGAATTGTTAAAATGAGTAATAAAAATTGTCAATTTCAATTTTGTCTTTCATTTTGATTAGTATTAATTTTTAATTGATTGATTTTTGATATTGGTTGTTTTGTTTGGTATTTTTATTATATTTTTTATGATTTAATTTATAATTTATCATTATTTTTAATTTTGACTTTTGACTTATTTTCATTTTTTTTTTTTAGTTTATTTCTAAATTTAAAATTGTAACTATCATTGCTTTAGATGAATGTCTTTGTAAGCCATTTCACTTCTAAGCCTACGAAGGCATACATATTCTATCCCCTCTGATTTTGAACATTTGACCTCTTAGGAGGAAACACATGCTCTTAACCATTAGACCCAGTCATTCTCTTAGAAAGAAACACATGCTCTTAACCATTAGACTCACTCATTCTCCTTATGATAAACTACACTTAGTAATTCAAAAAACGTCAGCTCTATAATTTTCTATATAATTTTCCGAAAAATAAAAAATAAAATAATATTTATTATTTATTTATTTAAAATAATATTTTAAGAATTTACCCAAGAAATTAAACAAATAAATTCAAAACGCTTTTAAAACTTACACTCCGCTCATTAGAACGAACATATAAAATAGAATTTATACGAAAGCGTCTGTAATAATTAAAAGCATGTGAAACACTTAATAGAATATTTGAATTTTAAAAAGAAAAAGGAAACAGCAAAGATAATCTTTCTCACTCGTCCCAAAGTCAACCCTGAACCGGTAAAGATTGGGGGGCGCAAGGCAGTGGCCAGTCAAACAAGACACGTAACCGCCACTGGGAATCTCTGAACGCCGGTCGCCTATTCATTTTATTTATGAATTGTGGACTTTTGCTAAAAGTAGCGGGACGGAGGCCTCCAAATTTAGCTAGTGGGCTTGACTTTAGTCAATGGTGGAGCTGTCTGTCCGATCTAACCTTCAGAAGTTTATGGGATTTCTCTGCAGGATGTAATTTAACGAATCTTTGTTGGGTTTATAGTGTTTATCACAGATTCTTATTGGGCTTAGACTATGGAGTATGGACGACAGATCTATTTGTGTTTATAGAATTCATTACAAATTCGGCTTGGTTCTGAAGAATTTATTACAAGCATGGGTAATTGGCGGCGGAGAACGCGTGAAATTGTTGGAGTTTTCGTCGGGTTTGACTAAATCTGGTTCAGCAGAGAAGTGCGTGGGTAAATTGGGGTTATAGGGTTGAAGGGATTTATGAATAATCAGGGTAGTTCGGTGCAGAGTATGCGATAAGTTATAGATGTTTGTTTGTTTCTGAATAAATTTGTTGGTGGGTTTGTTAAGAATTGAGTGACGGAGCGGGGGAGTTGAAGGATAACGGATTTGATATGGTGTGAATTCTGATTCTGGGGTTTAAGGTGCTTGCCATTACAGATGAATTGGATGTGATGGGACACGAGACATGTTTGCAGTTTTTCAGGTTTGATTGAACGATGGGACAAACAATGGCAGATTCAGAGAGAACTGCCAGGCAAGCTGTGGAGGCTCTGGGTCGAGGCTTTGATTTCACTAATGATTTCAGACTTAAATTCTGCAAGGGCAATTCAAGGAGTCGACTAGTAGTTTTGGAGGAGGAGCGAAAGCAAGATATTGTGATTCCGGGAGGCCCATTGATACGAAATGTGTCCACAGACATCAAATGTGACAAGGGAGAACGGACCAGATTTAAGTCTGATATTTTGGAATTCAATCAGGTACCCTATCTCTGCTAAAAGCCGTTCATCTTTATCAGAAATCCTCTTTTTTAGGTTCAGATTTTGACATCCAGATGAAAATATACTTCCCAAATAGCCCAAATTTGAAAGTCTATAAAAAAAGATTAAAGTGCCCAAATGACATCTATCCAACTCTGAACGCTACCCAGCTCCTCTACTTATTTTGGGAAAACGTGAGTTACAGAATTACAAAAACCCAAGTCGCAGTTTATGGCTGCAACTGTTTTTCTAATTATCTCAGAAGGGGGAAAACGTTATAATAATGTTTCTTGAATGTTTAATGAACAGATGTCTGAGCTATTGAATCAGAGGTCCTCTCTACAAGGGAAGATCCCCTCTGGGAACTTCAATTCTCTGTTTGATTTTAGTGGGTCCTGGTTGCAAGATGCTACAGAGACCACACACCTGGCCTTTGATGGGTACTTTATTTCCCTATATCATCTACACCTTACAAGGACGCCACTCATCCTCAAGGAAGACGTCAAATCGGCTGTTCCTTCTAATTGGGATCCTGCGGCACTTGCCAGGTTTGTGATTCGATTCCTGTTTCCTTCTGATTCCAATGCTTTTGTTGTCCAAATCATTATGAGTTAAGAGAAAACAATTAGTTGCTTAAGGAGGGTTTTGTTTTGAAATGGTCAACCCAAATAAAACCCAGTGTTTTATCGTCTATATGAATTAAATCTTAACATCTTGTATATATTTTGGAGCAGAGGGTTTTGTCTGAAAATTTGAATTTTGGGATTTTATTTTGAAGGTGCTCATTTGATAAAAGATAGCTGTGAAGTTTCTCTTTATAGAAAAATAGATAGCGTTAGAGTCTGTTCATCAAGGTTTTTTTTAATGAAGAAAATATGTGTTTTCTCCTGTAGGTTTATTGAAACTTTTGGGACACACATTATTGTGTCTGTGGCAATTGGAGGTCAGGATGTGGTGTTTGTAAGGCAGAATCATTCCTCCAGTATTTCATCTGCTGAACTTAAAAATCATCTGGAAAATCTTGGAGATGAATTATTTTCAGATGGCCATAGCCTTTCGCCGTACCGTAATAATAAGAGAGAAAGCAGACAGAAGGTAACGTTTCTGGATGTGTTCCTGAGTTCCACCCATTGCTTTTCTGAAGTTCCACTCATTAATTGTTTTCTATCAGACCCCACATAAGATGGTTGCACAATCAATGATTATAAAATATTTAACATTCAGGTTCCAGAGGTTTTTAGCAACATTTTACGATCTACAAATCCTGTGCATGTGGGCAGTTTTTCTTCCTCGTCCAGCAAGGATGTAAGTAATTGGTTCCCTCTGTGTCATAATTTTCATTGTAAATGCCCTTTGTATGTTCCATTCAATCACGATCATGATTTTAAGGTGCTTTATGTAGAAGCTGTGCTGTATGTTCCATGCTATTTTGCAGTAGAACATGCCCAAGCTTGAAATTCTTGCTTCCTGTGCATCTAGTTAATGAGAATAAATTGAGAGGAGCAGTTATATGAACGAATATGATTGGCATCAATGTTTTTTAACTGAACTCGATACAAATGTTGCAGGGATTGACAATCTTTTGCTCTAAAAGGGGTGGAGTTATAGAATTACGCAATCACCGTGACTGGCTTCGTACTGTACCCGAGCATCCAGATGCAATACTTTTCTCACTAGTTCCGATTACAACCCTTTTGACAGGGGTTGTTGGCAGCGGTTTCTTAAGTCATGCTATCAATCTATACCTTCGTTGTAAGTGCTGTTTGAATAAGTTAAGCATATGGATTTTGAACTTTTGATTATAAAATAAGGATAGGATTTAAATGTCTTTGTAAAGAAACAGAAGCAGAATAGAGTGAAATACAGCCCCTGCAGGCATGTGTATCAAAAGGCTATCGCAGACCTTAGAAAAAATCAAAGCTCTGCCCTAATCATGTGAACCCCACTCTCTTTATGACGGCACATACAGATGGCAGGAATTATGGCTGCATACAAATGAGATCAGGGGATAGCTATCCATTTGAAGATTATTTCTTCTAGACTAACTATTATTTCCTCAATAATGATGGAAGATATCAGTATATACGTAATAATTTTTTTTACGTTTGTTGGCCAACCTGGTTTGTTTTAGCTATGGGAGGAACTTTTCAAATCAGAATTTGCTCCAAATTGAGGATCACCATGTAATAATTACAGTCTACCATGAATTTCAGAAACTTGTTAAATAAACAAGCAACTAACAACTTCCATAACATCTAATCAGGTTACAGGAAATGTTTTCAATGTTTACCTAACCATTAGTGCACCAAATCGGGGTCATGAAGATTTTACCATCCTTTGAATATAATAGAGCCATGCAACCAGATTTGGTGATTGCAATATTGTTATTCATTCCCTTTTTTTCGTTTTGAGGTCAAATGAATTTGATAATACCATTGATTGTCTCTAACAGACTCTTCATTTAATGGTTCTTTGCCTTACCAATTTAAATATATGCCCAAAGTTCAATACTTCCATGGTTTGCCTTTGATTAAGGGTCAACATATATTCTATTTTGTACATTTCTTCTGCTATAGGTTTGACTCTCATGGACAAATATGTACTGTATATAAATCTAATTTACACATGATACGGATTAGCATACAAGATGAATGTGATATCCGACTTATTTGAGTTTATTTTATTTTTAATCCTTATGTTCTTCTGCAGACAAACCATCCATAGATGAATTGCAATATTTCTTGGAATTCCAAGTTCCTCGGCAATGGGCCCCAGTTTACAATGAGTTACCACTTGGACCTTCTACAAAGAGAATATCCTGTCCTTCATTACAGTTCAGCTTTATGGGCCCCAAACTTTATGTTCGCACAATACAGGTATCTCCTTTTTATCTCTTAATTCATCTGAAATGACAAAACTCATTTCTAGTTTCACACTTAAGATGTCACATTGGAAGTATCCTTGGCCTTTCTGTTAAATCGAGTCAGATAATATATTGCATAATGATTTTATGAAAAGCATTATTAAATTCCATCATAATAGTGCCTATGAGAGAGAATGCACAGCATTTTAAGAATGGTCCTGGTTCACACACCTAAGTTTGTATTTCTAAACTTTTCAAGTGGCTTATATCATTATACACAGGTTTGTGTGGGTAGAAGACCTGTAATTGGGTTACGGTTGTATCTTGAAGGAAAAAAGTGTAACCGGTTGGCTATACATGTCCAGCATCTTTCTAGTCTCCCACGGGTTCTTCAGCCATTCTGGGATGAAACTGTTTTTACTGAGCCAGCAAGGTGGAAAGAATCAGATGAGAGGGACAGCAAGTACTTTGAGCCTGTTCAGTGGAAAAGCTACTCACATGTATGCACAGTTGCTATCAAATATGACCCTAGCTGGGATCAAGGAGCAGGTGGTGTCTTTGTTGTGACTGGTGCACAACTTCAAGTGAGAGGTGGCTGGGCTAAAAGTGTTTTGCATCTGAGGCTGCTTTTCACTAGGCTACCAAATTGTAGCATTCAGAAGTCTGTTTGGGGTCATGCACCTGCTGTTTCACAGAGATCAGGATTCCTTTCAACACTCAGCTCCACTTTTTCTACTTCAACGCCCCCACCAAAGCCAGTCCCAGTTGTGCTGAACTCAGGTATTTATCCTGATGGTCCACCTGTTCCTGTACGATCTCAGAAGCTTCTAAAATTTGTAGACACTGGTGAAGTTAGCAGGGGACCTCAGGATATGCCTGGGCATTGGCTAGTGACTGCAGCCAAACTGGATGTTGACAGAGGCAAAATATCTTTACAGGTCAAGTTTTCTCTTTTGAATTATTGCAGTGATAGATCACCTACTTCTTGTGGAAGACTATAGGGGGATTGCTTTTATTCCAAGTTCACTTCCTATCCTCATCCATAGAAGTACAGGCAAATAGCTGTAAATATTCCTATTCAAGATAGCTCTCAATTCTTTTAAATTTTCATGTATAATCTTGACAAATTCTTCATGATCAGTTTTTTAGTGTAACGTAGAAGTGAGAGTATTCATAAGTATAATTCAAATGGTATATACCAGGTTTTTCATGTAAAGCTGAAGAATTCTTTTTGAGACAATTTCATTGAAAACAGGAAGGCACATCTCTTCTGACATTTTGATATGACAAGACTATAATAATACAACTACATTCTGTTCACAAGTCAAATGCAAGGACAAGATGCAGGGCTTAAATAAACTGTTAGTGCCCAGGAATAGACCTGTTCTTAACGAGCTGCATTTTGAGCCTTGAGGGACTCTGCGGTAGGGAAGAGACAGCATGGAACTCAGATGTTAACACATCTATTGGTGTATCTCCAAAGTGCATCAGGATCTGCTAGTATGACAAAGATTATTCAGACATGGTTAGTGAGAATAACCAGATAAGAAACACTGTATTTTGATATAAGCGTGTGCATTGACAACACATTGAATATCTTATTGTAGTATCATTGGGAGTTCACCCCAACTATTAACTTGAATACTCCTCACACCGCAATATAAATCAGTGAAGCACTGTTCAAACCTCTAGTTGGCTCTCACAATTCACACCTTAACAGAAAATTACATTGGCTTCATGTATCCTGTCTTTTATTAGTTGGCCGCCAATTGAACAACTGCTCCTCAGGAATTTCGTAACTGATTTTTGCAGCTTATCATTACTTCACTCCTGGTTCTGATGTCTCTGTATTTCAATCTGAGAGGAATATCCTGTCGATTACAGCCCAATTTCCATCCATGTTCTGCTATCAAATTCATCTGAGCTGATTGCAACCTAAGTCTCCAGTTAGTTGTAACTAGATTCCATCTTCCATTGCAATAAACACTAGTCATAAAGTATGTGTGTTTCCTTTCCACTGTATCCAGTTCTAGACCTCGGCCATATGTTTTTCCGTGCTAAACTACTTTGGCACTTGTGGCTCCAACCGTATGAACTAATTCTGCTATCACCACACTGATAATGGCCGCTTTATCTTTAATCTTTTACTGGGTAAAGGTTTTAACTTTATCAAGAACCTGAAACCTTACTAGTGCATTTAAACTTTCAATCGTCAATCTCCACAGCATTTAAAACTTATCATCTCCACATAGTAAACTACTATGCTGATAGAGAACTAGGGTTATGTGGTTTCCTCCTTTTCAATTCCATCGTTTGTTTGTTTTATCATTCTGTTTAGCAATATATTATTCTTCCAGGTTCTTGATGTTTAGATAATTTTAAAGTCTTCCAGCAGGTTCCCTGAGGTATCCAAGACCTGTCATTTCTACTCTCACTATTCATGCAAGCCTCTGCTGCAAATTTTCAGCCTTACTGACTTACGTAGTGATTTCAAAGAGTCCATATAAATATTGGTTGGCCCTTTATAACTTGAGCTTGTATTTTCAAGCTATCCACCGAGAAGGTAACTTCTTCCAAAATGTTCATGGAAGTACTATATTTCTCATCTTCGAATGTATCATTGGAAACCAACAAATGAACAAAATCTTGACTGTCTCCACTGTATCTCAAGCATCGTTTCCTTAAGCTCTCCTTGCAGCTTCCTATCTTGATTAGATCTAATAATTGTTATATTTTCTAAACCATGGCTAGCAGAGAAGCAAAGCCAAGCAAAGCAAGCCAAGTGATAGCCCTAGTATTAGGAAGAAAGACAAATCCAAGGGAGTAGGGGGCGCTAGTCAGCTGTCAATCTACAAAGAAAAAAGTTTGGACTCTAACGGGAGATGTTGCCGATCACGGCAACATGGGCAATAAAAGCCAAATGGATCGTAGATGGTGGAGGGGGCATCATTGCACCAAAAGAATTCATAAAACACTAGCTGACACTTAAAAGCCACTCAAAACTGTTATAACAATGCAGAAAAGTTATGAAAAAAATCTCACAGGTCTGTTTTAAATCACATCATTGTTATTAAGCAGGAAAGAAACAGAATTACAGCACCCTTGCTAAATCACTGTTAAAAGTAAAAAATTTAACTCGATGCACTGTCAAAACTTGATGCTGCTTGCTCATTAATTCTGAAATGAAATCTGCCACCAGAAAACAACAGTGAACTAATTCGCTGTTTGTTATTTAGGAACTGATTGACTAAAAGTCTAAAACTATACCCGTTTGTTATTTATACACTGAGAAGAAGGGTAGGTACAATGAATCTGGACAAGAAGATACGAGGCAGGAAAATATTAAGCTCATGCATTAAGCCAATGATTGGTTCAGTGCCAGTTCATCTTTTCCATTGGATGAGAATAAAGCAATGTTGCGAACATGCAGGATAAAATCGGCAAGGGTTCGGAAAACAAAAAAATCGAAAAAATGGGGAAAATATCGGTAAAAATCGGCAAAATTAAGATACCAAAAAAATATCTTTAAAAATTGGCAAACATCAGCTAGGCCAAAAAATCGTGATTTCAAAATAAAATCGAGATGTTATTGAGATGTTTGCAACACTGGAATAAAGTGATATTCAGTAGACAAGATAAAAAGGCACTAAGCCAATCATTGGCTTAGTACATGTTGATTAATATTTGCCAACTGAGGCATGCAAGCATGCACCCTACCCACTAGATTGCATAAGCTGACCTATACTTGGGCTTAAGCTAAAAATTAAAAAAAAGCACAACAAAACTGAAGTTAACAAATGCAAATAAAGTGATATTCAATAGACAAGATGAGAAGACACTAAGCCAATCATTGGCTGTACCTGTTGCTTAATATTTTCCAACTGAGGCGTGCAAGCATGCACCCTACCTACTAGACTGCATAGACTGAGCTAAACTTGGACTTAGGCTAAAAATTAAAAAACAGCACAACAAAACTGAAGTTAACAAATGCAATTGTGTGCATTCTCTTTTTTTTTTCACTGAGAAAAGACATGCATACTGCTGAGAATATCACTGAAGATATAATAGCAATCCACTCTTATAACATTGACTACTTCCTCATAATTAATGCCCCAAGCTGCTAAAGAAGTGCATCTTCATTTATCTGTTCAAGCATCCAGAGTCCAGATCTGTTCCCCAATGTACCCAAACTTGCAGAATATGATCTGAGGTACAATCTACCACTCCTTACTCCTTACTTAGAAATGTTTACTCCCCCCCTCCCTCTTACCAAGAAAAGTTTTCTCCACCAATCGAAGTCTCTCCTTAAACATCTCAAGCTCCTCCTGGCCAACGGCTTAGTCAATATATTAATGGCCTATTGGTTTATCTAAATATACTTTAGAGTAATTGCTCCCTTATGAACCTTGTCCATGAGAAAATGGTTCCTCATGTGAAGGTGTTTCGAGTGGTCATGGAACATTGGATTTTCAAAGAGTTTGATATGACTTGATTGTCATAATAAACCCGTTGGGCTCCAACATTTCACTTGTTAGTTTTGTAATCAACTTGTGAAGCTAGACGGCTTCACAACTAGCAATGCTTATTGCCATGTATTATTGAACTCAATGCCATTGAACTTGACATCCTGCTTAAACCAAGCAATCACTCCTAAACCTAGATTGAAGCAACACCCTGAAGTACTCTTCTTATAACATGCTTTTTCTGCCCAATCAAAAATGATGAGTCCATTTAGCATCAATCCAACATCACCTGCACATCTCATACCATAATGCATTGTGCCCTTCAAATGTCGGAGCTTATATTTTTTAGCTACCCACTAAACCTATGTTGACTCAACCATGCATTGGATCAAGGTGTTCATTAAAAAAGATATTTTTAGGACTCGTGTTAACATCATACATCACGGATCTAATTAATTGTCTATACATCAAAGGATCTACCATATCTAAATCCAAGTTGTTAATCCTGGTTACCAATTTGACATATAGCCTCTAAAGTTCTCATTTTCTTGGAGGTTACATTTAGTGATTGTTTTTACTTTCATTTTAAAATGTGGTGCCAACATTAACGCCATTTTTTGGGAGGGTTAAAATTACAACACTTTCCAAATATGATTCATAATGTTACCAACAAAAGCCTTAAAATGAATACTTGGATTGAAAAGTGGTGCTACTAATAATACCCCTCTTTTTTCAAGGTTAAATTACCATTCATTGATTTAAAACCATGGACTTAACAATTTGTACTATTGCATCCAAAACTTTGAATTGAAAATGGTGTTATGGGAAACATTTTTTTTCAAGGTCAAGATTACAACCTATTTGAAATTATGGTCTTAACAACTTGTTCCATTTCTCCCCACATAGAGTGCCCATCGAGATTCATACAATTGACAACTCCCAACACCATGGTCGTCCCACCACTCAAGGTCATGATGGAGGGACAATTGTTGGAGTTTAATGTTAAGTGTGTTACATAATTGTCAAGGATCAATTTAAGGCCACTCGTCACCTTCTTCGAACATCATATCATAGTGGTGGTGTAGTTTGGCACTCGAGGTGCATCATTAGGGGAATTTTGAGGTCTAAAATGGGCCTCCTAAGAAAAATGTACAATCAAAATAAACTTTATAAGAACCAATAGGATTCAAGATGATGATGCCATCCATAATGGATGATTCACCATTTTTGGAGTAAAAAAGTAAAAATATTAAAATAATAAAACTACTTTTTCAACTCATATTTTAAACTTATCTCCCAAAATTTTTACTCAAATTTCAAGCAGGAGTACTCGTTGGATGCGGAATTTAATTCCTCATTCAAGGAGTACCCATGTTGCATACTTTCGATGAACTCTTCTACACGAAAAATGAGAAATACATAAAAAACGTGATTGTAATCACGTTTTTTTATGTATTTCTCATTTTTCGTGTAGTAGGACCCATCGAAAGTATGTAACATGGGTACTCTTTGGATGAGGAATTAAATTCCGCATCCAACGAGTACTCCCGCTCAAAATTTGAGTAAAAAATTTGGGAGATAAGTTGAAATATGAATTGAAAAAGTAGTTTTTTCATTTTTCCCTCTAAAATTTGATGATGTCATCAAATCTTATTTGATTTTTTCCACTATTATTTTATAATTTCCTTAGGAGGCCCATTTTAGACCTCAAAATTCCCCTAATGTTTTAAGAAATAGTTATGGCGAGGTATTAGCATGCTATCTACAATCAATGGTAATCTCTTCCTTGAGCACATGCTTTGAGTAAGCTATCTCTTATATCTTTGGTTCCCATCTGGCTTTTGCAGGTATGACTCTCACCGCATTCGAACATCATATCATAGTGGTGATGTAGTTTGGCACTCGTGATGCAATTGAAGAAATAGTTATGGTGAGGTATGAGCATGCTACCCGCAATCAATGGTAATCTCTTCCCCAGGTACATGCTTTGGGTAAGTTATCTCTTATATCTCTGGTTCCCCTCTAGCTTTTGCTTGTTTTGTTGCTTTTTCAAGCAACATTTTCCTCCTCTCTTCCCTCTCATCCCTCTAGATTTTGGTGTTATATACCCCATTCTTCTTTGGTTTTGTTTACCCTCGACTTCCTATCTTTCAACCCAATCATGCTCTTTCACTGCTCTTTTGGAGTCCTCCTCTACTCCTCTGCTCTATTGGAGTGCTTTTGTGTTGGACTATTGACCTTGTCCATCAGTGTCCTTGTCTTCTCTTCCTTCCTTGTCCCCTCCTCCCCCCTTGCTAGTAGTTATAATGTCTCGAGGTGGTCACTTCTGTTATAAAATTATATATTACAGAGCAATCGAACACATAATTATATGTGGAAATACAAACACAGAAAACATATAAAACAAGAGAGACAAAGATGTATGTGGTTCACCCAACTTGGGCTACGTCTATAGAGAATCAACCAGTCCTTCCTTTATATTATCTAGCAAATCAAGAGACAACCTACCATTGTAATATCCTCTTCTCTCTCACACAATCCCTGTTTCTCTTTTTCGCTCAAAATACATACTCAACAATCATCCACAATACAATTCCCTCGTGTGAATTGAGGGATTGCCTTCTAAGGCAAAAAGCCCTAAATTAAACATAATTTCTACCGTCAGATCATTCGCCTAATGAACGACCCAAATTGACTATGAAATTACAATATTTTACAAGGAAAATTTACATCTAATTTTAGATTCGGGGGCATTTCCCCCGAACCCCCTAGCCAAGGGGGATTGCCCCACCCCCCCAGACTCTCGCAGGGGGGACAAATCCCCCCCGTGTGGAGGGGTGTACAATCTTCTTGGGATATACATCCAGCTGAAACAAATACATTTGAATCAGGATGACAATCAAGCTCCACACCCAACAATCTCCCACTTGGACACTGATTGTAGAAACTCCACCACTGCTTCATTTGTTGGACAATGACTCCACTTTGGACCTAGTTTTTTTTCATATTCATTATCATACTTGAAGACATTATCATACTTGAATACCTATTGAAATTAAGTAGAATCTCAGTTCCTCCCTAGTTACAACTTTTGTTAACATATCTGCAGGATTCTTGCTAGTGTGTATCTTTTACAGCTTCAATTGTCCATCTTCCAACACTAACCATATGAAATGGTACTTGAGTTGTGTATGTTTAGTCTTGGAATGAAATGTTAAGTTCTTTGCAAGATGTATAACCTGCCCATCTCCTGCTTCTTACCCAATTCATCCATAAACTTTTGTAACCCAATCATTTATTTACTAGCCTCTGTAGCAGCAACATACTTTGCTTCTATTTTTGAAAGTGCAACAACACTTTGCATTTTTGAAACCCAACTGACAACTGTTCCACCTTCAGTAAATACATACCCTGTAGTGATCCTCATGTTATTTCTATCATCTGCCATATTTGCATCAACATATTCCTGTAGAGAAATGTTTGAACCACCAAAGCATAATGCTTGATTTGTGGTATCTCTCAAATATCATAGAATCCATTTCACTGCCATCCAGTGTTCTTTTCTTGGATTGTTCATGTACCTACTTACAACTCCCACTGCATGTGCAATATCAGGCCTTGTGCAGACCATTGCATACATTAAGCTTCCAACTGCTGACGCGTATGGAACTTTAGACATATAATCCATTTCTTCTTGGGTCTAGGGGCACATCTCTTTACTAAGTTTGAAATGGCTAACCAAAGGTGTACTAACTGGTTATGCATTCTATATATTAAATCTTTCCAACACCTTTTGTATGTACTCATTCTGAGGCAATGTTAATTTCTGATTTTTTATGTCTAGTTATTCTCAAACCAATGATTTGTTTTGCAACTCCCAAATCTTTCATTGCAAATGAATTTGCCAATTTTCCTTTCATCACATTTATTTCCTGCATGTTAGACCCTACAACAAGCATGCCATCTACATACAATAACAATATAATATAGCTGCCATCATTTTTCTTTTTCATATAAACACAATGATCAGAGTGTCATCTAGTATAACCTTGTTCAGACATAAATCTGCCAAATTTTAAATACCACTGCCTCAGACCCTGTTTTAATCCATACAAGCTCTTCTTCAACCTACACATTAATTTTTCTTTCCCTTTTACCTCATATCCTTGTGGCTGCTACATCTAGATTTCCTCTTCCAAATATCCATGGATAAAGGTCATATTTACATCTAACTGTTCAAGATGTAAATCTTCTGTTGCCATAAGACTTAAAATAGTTCTGATTGAAGTCATTTTAACAACAAGAGATTTTTTTTTATCGAAGTCAATACCTTTCTTCTGTGCAAACCCCTTCACCACAAGTCTAAATTTGTACCTCTAGTTTCCTCCATCTTCCTTCAACTTGTAAACCCATTTACTCTGTAAGTCCCAAGTCTGGTTATGTACCAAGGAGTCCATCTATCTTTCATGGCTAGCTCCCACTTTTTCCTGATTTCTACCTGCATTGTTTCTTCATAACATTCTAGTTCACCATAATTAATCAACAATACATACTATAATGAAGGAGAGTATCATTCAGGGGGGTCTACTTATCATGGTAGATCTTCTGACACCACTTTTAGGTGTTTCAGGTGCTTCTTGTTGTTGTGGTGGTGGTTGTTGTTGTGGCTGTTGATTATTATTATTTTCGGGTACATTTACTTTTTTTGTGATCTCATCAAGCACTATGTATTCTTTATTTTCTTTATCATGTTTCTTTTCTTGCATCAAATCCTTGTACAAGACCCTTTTATTGAATATGACATCTTGGCTCTTAATTATTTTGTGATTTTCATAATCATATAAGCGATAGCCAAAGTCATTAACATCAATCTAATAAAGGTACATTTCTTTGATTTTGCCTCAAGCTTTGTTTTATTTTTTTTTATTAATATGGGCAAAGGTCTCACAACCAAAAGGCTTTAAAAAAGAGTAGTTTACTTTTTTACTTGTCCATGTCTCTTATGGAATACCACCATCCAAGAAACTTGAAGGCCCTCTGTTTGTTAGATAAACGACAATATCTACAGCATCTGCACAAAATTGTGAAGGCAATCGTGCATGAAATCTCATGCACCTTGCACACTCCATGATTGTCATGTTCATCCTTTCTGACACACCATTTTCCTGTGGTGTTTCTGGAAATGTCTTCTCTGTGCGAATTCCATGCTATGAACAATACCTATCAAACTTTTCGCTGCAATATTCACCTCCATTTTTTGATTTGATACACTTCAACTTATTTTTTGTCTCAATCTCAACAAAAGTTTTCCATTTTTTGAAAGTATCAAATACATTAGATTTGCAGAAATCTCCAAATTATCCACAGTGTCGTAAAACAATGGTCAGCGTTTCGAATCCCAACAGGGATCCATCTTCAGGACAAGATGATAATGATTTATCATATTTATTCCGAATACAATAAATCCAAGTTTTTTTAATTGCATCATCAATAAAAGTAACATAATAACGAGAGTCACCAAGAGATGATACCTAAGGAGGTCCCCATACGTCTATATACACAAGCTCTAATTTTTCACTTTTCTTTTCTTTCTCAAATCTAAAAAATCTGACCCTCTTCTCTTTTCCATAAACACAATTCTCACAGAAATCCAAATCAATATTCTTCAAACCTGACAACAAATTTCTTAAGTGAATAATATTCATTCCCTTCTCACTCATGTGTCCGAGCTTATGATGTTATAATGCTACATCTTCTCCTGTGGAGTTTAAAGCATTAACAAAATTAGAAATACCATTGCATAAATACAATGTACCAACATTTTCTCCTTTTGCTATTACCAGGGCTCCTTTAGTGACCATTCATGTTTTATCTGTAAAAGCTGTCAGATAACCTTCACCGCCTAACTACCATGTTGAAATCAGAATTTTCTTCAGATCTAAAACATGTCTTACCTCTTTTAATAACTATTGTTCCATTTTGATGTTTTACAAAAACTTTAACCATTCCAACGATTTTACAAGGTTTATCATCACCTAGACGAACCTGTCCAAAATCTCCTTGAACACAGTCATGAAAATGTTTCTTATCAGGTGTGGCATGGAATGAGACCCCTGAATCCACCTCCCAGACATCAATAACATTTTATAAAGAAATAATCAAAGCATCTTGTAACACATCACCTCTCACATTTGCTTCATGATTGTTTTCTTGTTGCGTGTCTCATTATTTTCCCTTCCAAGACTTACAGTGTTTCTTCAGGTGTTCTTTCTTCCCGCATTTCTAACACATTATCCACGATATAGACTTAGATCTTCCTTGCCTTGATTTATTGCAATATCCTCGGCTCTTTCATCTTTCCATTTTTCTTCCCCTAGTCTTTGCACTCAAAGCATTACCCAATGTCTCACTGGAGCTTTTCCGTCACATTTCCTCTCTAAGGATAGCACCGAAAACATCATCAAAATTTAAAGTCTGGATCCAAAGACAGAGTCACTAATGGACATAACTAAATCATTCCAACTTTATGGCAATGAGCATAGAAATAACAGAGCCCTAACTTCATCATCAAATTTTACCCCTAAAGAACTTAACTGACTAGTAACCGTATTAAATTCATTTAAATGGTCAACAACATATCCACCTTCCGACATCTTCATATTAAATAAAAGTTTCATAAGAAATACCTTATTTGAGGCCGAGGGTTTTTCATATAGTCTGGCCAATGCCGTCATTAAACCCTTTGTTGTTGTTTCCTTCGAGATATTGAAGGCTACCGACGTCGCAAAGCACAGCCGTATTGTTCCAAGTGCCTTTCTGTCAAGAATCTCTCATTCTACGTCTGTCATACTCGACGACTTATTTGTTTTTCCATTCAATGTTTGGTACAAATCTTTCTGATATATATAATCTTCCATCTACATCTTCCACAATGGGTAGTTTTGGCCGTTAAATTTCTCAACCTTAAACCTACCATCTTCTGCCATTGCCCCCACTCAAACCAGCGACCTTTCTTTCTTGCGAGTTTATCAGCAAATTAGACCTTTGACTCTGATACCACTTGTTAGAGAATTATATATTACAGAGCAATCAAACACATAATTATATGCAAAAATACAAACACATAAAACATATAAAACAAGAGAGACACAAATATATGTGTTTCACCCAATTTGGGCTACGTCCACAAAGAAACAACCATTCCTTCCTTTACATTATCCAATAAAATGAAGAGACACAACCTACAACAAATCCGTTGTAATATCCTCTTCTCTCTCACACTGTCTCCTTTTCTCTTTCTCGCTCAGAATACACACTCAACAATCAACCGCAATACATTTCCCTTATGTGCACTGAAAGGTTACTTTCTAGGGAAAAAAACCCTAAATTAAGCATAACTTCTACTGTTAGATCATTCGCCTAATGAATGAACCAGATTGACTACAAAATTACGATATTTTACAATGAAATTTTACATCTATTTTTAGTTTCAAGGGTGCTTCCCTCGAACCCCCGCCAGGGGACCACTAGCCCCCAGACCCCCCTAGCCAAGGGGGATGCTCCCCCACCCGCATGGAGGGGTGTACAGTTTTCCTAGGGTATACATTTGGATGAAACAAAAACCTCTGAATCAAGATGATAATCAGGCTCCACACCCAACAACTTCTCCTCTAAATGTCATGAAAATAGTAGAGAGCATGTGCCCCACACCAGGGCTCAAGCTAATGAAGAGGCCTCTACTTGTCGACATTGGGAGCACATTTTGCAGTCTAATTAGGTTGAATTATATCCTGCAAAGCAAGAAGCTAGGATGGAGTGCATGTTCCTATCTAACATTAAGATGGTGGAGAGCATTGGCCAATGGATTCCCAACACAGGGAACCCTTGGTCCACACAAAATCAATACATGCAAATGGTTGATTTATATTGGAAAATGAAAACTTTGATGGGTAAAGTCTTGGTTGAGCATAGTGAAGCTTTCAAAGAAATATTTCTCAGTATAGATGCACTACAGTAGCAAATAAAGAAGCTAGATACTAAGGTATTGATCCTTGTTAAGAAACTTACCAACTTGGACTTCAACAATAATAAGGACGAAGAACATGATCGAGTTCCCACCCAAGTGGATTCTCCTAACAAATAATCATGGTATACTATGTATCATTTTTGTTCTTGAAGAAGCTTTATAGGTATGTCTGCTTTACTATTAGCTTTTGTTATATTCAATTCTCTAGTTTATTAAACAATTGCATACTTTTTTATTTAGTTCAATATACTAGACATTTGGAATAGTTTTCATGACCTTAGAGTTGTTATTATGCTATTGGTCTAGTTTCCCTAATGGCAGACCAATGGTCATAGATATGTAATGCTTTTTTTAATTTAGCAATATGAACTCTGCCTAACTTACGGAAAACAAACAAAGCAAAGCAAAGCAAACAAACAATTTGTTCCATTGAAACATAAATTTTAAAATTAACTCTTAATCCAAAACAAGATCTAGCATTATGTGTGTGTTTGTTCCTCTTTTTTGTAAGCTTCTACAAAATATTTCTATTAATAAAAGGAGGTATTACAATGATTACATATAATTTTCGACATTCCAAAAAGACTAACCTGAGAGAGCGTACCTTCAACTAGGTGAGACAAAAAGAGCATCGTTTCTACCTAATCAAACTTTAACACTGAGCACTACTGAGGCAAAGGACCAAAGAAAGACCAAACCATATCAACCAGATATATCCATGGCCACCTCTAGTGTACATTATGAAACTCAAATGGGGATGACAAGAGAATAATCATGCACTTTCAGACTTGGAAAACACTAAATTATTTGGATTCCAAAGCTCTTTGTAACAAAGAATACGAGAAAACAAGTAGAGGGAAGCTAAAGAATTCTCCGACCAAGAATCTAAGGAGTAGGCCTCCACCAAAGTTGTGAAGGGGATCCAGAGAAATTAATCTCCACCCTCCAGACTTACAGGAAGCCCAGAGACTATTGTGCTCACCCAATATCTATCCTTTTACCTCCCAATTCTCAATTGAATAGTCGATCTTCTTCCATGTGCTTCATTAGTATCATCAAGCTATCTTCTCTCATTCTTTAACAAATACTTCCTCCTGCGTTCTCATTGGATTCTTCTTGCATCATAATTTGATCCTTCTCCTCTGTGTGTGAGAATTTTCTCTTGGCCCCCAATGCTTCTTCTCTCTCTTGTGTATGGTCTCTTCTTCCCCGATGATGCCTTGTATTATCCTTAGGTTGTTGCAACCATCTTCTGTTTCATGCACTAACAATGTTGTCGCACATTTCTTTTCGTCCATGGTGGTTATGTTGTGTTTGATTGGTGGAGGAAATGTTGTGTCAACACCTCCTTTCTCCCCACTTATTGTTAGATAATTTTTTTGTCCCTCGTACGTTAATGCATCCCATCTCTCATTCAATTTCGTCTTTTCTACCTTGCATATTTATCCAAGGAAAGCATGGTATCATTTCCTTCTTCAGCTCAATAAATTTAGAAAACCAATCCATTTAAGGCACACCAACCAGACTTCAATGGTTGTCATAAACAAGTCAAGCCTCATTTAAATCCCAAGCAACCTCCCTCCTCAAACTATGGAATCTTGTGTCCCTCTCTTAGCCGTTTAATAATTACAATTATTTACAATGAGAGAAATATTAACCAAGGGATATCACAGTCCCCTCCCTAATGAGAGAATAATTAACCAAGGGATGTCACAACCCAAAACACACACTCTCTCCATATCTATCTATGTCTCCCTCCCTCCCTTTCTCTTTGTCTCTCTTATTCCCTCTCCCCCCCGTCCATATATATGTATATCCTCCTTCGTCTATCCTTATTTCTCTCTCTATCTCAACCCCTAAACATACAAGCTCTCTCTCCATATCTATCTATCTACATCTCCCTCCCTCTCTCTCTCTCTCTCTGCCCTCTAGCTTTTTCACTATCTTCATCCCTCTCTCCACCCTCCCCCCTCCATCCATATGATCCAAAATTGTCAGTTTTTGTAATCAATAATATATGTAAGGTTTAATATAATAATACTTATAATGGAGATGATTATTATTATTATATATTGGGATAATGATAATCAATATTTTTTATTATTATACCAATAATAATATATAATGAAATAACATGTTAAAGAAACAATAGTGTTAACATTACATTATAGACAGAATAATTTCTTCTAGTCAAATTCGTAGCTCGCCTCACATTTTACATTTTGTATTTTACATTTTACATTACAACTGTAAAATGTAATGTAACGTAAAATGTAAAATGTAATATGAAATAGTGAAATATATTTTATTATATTGTATATTTTACAACACACTTTAAAAAAGGTTTCCTCAAGTTTTACACTCAAAAAATATAATGTGAAATGTAAAATGTTGACATATTTATATTACGTTACATTACACCTACACAGCTTCCCTATATTGGGTTATAGCGGGCGTTAAAAAAATGTTGGCATACTTACAATACACTTAGCCTAACACATAATGCCTATATATCTCACCCACATACCTACAATACACCTAACCTAACACGTAACACTTATATATCTCACCCACAGACTTACAATACACCTAACCTCACATATCTCACCCACATACTTATAATACACCTAACCTAACATATCCGACACCCACATACTTACAATACACCCAACCTAACATGTAACACCTATATATCTCCCCCACACTAGGTTGTAGAGTGTTTCTTGACACAAAAATATTAAAAAACACTATTAACCAAAATATATAAGTTATTAAGAATTATATATTATTAAATGGAAAAAAATAACAAAATGTATGGATAATTCTCACATAAAAAAAAATTCAAATCATTCTTAGACAAAAGAGAAATTTGGTCCATTAAATTACATTACATGTTTTCGTTGGACACCTAATCAGTTAGGGTTGGTGTGGAGGAATTCCAACCGTCATAGAACTCCAAGAGACCTCTTGGAAGATGAAAACCAAGGATCACACAATCTATTAATATGTGTACCATTTGAGTAATAAATAATTCACACTTATCTTTGATTATGGTTTACACATTTCAACAATGGTACTAAAGTTGGGCGCTCCCTAGAGGTTGTCGCTCTCTAGAGCATTCCAGATTTTCACCCTACTTAGGACTAGATTTTCTTCAACCCTATTCTTTTATCATTTATTTTCCTATCATGTGTTTCTCTGATCACATCTATGTTTAAGAATAATTTACATGCAGAAACACTCCTTATCAATCTTGCACACAGAGATAGAGTGACTTGAACTTGGGAATGGAGAAGAATAGATCTGCACAGTCTCAAAGGCATCCTCTGCGCTTGAAAGTCACAACAACCTTCTTCACATGAGAAAGCCTAGATCCCATGATGTAGACCATGGTGCCATTGAAATCGAAGGAGACTTGTATTCTTTGATACCACTATTGAACTGTGGAAACCAAAATCAAAGATAAGAGTGAGTTCTTTATTTTTTTCTTTTTTTCGTATAAAAAGACGTGTGATTTTATCCATCTTTGAGGAAAAATAAAATTACATTTTGCATATGCTATGAATCATTCATTAGATAAATGTCTCTCAACACAGAACTAAAACAAAAATAAACATAACAAGTTGATGCATGTACAATAGAAGTGGGCAAAGATTAACTGACATTTTCCGCATTGGGCAATCTTTTTACCTTTATTTTTATGCAGTGTGTGCCAATCATCTAAAGTTAGTTCAATATAAACCATTGTCAATGCTATATTTAATTCCACATGGGTAGCTTCTTTATTAGAATTAGAACTATAAAAAACATAGGTTGTTTTTGTGCCCCCAAGCCCATCCAAAAATTGTATGCCTATAGGGGAAGAGCCCTTGTGAATCTGTATGACCAGTCATGTTTGTGTCTGGGAGTCCTATTATTGTTGATGTATGGAATGAGCCTTATTCTTTGCATCAAATTAGGCTTGGATATTGTCTTTGGTTTCTTCTCCTTCATCTTCTAAAAGGGGACGTTTGAAAAACTTCCACCCTTTTGGTTGATTTGGTTGCCTCTTTTTCTTTTTTGGGTTTTTCTAAGCCTATGGGCAAGTATTCTCTAGGTGACCTATTTGAAAATATTCACAACATTGAACTGTTGTATTCTCATAGTTTAAAACTTGTGACCATTATAAAATATTCACTTCAAAATTATGTGATATGGAAGTCGTTTGATTGGATCAATTTCCACAGATATTCTGGCAAAGGAGAAAAGACATTTTTATGTTCTTTCCATATCCCTTTTTTTAAATTTTCCCAATGCATTTCCAATGTCTTCAAGAACTTTATGGTTCTAGAAGGGAAGGGGAAGGTTTGGAAGCCTCACCCAAATCGGCATGGTTGTAACCACCATTATAGTGGCATCAAACTTCGAGAACCATGGAGTAATGAATAACCCCACATTTCCCAAAACCATGGCCCTTCCTATAGAACAAAGTCTAGGTCGTTTTGTGTGTCAAATTGGACTATGAAGAATCCTTTGGAGCATAATTATATGTCACAATTTGGTTTCCATGAAGTGAAAATTGGATTAGCGCTTCAGGTTTTGGCCAAAAGTCATTGATTCTACAATTGATTTCCTTGTTTTAAAGGAAGAAAAAAGGAGAAGATTATCTGCATTATTGACCACCAAAGTTGGAGCATGTTCCATTTGGTTAACAACATAGGGACATGGAATATTTTGGCTATGTTCTACATATCTAAAAACCCTCCCTTGAATTGCATCTTTGAAAAGAGATAATTGTTTCATTTGACGTCCTCGCTCCAGGAGCACCCCCACGTAGTCTAGAGTTCAAGATTATAGATGAGTTTCTTCTTATATTGATTTCTTGGAGCAAGGAGAATTCATGGAGGACCTTCCCTTCATATTTAATACATTGGAACTTTTTGGGTATGTCCTATTTTTCTTCAATGGTCTTCTTTATGGATAAAACTGAGCCTGAATTTTTTTCCCATAAAACAATAGAATTACCCCCCATATTTTTGATGAAAATCTGAAAATTATTTTCCTTTTCCTGCTATGTCTGGAAAGACAGGGGTGCAATAAATGAGGGAAAATCACATGAGAGACCTTGCCCCATCACCAACGCATGCCTAGAATCCTCTTCAATCACATCTTGTGTATACAATCTGCATAAATGTTATAATACATTGGAAAAGGGGATAAAAACCATAGTACCTGACATTTTTTTCCCCTTACCTGAGTCAACAAAAATAGACCTTCTACAACGTAGTCATTGGGGAACTTGGAGGAATTATTGAAGCACAACACAGACCATGATAGAGCCACAAGATTGGAGGTGTCCCTTGAGTGAGGCCCTTTGATTCTACCACTCATTGAGTCCCCACATGGGGGAAATATCCGATCTCCACCATAACTAATCAATCACATCCATATACTTCGCAACATGTAGGGAAAGGCGCAAATAGGCCATTTCCTAAGATGGTAAATGTGTTTGGAGGAGTTTCAAATGAAGTGGCGGTTGCAAACTTGAAGATGTTGCACAGTCAAAACCTAGTGAATCACTTCATCTCTCCCTCCCTTGAACAATATCCTTTGGTCGATCATATCAATACATTGTGTGGCCCTTGGTTTTCATCTTCCAAGAGGTATCTTGGACTTTATCATTGTTGGAATTTCTCCACAGCGACCCTCATGGATTAGGTGTCCAAGAACTTTCACCTTTATAACCTTTTTAATATTGAAATGTCTTCTTAATGACATTAATTCTTCATCCAGTGATAATAAAAGTGCACATTATCACTATTTATATGATAGGCTAATTCCATCTTTCCTTTGAGATAGTAAAATTACTTAATGGAAAACTTGCATAATTTTATTTCTTTAATTTTACAAAAAAAAATTATGATGACTATATATATATATATATATATATTGTGTGAAAAAGTTCGTATATTTTTTATTTCATTGAAATCAAAGTATACACAATATTGTTCAATTACAACTTCCCAATGAAATGCATTTACCTACATAAAACTTGCAATTATAGGATTAACCACCCTAGATCCATTTTAAACTCTGCCTCTAGAGGGATCAAATCTCTTTTTAGTTTAAAATAGGTTTAATTATTAATTATAATTATAATTATCCCCACCCAATAAAAAAGTGATCGGGGAAATACTTACATTTTACTTAATATTTCATGGCATACCTAGCCTAAATGTGGGGAAATACTAATTAAAATGTAATATTATTACATTTTACCTAATATTTCATGTCATACCTAGCTTAAATATTACATTTTACTAGATATTTCGCCTCAACCATGCTAATTTTATAGTTGAATTTGTTTAGTTTCAAACTTCAAACATAAAGAAAAATTACAATAAGAAGTGGACCACTTGATGGGAAATATTGGGTAAAATGTAATATTATAATATTATATTTTACCCAATATAACCTAATAAAAAGTGGATGGAGGTAGGAAAAAATACTAGATAAAATGTAATAATTACATTTTCCCTAATATTTCACCCATCTCTAAATGGAGGCAAATGCCCAATGCCCAACATGAACATATCAATAAAAAAGTTGTTATATTGCACATGAATACCATGGATCAATATCATGGATTCTTAAAACCATGCGTCAATACCATGGGTCATTTTTATTTTTTATTATTATTGCACCGAGAGACGCTCATACATGTAATGTGAGAAATGTAATGTAATTAAACATGTTTAGATGTAATGTCAGAAATGTAATGTAATTAAACATTTGAAATGACGGAGTATATGGTAAATAAAAAATATATATAAATAAATTGGAGTTATGGTAAATAAATATAAATATAAATAAATTGGAGGTATGGTAAATAAATAAAACATTTTTTTATACTTACTCTAGAAGTATGGTAAATAAATAGACTAGAGGTATGGTAAATAAATAAAACCTCTTTTTATATTTACTCCCTAAATCTTTGTATGTTTAGGAAAACTAAAACAAATGAGGTTTTATCTAGGTGAAGCTTATGGGCCAAATACCATGGAAAAAATTATTATTAATACCATGGGCTAAATACTATGAGCCAAATAAGATATTTATAAAAGAGGTATACAGAGGTATGGTAAATACATAAACATACATCAAATATGATTAGAAATCAACATCTAAATAAAACATTTTTTTTTTTATATTTACTCCATATTCCTCTTTATATTTACGAACACTCACAAAGATGTTTTATTTACGTGAAACCTAAGGGCCAAATACCTTAATATTAATATTAAAAGATTAATTATAATATTCATATTAATATATTATAATATGAATATTATTAAATTTAATAAATTTGGATACCAGAGGTTTTTATTTGAGTACTCTATGTGCATTGACTATTTTAGGTAAACCCATAAACTTAAGTGTAAATGTAAAATTAATGTTTAACATTTAATATTTAAAATTCAATCTAATTATTCTAATGTCCACCCTAATGAAAAATCACTTCTCTCCCTAAATATATAAATTTAACACAAATAAAGTGTTGAGAATGCAGCAAGATGATGGAGCTTAGTGAAATGAAGTCGCCTTCACTAAGTGGGCCCGCAGGCAAAATTCTGGCGCAAAGTCTATTTTTAGACTATGTCTAGTTTACTCTCTTGGAGCACTCAGTTTGAGTCATGGAGGTGGCTCATGCAACTGACAGAAGGAATCACGTGGTTCCTAGGGTTTGATGGCATCTTGCATGGTTGACTTCAGTTGGACTTCAGTGGCAGAAGTTTTGGAGGAGTTAACGGGACAGATAGTGGAGTTGTGTTCTGCTTATTTTAGTTGAACTAGTTGAGATTAGTTTAACTAGCTAATCAATTAGTTATGAGTGGAGTGAATTAAATATTATTTAATTCACTAATTAGTAACTCATTAGTCAACTCAAGAACACTCCAGTTCACTACAGTGCATGATCAGTTCAGTGGAGACCAGTGGAAGAGGTAGATGAAAGGGTGAGTAAAGCTATCAGTTGGAGGATCAGTTTTGCATGGGATTTGCATTACACTTGGAGGAATTGTCCATGACAATTGCGCAGTCAAGCCAAGGGGATTCGAACCTTGGATCTCTTCATATACATGCCATGATTGCGCAATAGAGGCAAGGCAATTGG
>CM076584.1:1517832281-1518021210 GCA_034641835.2 Pinus albicaulis
TTTCTCCTGCAATTTATTTATTTTTTTACCTTTTCATCTACTTTGACTCCATGGATGCTATCATGTGTAATGAATCTCTCTTACCACCAAATTAGAATGATTTCAAGAATCTATTTCTAAATGTATAAAAAACCAACCTAGATCCATCTTAAACTCCGGATCTATCAAGCCCCTAGAGGGATCAAATCTTTGGAGGTGCAAACTTTATTTTGCACTAAAAAAAGACGTGTGCACCTCGAGATATTTGATCTCTCTCAACCCTTGATAGATCTGGAGTTAAGATGGATCTAGGTATCTCGCATATACATATATTATCGAACATATATATATATATATATATATATATTTTTTTTTTAATTTTTTTAATGTAACTTTACATGACAATGGGTTGTAGAAGGCCTCTCGGGCAATCAAAATTTTTCATTACCCTATTATAATATTTTTTTTGTTTGCTAATTTATGTGATTCTTGAGATTAGTGCACAACTAACCTATAGTTTTAATAGCCATGACCCAAGATCATCTAAGTCGTCAAAATCAATGGAGGATATCTTATGTAGGCAACACCAACCCTTAGCTTGGCTAGATTTTTGCACATAAATTTTCACCACGAAGTACTTTAACAAAACATCCTCTCACCATCTATTCTACTCATCCTTGACATTATGTTGTTATAATATTACTTAAATTTTAATTTTAATAAGACTATTAAAATTTTTATGACATTATCAACATTAATGATTTTTTTTGGTGCAAATATTCATAACCATATGCTTAATTATATTTTTAAGTGAAAAAATGAGGTTGGAGGTTTTAGAAGCTAAAGAGGAGGAAATGGATCATACAATTCACGTAATAACAGTTGAGAACCAGGCTTTATCAGAAAGCAATAAAATTCTGAAGGAGCAAGTGGAATTGCTACAGGAAGCTCTCCTAATAAGGAAGACATAATGACAACACATGAAGGCAGATGTGCAAAACATGAAGAAATTTGTAGTGAGGAGTACAAAGGTGTGAATGCGAAACCATCCCAGGATAAAGGGAAAACGGTTTCCCAAATAGATAACCATGAAGAGACAACAAGAGAAGGAAAGGAGGCTCCACAAAAGTTTCCAAAAATTTAGCTGAAGTAATTTGAAATTCTACTAATAGGGAAGGAGAAGAAAACATTCAGGTCAGCAACATGCAAGATAGAGAAAGCAAGGAAAGGCAAGATAGAGCAGAAAAAATAATTATTAAAGGGGTGAAATACTATGGGAAAAATGAATCTACTTTTGACCTTGCAAGGGACTTCTTGAAAGACAAGTTTTTATGGCAAGGACAAATATGCCAAGCATGGAGGGTAGGAAAATTTAATAGTGAGAGAGCCAGGCCCATAAGAGTCATCATGCCTAGCTTGCATGATAAAGATATCATTCTAAGCAAGAAGCAACCCTTGATGTGTTCTTGTTTTTTTCTAGAAGAAGATTTAATTGCAAGACAACAAGAGGAAAGGAGGGAGGAAATGTCAAAGGTTAGGGCAGCAAGAGACGAGGGAAAGAGAGCATGGATTTATAAGGGTAAAACTATGATAACACGATTTGGACCTCCTTCCAAAATAGGGCAACAAGATGATAATAAAAAAGAGACAACAAACTCTTTAGCAGGAAATCAGGAAGCAAGGTTAGTATGGGCAAGCAGGGACAAAGACTCAATTGTGAGTCTTGCATGTCAAAACAAATAGCAATCAAGTCATACCCAGGTTTCCTTAAGTTTATTTTGTTGGAATTGCATAGGTTACACATGGAAACGGGGACCTGGCTTAGGGCCTATTGCGGAAGGTATATACATAATTTGCCTCATAGAAACACATGAGCATGAAGGGTGAAAGACACCCTTGTTTAAAGGGTATTGTAAGATGGCAGTGTGGAACAAGGCAGCAGGGAATGGAAAATGACACGAGGGTATCATGGTATTAGTGAGAGAAAATACGGTCATTTCATTCAGCTAAAAAAAGAAGACTCAAGTAAACAATTCGTTTGGTTTAAAATATCAGAAAATGGAAATCACGTCAGAATTGCAGCATGTTATTTTTCCCCGCAAGTGTCAAAAATCTACAAAAGTAGAGGGCTTAACCACAAAGATCCATTTGCATCCTTAAATGCAGATATTGCAACATATTCTCAGTTAGGTGAAGTCATTATTGTGGGAGATTTCAATGTTAGGACTGCAAGTGAGCAAGCTAGCATTTTTTGTTGTAAAGAAGATTGCGGCCCTATCTGGCTTATAGAAGAGAGTAATCATCAGTGGGAAAGAATTTCAAAGGAAAAGGGTTGCAATCTCTTTGGTGAAAAATTGTTTACTCTGTGTGGGTATTTCGATTTAGTCATTTTTAATGGTTTGAATAGATGGGAAAAGTATGGTAATTTCACTTGCAATACTTACAATGGAGCAATTGTAGTAGACTATGTAATTTGCTCACATATTTTGTGTGAGAAAATGGAGGAAGTTTTGATTGGAGATTAGCTTTGGGACATAAAATTAGATCACAAGCCAATTTATTTAAGTTTCTTTTGGACTGGAAAGAAGCAGTTAGGGTCAAAAACTCAGTGTGTTCATCAAAATCTTCCAAACGGAAGAATTCTTTTGACTCCAAAAAATTGTAATACCTTCAAAATAGTGCTAGAGAGTCTCTTTGAGAAGGATAAAATCCCATTTCACGACCTGCATAGTCACAAATTAACACATTTAATTCAAAGCGCACTTTCAAAGTGCAAAAGAAAAAAAATTAAGAAGTCTGAAACAAATTTCTTTTCGGTTAATGTTTGGTTTGATGAGGAACAAAAAAAGGCAAGGAGAATGTGGAAAGAGTCAAACAAGGATAACATAAAGCTCAAATATTACAAGAATATATCAAGAAAGAAAAAGGTTGATTTCATGGTTTCAAGGAGAAAAGAACTAATCTTCCTTGGGAAAAATAACCCCAATTTATTTTGGAAGGAGCTCCAACCGAGAAAGATGCAAACAGAAAACAATATTACAGCTTCTAAATGGTTGGACTATACAAGACAACGTTATGAGCAGGATCCCAAGGTTTCTCTCCTTCTTTAGTCAACACTGATACAAAACTCTTCACGATGCAAGAGGTAGAGATGGGTATCAAGAAGTTGGGTGTTGGAAAAGCAAAAGACTTAGTTGAAATCCAAGTAGAATATCTAAAATGGGGCTTAAAATTTTTTGCATCTCACATTAAAAAAAAAATTTAACACCATCATACAACACGGGTTCCCCACAGATTGGATAGCTGGTCTAGAAATACCTCTTTTCAAGAGTGGTGGCGTCAATAATCCCTCCAATTATAGGACCATAATGATAAACCCCTTGTTTTCAAATTTATTTGGAAGCATGTTAAAAAATAAAATCAACAAGTTGGAAGAAGAAAGAGATAAACGCGTTAAAGGGAAAGTAGGTTTTAGACCTAAACATTCCACAGTTGATCATGATATAACTTTAAGGCACATTATTGAAAAAGTTTGGGAGAAAAAGGAAGAAGTCTTTTGTTGCTTTGTTGATTTCAGAAAAATCTTTGACACGGTTCCTAGGGTTAAGTTTTGGCATAGAATGGAGGAAATTGAGGTTCCTAGGTATTTGAGAGCAGTGGTGCATAGGTTGTATGAAGATGTGAAAGTCAAGATTAGAACTTCAACAAAAATTTCTGAAAGTTTTAGAAGCGATATCGGGGTCAAACAAGGTTTCTCATTGTCTCCTACCCTCTTTGGTTTATATATCGACAAGCTTGAAGAGTGGCTAAATTCGCAAGGGGGTGACAGTATCCATTTGGGAAAGTTTGTTATAAGGCTTCTTTTGTACGTAGATAACCTTATTTTGATTTTTTTGATGGGAAAATTTGTTCGGCCAACAGTAGGGGATCTCCCCGGTAGAAAGTACTAATTAGACTCTGAATCGTTTGAGATAGGGATCCCGTCCGGAGGTGTGGGTCCAGCTACCGCTGAATACTCCTTCTCTTGGACGCAAATGAGATTTGCAGAGTTATAGATGTACAATTATCGAATGATACAAGACAAATATATATGATTATCAACGAGCCTAAACACTACAATTAGAAATATATAAAAGAAAACACGCGACTGAAGGAGATGTTGTTAGCAGCACATCATTAAGGTCGTGTTTGTAAGATTGTTCAAACCATAGAAGAAACAGTTCTGCCTGGTAAGAACAACTTATACGTACCTGGGAAATTTCATGAATGAGATAGATGTCAATAATAAAATTACAGACATCCCCTATGTAAATAACATACCATCATATACACATGAAGTAAGTTGAAATGCATAAAGAGGATAATCAGAAAACACAGATCAATTAATCACAGGATATCAGACATATACGTAGAAATACTCATAGTATTGACACATTGATTTTCATCAGATCCAATAGTGGATTTAAAACAAATGCTTGTATTCATTCATAATAGGTTGTTTAATGCTTTACAACTCTCTTCTCCTCTTTTGGAGTCCAAAACAAAAGGTCATTTTACAAGTCCTCGAATGGGGTATATATTAGGCAAGATTAACCCTTGGGGGTCCTGACTCTTCACCTTCCTGTCTGTTGGGCTGCCTTGTGACCTGAATGGAAGATGCGACCTGCGACCTGATGATGGAAGGTGTGACCCGCGACCTGGTGCTGGAAGGTGCGACCTGCGACCCCTTCTGTAGGTTGTGCCTTGCAATCTGATCATGGGAGTGTGTGTGTGATCGCTAGGTTGGGAAGATCAACTTGTTTCTCTTTGAGGAAATTCTGCCATGCATGATAATCTACAGCAATTGGGGAGATCAGAGGAGTATCTTCCCTTAACTAGTGTAGACATTCTAACGCATTTGGAATCAGGGTCTCCCTCTTGATTGTGACCTGGTTGTATAAGGAAGCCAGTTTGGTGTAAATCCAAACTGGCGTTACAACAAACTTAACCAAGTTATCCTGTGATGCGGAAAGATCAGGAGTAGTGGCGGCTTGTCTGATAGGTTGTAGAAATGACTGAATCTCCTGATCTACCTGTCCCCATGTATTTTCCTCGCTCAATGCACTTAAAGAAGGAATATGGTGCAATTCATGCATCGAGTCAATGTCGTTGATCAGATGCTCATACGCGGACATCTCCTTCTCCAGATCTTTAAATAATTTCTCCTTGGATTACACCTTCATGCGAATTTGGACCTTGTCATTCTGAGTGTGAATCCAATCTTTCTTGGGAAAGGTTTCCGGAGCCTACGGATATCTTCTTTTCCATTCTATCATTATGTCTAAAGTGGCAGAGGCATCTTTCAGTTGCTCATTTCTCTTCTTCGTTTCCACTTGGGCTCTTAGGAGGGGTGCGATTGTTTGTTTTATGGTGAACATCTCCATGTACACTTGCTTCATGGTGGCTTCCAGTGTTTCCAACTCCCTCTGGATGGTAAGCGGTACTTCATTAATAAGGGTGTTTTTTCCCTGGAGTTGTTGGATTTCTTCCCTTAGTGCTCTCTTTTCTTGCTCTCACCTAGCTTCTCTTTGTTCAGAGTCCTATAATCTATTTTGTAGGGAGAGGATTTCCCTACTCATCCGGCTCACATTTTCATCTGTGGCTGCAGAAAAATAAGTGCCAGCTGATGCTATCATCACTGGGTTAGTCCTAGTGTCTAGGACTATATCCTTTTCCGCTATGGCTGTGAATGGGGCGATAGGGTTCCGTGCTAGGCATCTCCTCTTTTCCTGTCGGATCTTGAAGGTGAACTGATCATAAGTGAGTCTCATTAGGTTGAACACCTCCTCTTCCTGTCCTTCAGAGGCGCCTGGCTCTGAAAGTGAAAAACGTGTGTTAATTGCAGGTACTTCGATGGGCGACAGCTCGGTTTGTACTCTTGTTACTAGGGGAAGTGTATCAGCGTATTTTGATCTTTGATCCTCTTCCTCTTTTCTCTTTTATTATTCTTCTTCTTTCAGAAGCCGCTCCGCCTCTGTCTTATCTTGTTCTGCCTTTTTCCTGTGCTCTGCTTCCGCTTTTATTTGCTCTTCTTCCTTCCTTCTTCGTTCATCTTCTGCTCTTGCTTCCTCTTTTTCCTTCCTTTTCCGCTTAGCTTCTGCTTTTGTTTCTTGCTCTTCTTTCCTTCTGCGTTCAGCCTCCACCTGATCCAATTCTTTCTTGAGTTGTCGCTCAGCTTCTGCTTTCGCTTCCTGCTCTTCCTTCCTTTTCTTGGCATCCTCTGCCTGTTTCTTTTTCTGCTCTGTCTTCAGGTTTTTCTTATGCTTATCTTCAGCTTCTTTCTCTTTCTTTTCAGCTTCTAGTTGAGCTTCTGTTTCCTTCTCTTTCTGTTGGGTGGCAGAGTTGTGGCATGTGCTGGTTCGGGGCTTCTTGGCCTGGGAAGAAGAGGCGCCTCCCAACTCGCGACATCTTTCCTCCAGAGTATGATCATCTTGATCCTCCTGATCGGACCATGCTCTTGGGGCGAGTTCCCTATCCATGTTATATAAGTTTCTTTTCGCATCCTCGGATGGGTGTTCAGTATGCTGGTAGCTCCATTTGAACTTGGCCCATTTACAGTGGTCAGGGACTATCCTCTCAGGATTGTATGTCCGGTGATCCAACGACCCCAGGTAGAAACCTTTGATTTGTTCAGCTTCCACCTCTACCTCCCTTAAATCCTTGACTGTGTAAGCACCGATGGTGAGCGGCAATGTAGGCCACGAATTTTTCTTACCTTTAGTAAGGACCTTTGAGAAGCCGAAAGTCATTTGATAACATACTTCCTGAAGAAGCATCTTGTCTGTGACGAATTGGGGCAGAGCATGGGGAGTCTTGAAAGAAACAAAGACTCGAATAAAGGTGTATTATGCAAATGGAAAACAATGTGCTACTTTGACTAATGTTTCCATGGCTCTTTAGGACATGCACGGGGTATCATGACAGAACAATTTCCTGTAGAGTGCAGGGATGAAACTTTTTGAGATTGACTCTATATCCTGCTTGTATTTAGAGTCCCAGAATACCTACAATTCTTTGTGAATTGGGCGTGCCTGCTCCTGATCCCAGTTGTGGGCCCATCCCTCAAAGTAGCACCTGGAACACACCTCATCCAACAGGTAAGAGGCCATGTAAAATTCGGACGAGTATCCCTCCTCTGGTGCCAGTGCTACAAATATGTTCGTTTTGAGAGCCGCCATTAGTAAGCTGGCCCAATTGAAACGGGTGCCATATAAGGTGACAAATTTCATCAGGGTTACCCAAGTACCACTAAATGTGGTGGCATCGGGGCAACCATATACCCTACAGAGCATAGTTGCCACCAGCTTGTATACCTTTCTGAGGCCTGCTACTGGGTACTCTTGATCTTTCTTTATCTTGAACTTCTCGAGTTCTTCCCACCATCCTCTCAAGGTGTCTGCTATGGGGACCACATGGGTGGTGGCCCATTCCTCTGTGAATATCTGTTCCCGTTTTGGAAGTGCATAATAATACTCTGCATCTGAGCCTTTTAGATTTGCAAAAGTCTTTCCCTCGTAGTCTCAAATTACCCACTTCTTGGGGTCTATGTTCTGTATGATCCATTCAATCACTTCTGCACATGGGAATATAGCTGGGTGGGCACCTGCGTAATGAAGCTTCGACCTCTTAACTTGTACATATACTTGCCGGTCGGGGAGGTCCTCTGGAAATTCTGGTTGGATTAATTCTTGGTATACTTGATACTAACTCATAATTTCTCCTATGCTAAATGTACATGCGGTGTCCCCATATATCGGGGAAGGAGACATTGTTATTTCATTTTCTGTGATTTCTATCTTTGGGCCCTTGTTTTTCTTGTGAACTGCCGGAGGCCCCATGTTGCTTGACGCTGAAGAGATGGAGACACACTCTAACTCTGCTTCGAGGTTCCCTGGCATGTTCATAAAACAGTCCCAGGATAAGACAGATGCCATAATAATAAATGCCTAGGTGCTGCTTTTAACTCTGACCAACTGAAATCCAAGAAAGGGTGGATTTGCGACTTAGCGACTTATTTCTTGGGTCGCTGGGTTGCAGAGGTTTAAAATTTTAGAAGGGAACGAGTTGAATTCTTAGTTAAACTGAGAGGGGGGTGAATCAGTTTAACACATACATGAGCTTTTTAATTTTTTCATCAGCTTATTTACAGCTTACTTTTATAACCAACCTTAATATATGAACAGTCTTAATATGTTGCAGCAAGTATTAAATTAATGTGACATCAAAATTATTATGAGAGCAGCAAACATTAAGCAGATTTGGTAAATCATATCAGCACATAGGTAACACAGATAGAGACAACAGATATAAGTGGAAACCCATAAAGGGAGAAAACCACATCTTATTATTTTTGTGATGCAAAGGCAAGCTCCAACTCCCTCTAACCACTGTTTTTCTGTAGGCACCAACCTACAGGAGGCTCCAACCTCAATTCTGCAAGCTACTACTTGCAAGGAAGCTCCAACTCCCTTCAATTTTCTATAGGCACCAACCTACAGGAGGCTCCAACCTCAGTGAGCTACAACTGACATATATCAAGCTACAACTTAATAGGGAAGCTCCAACTTCCTCAATTTATCAAAAGAATAGTTTGCTGATTTACCTCAGATATCAGCTCTGTTCTATAGCATCTCTTTCTGCTTCTCTCTTCCTTATCTTATCTGTCTCAGGTTTCCATACTCTACATTCTCTATACCCACTCTCTCTAACCACCCTATGTATATCAAGATGATATTATTTGTAGAGATTTTCTTATGACTATATATATTCCTCAGGGAATTCGAAATGAATAGCCATACCTCTCGGTCTTCTGCCTTCTAATTTCTTTTCCATCTCACTCAGAAAAATATAACTATATGTACTAATTTTAACATTACAGTGGGATATTTGTTCTCCTCTGGAGACTTGCCAATGCATCACAAACAATATAAATCAATTAAACCATTTACATTTAATTACAATGAGAGCTCCAGCTCACTCATTCGGCCTCTTGATTCACTGCGCTTTGTCTTTTCTGCGACTGTGTTTGTCCCTTTTTCTCCTCTGTATGCCTTTCTGTTTATAGCTGTTGCGTAACTCCTGTATGTATGAAACTGCACTTTTTATATCATGCGAATCAATTCTTGACATAATAATAATAAGGTGTTTTTAAATATATGCACTATTGTGTTATATAACTTATGTAACTTCCAGTGATATAATGCTAAGAGATCATGTTAATACATAAAATTCCCTTACGGGCCCACTCGCCAAACTTTTCGATGCGATGTATCACTCCTCGACTACTTCCGATTGTGATTGATCGCAATCGCAATTTCCATTTAAATGTACCGATGCTCTGCTCCTTCTCCGATGCAATCAATTACTGTTCATTTTGAAATGCCGATGCGATGTATCATCTTTCAAATATTTCCGATTGTGATTAATCGCAATCGCGAATTTTAGCTGTGAGTTCCGATGCTCCGATGCTCCGATGCGATCATTCACTGTTCACTTATTTAAGATTCTCCAATGTTCTGATGTTTCGATGCTCCGATTCCAATGATTCACTGTTATGCAGGAACTCAAACACATATCAATCATGGTTTATAAACCCATCGGGTCCGGACTTTCATCGCAATTGCAATCTTTTGATAACCTGTTCCGATGTCAACTTTTCTCCGATGCGATTGGTGAGGGTCCCACAGTTTAAGTCTTTGGTTGTATTAGGCCCGAGCTATAGAGTACTTCACATATATGTATATATATACATATATACTTTGACCCTTTGTTTAAAAGGTGCTACCCATATATAAAGCGCTACATATAGGTATATATGTATACTTTGCCACTTTGGTCTTTAATGTATCCTCCAGCTGGGGTAATGATTCTCAGAATTTTATGTGGGGTCCCACTTGCATATTAACTTTGGTTTATATGCAAGCATTTACATAAGTTTTTCGGTCATCCACCTTATATATCCGCATACCAACTCATTTTCAACATACATGTATGAAGTCAACCTTTAATAGTTCAATAACCCAAAGGTTCTCACCTTGGCGAAGTTCGACCCACTATATATATATATATATATATATATATATATATATATATATATATATATGTTCCAGGCTTACCCTTTGTATGATATATTATGAGTCCAAAGCACAACTTTTGGTTGGCGCATTACTTGTGCATTTGTATATATGCCACCACTGCACTTTCAGCTTATAACTAGACCCATCGCGACATTTTAATACACAACCATTCCATGGAGCCCACATGTGTTTGATACACTCTGAATTTTTAGTACGTTCCAACTGACAGCACCCTTTGAATCATATATATACATAAGCCTAATTCAATCTTCGACCATGGCTTTAACCCTCCGCATATCACAATGTATTAACTTGCAACACATAAATAATCTGCACATAACCCATTTCTATATGTGCACTCAACTTTGATATATATGCAACATTCCAATGAATATCAAACTCGATACATGTTTTAACATACACACGTTCCTAGGGCCCACCTCCATTAACACACCTCTTGCATCCAACGGCTGACATTTTATCGCATCGAATCCTATGATCCAACAGACGATGTGCAATATCGCGCAACTTAAACGCTCACTACATAATCCTCCAAAATCACGCGAAAAAAGTTGTTTTACAAAACCGCCTGAGGACACGTGTCCTTCAATGGCATATATCGCGTTCATTTTGGTAATACAACTTACCACTTAAATTCTTCCGCGAACCCACTGGTTTTGTGCCCCTCCAGTTTTACTGTTTATGTTTGGGGTTCCGCTTATAGTCAAGGTTCCGTTCCATAAAGGATGTCGCGTCTTCGTTATATACAAATTCGTATAAGCTCTGTTCAGCTTATATAAAAACCCTTCTTGTTGTCGTTATATACCTTTCTTCAACACTTTGTTATATATGAACCCGGTTTCAATGTTATGTTAATACAATACTACCAACGCTACCATAAGGTTTATTCCCCTTATACACAGAGCCTCGGTTCCTTCCTTTCTGCACGATTCCACATCTCCTGCAATCATTTCACTGTTGGTTTGTTAACGGCTCTGCCTCTGCCTCTACTGCTCGATTGTTTCATCTCTGCCTCTTTACATATCCTGTCACTGTATTTCTGCTACTCTGCCAAATTTGCACTTCTGTCACTGTATTTTCCCGAGCCTCTACTGCTCGATCGTTTCATTTCAACAGTCTTCTTCCGCCTGTCTCCTTTTCCATCTATGTTGTCTCCTTTGGGCTGCTTGCTTCTCTTTTTGCTGCCCTGTCTCTGTAAATATACTCTCCCTCTATTCTCTCTATTGTCTTCTCCTTTGCTTCTGCTTTCTCCTTTTCCATCAATGACAACATTTCCAACAGTCTCCCCCTTTGGCATTGATGGCAATACACTTCCTCTGTTTTCCTTTTAGGACCCTTTCTTCTGTTGCTTGATCTTCCTCCCCCTTTGACATCAATGGCAAGGGGTTGCTCATTTTTCAATGTGCTATTAACTCTCGCCCATGTTTCAATGATCTTGAGGACCTGTTTCATGCTAACTGACCTCCCCCTGGAATGATATTTTCGTTTCTGTTCTCCCCCTGAAAGTATGCTTTCTCTTCATATAAGAGAGTAGCATCTACAGATACTACCCCTAGTCTATCTCTTAAATATTCAAATGGTTCTCTAGCAAGTGGTTTGGTATATATATCTGTTGTCTGTTCTTTTGTTGGCACATACTCCAGCTTTACTACCTTCTGAGCTACTTGTTCTCGAAGAAAATGATACTTGATTGGGATATGTTTAGTTTTTGAATGAAGCACAGGATTTTTTGATATGCTTATAGCACTTGTATTATCACATTTGATTGAGATAGGTTCATCAATGCTTACCTTCATGTCCTGGAGGGTTTGTTTCATCCACATGACTTGTGTACAACATGTTGTTGTTGCTATGTATTCTGCTTCTGCTGTAGATAGAGAAATAGATGTTTGTTTCTTGCTTAGCCATGCCACCAGACTTTCTCCTAGATAGAATGCACCTCCACTTGTGCTTTTCCTGTCATCCACACAGCTGGCCCAATCTGCATTTGTGTATGTTGTCAAAGTGAAGCTTTTGCCTTTTGGATACCAAATTCCATACTGTGCAGTTCCTTGTAGATATCTGAATATTCTTTTGACTGCCAGAAGGTGATTTTGTTTAGGTGTTGCTTGATATCTAGCCACAAGTCCTACTGCTAGCATGATGTATGGTCTTGATGCTGTCAAGTACAACAGAATTCCTATCATGGATCTGTAGAGTCTTTGATCTATATCAGTATATCCATCATCAGCACATAGCTTGCATCCCGTGATCATGGGAGTTGACACAGGTTTGCAGTCTTCCATTTTGAACTTATTCAAAAAAAAAATTAAGTATTTTTCCTATGATATGAATGTACCTGTGTTCTTTTGCTGAATTTGAAGTCCTAAATAGAAAATGAGCTCTCCAATCATAGACATATCAAACTCTGATTTCATCTCCTCAACAAACCCTTTTGCTGGCTCATCTCTGTTGCTTCCAAACATAATGTCATCAACATATAATACAACAATAAGGAGTTCATTTTCATGGGATTTTATGTATAGATTGTTGTCTACTCCTCCTCTCTTAAAGCCTTGTTTTTGCAAGTATTTATCCAGCCTTGAGTACCAAGCACAAGGAGCTTTTTTTAGTCCATATAAAGCCTTCTTTAGTCTGCATACATAGTATTCTTTGTCTGTTAATGAGAAGCCTTCTAGTTGTTCCATGTAGACTTCTTCTTCTAGATCTCTATTCAGAAATGCAGATTTCACATCCATTTGATATACCTTGAAGTCTTGGTAGCATGCAAAGGCCAGAAACATTCTGATAGCTTCCATTCTAGCTACAGGGGCAAATGTTTCCTCGTAATCAAGTCCTTCGATTTGTGAATATCCTTTGCAAACAAGTATGGCTTTATTCCTGATTACCTGTCCTTGCTCATTCATTTTATTTTTAAATACCCATTTTGAGCCTATGACATTTTTCTCATTGGGTCTAGGGACTAATTCCCAGGTATTGTTCTTCTCAATTTGGTCCAATTCTTCATTCATAGCATTCACCCAATACTTGTCCTTGCTGGATTCTTCAAACTTCTTTGGCTCTATTTGTGATAACATGGCTATGTATACCTCTTCTGTCTGTTCAGTTAGCTGCCTTCTTGTCTGGACCCCTACTCTCTTGTCTCAAATGATTTGATCTACTGGATGGTTCTTCTGAGTGTATCTTGAGGGGGCTTTCGATCTCAGTTCAGCATCTTCTGTTGTCTTGCTTGTTTCATCATCATCTTGGTTTTCTTCTTCATGGTTGTCTGATGGACTGCTGCAGTCTATACCTCTTGTATTGTTTGGAAGTTCTTCATCAAATCTCACGTCAATGCTTTCTACTATTTTTCAAAGAGTCTTGTTGTAGCACCTGTACCCTTTACTTTTGGATGCATATCCTAGAAATATCCCTTCGTCTGCTCTTGTATCAAATTTCTCAAGATTTTCATCATTATTCTTTATGTAACACTTGCTTCCAAAGATTCTAAAGTGCTTGATTGAAGCTGGTTTACCATGCCATAGTTCATAGGGAGTCTTGTCACTACTTGGCCTTAAATGAGCTTTGTTAAGGATATGCACGGCTGTGTGTACTACTTCTGCCCAAAAGGTTTGAGGAATATTACTCCCTTGCATCATGGCTCTGGAAATTTGTTGTACAGACCTGTTTTGTCTCTCTGCTACTCCATTCTGCTGAGGTGTCCCTGTAATAGTAAATTGTTTCTTTATCCCATGTTCATTGCATAGGTCTGCAAAGTCATAATCTGTGAACTCGCCTCCTTTATCTGATATGATGCATTTTAACTTGCATCTTGTTTGATTTTCTGCTAAAGCTTTAAATATTTTGAATTTATCCAGAGCTTCTGATTTATTCTTAAGAAATGCAACCCATGTAATTCTGGAGAAATAATCTATTATCAGCATGAAGTAGGATTCTCCACTTGGTGTTTTAGTTCTTGCAGGTCCAAACAGGTCCATGTGCACAAGATGGAGTGGTCTTCTTATTGATAACTCATCTTTGGCCTTGAATGACATGCGGGTCTGTTTGCCCAATTGACAAGATTTGCATATGATATTGGAAGGCCTTTTTATTTCTGACATGTCTCTGACAGCTTTCTTCTTGCTCAGTTTGATGATATGATCGAAGCTTAGATGTCCCAACCTCTTATGCCATAACCATGACTCCTCAAGTTTGCTAAAATGGCATGCTTCATCTTCCTCTTTCACTATGTAAACATTACTCTATGTTCGAACACCTTTGAGCAGAGTCTTTCCTGTGGTGCTTGATCTGACTTCACAGTCTTGTGCTCTGAAAATAACTTCACAGCCTTTATCACACATTTGACTAACACTCAGCAAATTTCCTTTCATCCCATCTACAAATAGTACATCTTGGGCCTTACCTCTGCCATTATCTAAGCTGAATAACCCCTTTCCCTTGATTTTTCCTGATTTATCATTGCCAAAAGTAACATTACCAGTTTTCTTTTCATCAAAAGTTATAAATTTTCTTCTGTCTCCAGTCATATTTTTTGAGCAGCCACTATCCAGATACCATTGGCTTTTCAGGTCTTGAGCAGTTAGAGCCAGGTCACACTTATTCACCTTCTTTTTCCACTGGAAGCATCCTTTTGTTTGGTATCTTTTGTGAGATGATGAATCACATCCTCTCAGAGGACATTTGGAAGGCATATGTCCAATTTTGTTGCATACACATCGTTTGACCATAATTTTTGCAGAATTGTGAGTATGGGCAAAATTTATTTGATTCATAAACCTCCTTGAGGTGTTGAACATCAATCTTTGTCCATATTTTCTGCACTCAATTATTTTATGGCCAAATTCCTTACAATAAAAACAGTAACCATAGAAACTATTTGCATACCTGATGTAAGGTTGTCTTCTCCATTTGTTTGCTTGAGACAGTCTCTTCACTGTTTGCATCTTTTGCTAGTTTGAATTACTCCTCCTTGCATGACAGTATGCAACAATGTGTCCCAGCTTGTGGCAAACATAACATGTGGCATTTTTCATGGGAGGGAAGAATCTCCTTTGATCACTTCCAAATTTGACATACTTAGGGGTATATGATTCTTTTTCTATTGTCTGAGTGTTTCTTTCATTCTTTGTTATTAGAGGTTTCTTCTGGGTTCTGTCTCCCTCCTTACATTTTTCTTCTTTTGTAGGAATTATTTGAGCTGCTTCATCAACCTTCTTTGCTTTTACAAAAATAATATCTCTGTTTTCTTTTTCTTTGCTTTTACTTGATTCTCCTTCATAGCCTATTCCAGTTTTTATCATAGGAGATCTTTGAGCATCCAGAATCTCGTTCAACTTACCAGAGCTTGTTGTTTGAAAAGAATTTATAGCCACTTTCCTTTGAGCATTTTCTAATTTCTTCCTGAGACATACTAATTCTTCTTCCAACTTCTCTTGTTCCTGAGTTTTCTCCTTGATTTTCTTAAGTAACATGTCTTCTATCTTCATGGCTTCTTCAAGCTTTATCTTTAGCTGCATGAGGACTTATGAATTCTATTCTTCTCGTACATACTTGAGGAGAATGTCCTTTTGTTTTCTGCACTTCAGTTTGAGTCTACCAATCTCCTCCAGGGAACTTCTTAGCTCCCCCTCAAGGTCGACTTCACCTTCTTCTTCTTCATCTTCTAGCAGGAGTACTTCAAGTTCTTCTATGGCCATCAATAAAAATTTAGAGGTTCCTTCTTCACTTGAGGGTTCATCTGAGTCTTCATATGCACTGCTATCTTGTTGAGCATAGAAGGATTTTCTACTAAATTTCTTTCCCTTCTCCCAGTTCTTTGATGTATTTTTCCCTGATTCTTGAGCCTGATTCCTTACTTTCTTGTGAGGACACTTAGCAGCATGGTGTCCAATTATTCCATAGTTAAATCATTTGAAAGGAAGTTTACCTTTGTATTTACCTGAGCCTCTATCCAGTTTCTTGGAAAATTTAGCCTCTTCTTCATCAGAGGAAGAACATATATCTTCATTTTCTTCTTTCTTCTTTTCTATTTTAAAAGCTGCCTCCCTCGTACTTGGCTTTTTCTGTAGGAGTATCATCTCATAGGCTGTTAGATTTCCAAGTAACTAGTTCATAGTCAAGGTTTCCCAATCAACTGTTTCTTCTATTGCAGACACCTTGGGGTTAAAACTGGGTGGAAGAGATCTTAGAATCTTTTGTACAATTACACTTTCTGGTATGGTTTCTCCGAGAGCTTTCATATTGTTAACAATTTCTGCAACTCTTAAGAAGAAGTTGCCGACATCTTCATCATAATTCATTTTTAAATTTTCAAAGTGAGCTCTATATACTTGAAGTTTGGCAGTCTTTACCTTTTTATTTCCCTCATGGATATTCTCTAGAGTATCCCACATATCTTTGGCAGTCTTACTGTGCATTATTTTGATAAATTCAGCCTCACAAAGTCCACTTAAGATTTCATTCATGGCCTTTGCATTTGCTACAAATTCTTGTTTAGCTTCTCTCTCTGGGTCAGTTTCCTTTGGGGCATATCCAAATTCTACAGTAGCCCATACCTCTATTCCTAGAGACATTATGTATGCTCTCATTCTAATTTTCCAGAAGGCATAATTAGCAGCAGTGAAGAAAGGAGCTTTATTGGTTGAGCTTCCTTCTTGACTAGCCATCCTGGGGGCCTAGGATCTCCTTTCAGTGGTTAAACTGGTACAAAAGGAACTTGTATCTGATACCAATTGTTGAATTTTTAGTTAAACTGAGAGGGGGGTGAATCAGTTTAACACATACATGAGCATTTTAAATTTTTCATCAACTTATTTACAGCTTACTTTTATAACCAACCTTAATATATGAACAGTCTTAATATGTTGCAGCAAGTATTAAATTAATGTGACATCAAACTTATTATGAGAGTAGCAAACATTAAGCAGATTTGGTAAATCATATCAGCACACAGGTAACACAGATAGAGACAGCAGATATAAGTGGAAACCCATAAAGGGAGAAAACCACATCTTATTATTGTTGTGATGCAAAGGCAAGCCCCAACTCCCTCTCACCACTGTTTTTCTGCAGGCACCAACCTACAGGAGGCTCCAACCTCAATTCTGCAAGCTACTACTTGCAAGGAAGCTCCAACTCCCTTCAATTTTCTATAGGCACCAACCTACAAGAGGCTCCAACCTCAGTCAGCTACAACTGACATCTATCAAGCTACAACTTGATAGGGAAGCTCCAACTTCCCCAATTTATCAAAAGAATAGTTTGCTGATTTACCTCAGATATCAGCTCTGTTCTGTAGCATCTCTTTATGCTTCTCTCTTCCTTATCTTCTCTGTCTCAGGTTTCCATACTCTGCATTCTCTATACCCACTCTCTCTAACCACCCTATGTATATCAAGATGATATTATTTATAGAGATTTTCTTATGACTATCTGTATTCCTCAGGGAATTCAAAATGAATAGCCATACCTCTCAGTCTTCTGCCTTCTCATTTCTTTTCCAGCTCACTCAAAAAAATATAACTGTATGTACTAATTTTAACATTACAGTGGGATATTTGTTCTCCTCTGGAGACTTGCCAATGCATCACAAACAATATAAATCAATTAAACCATTTACATTTAATTACAATGAGAGCTCCAGCTCACTCATTCAGCCTCTTGATTCATTGCGCTTTGTCTTTTCTGCGACTGTGTTTGTCCCTTTTTCTCCTCTGTATGCCTTTCTGTTTATAGCTATTGCATAACTCCTGTATGTATGAAACTTCACTTTTTATATCATGCGAATCAATTCTTGGCATAATAATAATAAGGCGTTTTTAAATATATGCACTGTCGTGTTATATAACTTATGTAATTTCCAGCGATATAATGCTAAGAGATCATGTTAATACATAAAATGCCCTTACGGGCCCACTCACCGAACTTTCCGATGCGATGTATCACTCCTCGACTACTTTCGATTGTGATTGATCGCAATCACAATTTCCATTTAAATGTACCGATGCTCTGCTCCTTCTCCGATGCGATCAATTACTGTTCATTTTGAAATGCCGATGTGATGTATCAACTTTCAAATATTTCCGATTGCGATTAATCGCAATCGCGACTTTTAGTTGTGAGTTTCGATGCTCCGATGCGATGATTCATTGTTCACTAATTTAAGATTCTCCGATGTTCCGATGTTTCGATGCTCCGATGCTCCGATTCCGATGATTCACTGTTATGCAAGAACTCAAACACATATCAATCATGGTTTATAAACCTATCGGGTTCAGACTTTCATCGCAATTTCAATCTTTTGTTAACCTGTTCCGCTGTCATCTTTTCTCCGATGCGATTGGTGAGGGTCCCACAGTTTAAGTATTTGGTTGTATTAGGCCCGAGCTATGGAGTACTTCACATATATGTGTGTGTGTGTGTATATATATATATATATATATATATATACTTTGACCTTTTGTTTAAAAGGCGCTACCCATATATAAAGCGCTGCATATAGGTATATATGTATACTTTGCCGCTTTGGTCTTTAATGTATCCTCCAGCTGGGGTAATGATTCTCGGAATTTTATGTGGGGTCCCACTTGCATATTAACTTTGGTTTATATGCAAGCATTTACATAATATTTTCGTTCATCCACCTTATATATCCGCATACCAACTCATTTTCAACATACATGTATGAAATCATCCTTTAATAGTTCAATAACCCAAAGGTTCTCATCTTGGCGAAGTTCGACCCACTATATGTGTGTGTGTGTGTGTGTGTGTGTGTGTGTGTTCCAGGCTTACCCTTCGTATGATATTTTATGAGTCCAAAGCACAACTTTTGGTTGGCGCATTACTTGTGCATTTGTATATATGCCACCATCGCACTATCAGCTTATAACTAAACCCATCACGACATTTTAATACACAACCATTCCATGGAGCCCACATGTGTTTGATATACTCTGCATTTTTAGTACGTTCCAACTGACAGCACCCTTTTGAATCATATATATACATAAGCCTAAGTCAATCTTCGACCATGGCTTTAACCCTCCGCATATCACAATGTATTAACTTGCAACACATAAATAATCCGCACATAACTCATTTCTATATGTGAACTCAACTTTAATATATATCCAACATTCCAATGAATATCAAACTCGATACATGTTTTAACATACACACGTTCCTGTGGCCCACCTCCATTAACACACTTCTTGCATCCAACGGCTAACAGTTTATCGCATCGACTCCTATGATCCAACGGACGATGCGCAATATCGCGCAACTTAAACGCTCACTGCATAATCCTCCAAAATCACGTGAAAAAAATTGTTTTACAAAACCGCCTGAGGACACGCATCCTTCAATGGCATATATCGCGTTCATTTTGGTAATACAGCTTACCACTTCAATTCTCGCGCGAACCCACTGGTTTTTTTCCCCTCCGGTTTTACTGTTTATGTTCGGGGTTTCGCTTATAGCCAAGGTTCCGTTCCATAAAGGATTTCGCATCTTCTTTATATACAAATTTGTATAAGCTCTGTTCAGCTTATATAAAAACCCTTCTTGTTGTCGTTATATACCTTTCTTCAGCACTTTGTTATATATGAACCCTGTTTCAATGTTATGTTAATACAATACTACCAACGCTACCATAAGGTTTATTCTTCTTATACACTGAGCCTCGGTTCCTTCCTTTCTGCACGATTCTGCATCTCCTACAATCATTTCACTGTTAGTTTGTTAACGGCTCTGCCTCTACCTCTGCTGCTCGACTGTTTCATCTATACCTCTGTACATATCTTGTCACTGTATTTCTGCTGCTCTGCCAAATTTGCCCTTTTGTCACTGTATTTTCCTTAGCCTCTGCTGCTCGACCGTTTCATTTCAACATTCTTCTTCCGCCTGTCTCCTTTGCACTGCTTGCTTCTCTTTTTGCTGCCCTGTCTCTGTAAATATACTCTCCCTCTGTTCTTCTATGCTGTCTTCTCCTTTGCTTCTTCTTTCTCCTTTCCCATCAATGACAACATTTCCAACAGAACGACCCTGCGACTTGGCGACCTTGCGATCGGGTCACTCGGTCGCTGAGTCGCAAAGGTCTAACAATTCATGAAGGTGTGACCTTGCGACTTAGCGACTTGCGACCGGGTCGCTAGGTCGCTGAGTCGCAAGGTAGCAAACATCCAGTTTTGAGCAGGCTGCGACTTGGTGACTTAGCGACTAGGGTCGCGGAGTCGCAAGGTCGCGGGGTCGCAAGATCGCGGGGTCGCGGGATCGCGAGGTCACGGGGTTGGAGGTCGCGCTAGGGCTGGCCGGGAGATTCTCACGGTGGCGTGGTCCTTTGCTTCATTTTTTAACTCAAAAAAATACAGGGACTGAGTGAGGAAAACCAAAAAGAGGATGAAGTGGTTATTGGGGAAAGAGACAGACACAGGGGAGGCTGGTTGGCTCCATTTATAAATTTATGCATGGAATGGCTGTGGTTTGGATAACTGGACAAGGCTCAGGTTCAAAAGGATCTGAAATGGGAGATGGTAGATGGCTTAAAAAAGGGCTAAGGCCAGTGAAAAGGGCAACAAATAGAAAAAATAGAAACATCAGGAGGATTAGGCAACTTACCTGAGAAAATCGCGCTCTAGTTGCCCTGTCAGAAGCGTTTTTTTGCTCTCCGTCGTGTGGGTGAAATGCAACCTAGCAACCCTTATATTTATAAAAGGGTCGCACGTGCGGGTGATTAATGATTTCATTAGGTCGTAGGTGTCCCGCGCTTAAGAGAGGCGCGACCTCGCGACCTTGTGACCTTGCGACCTGGAAGGTCGCGGGGTCGCAAGGTCGCTAGGTCATGATTTTGAAGTTTGAGTGCGATTTGCGACTTGGAGACCTGGCGACCTGATAGGTCGCAGGGTTGCTAGGTCACAAATTGGGAAAATACCTATACTGCGACTCAGCGACTTAAGGCTTTTCCTGAAACAGACTTGAACTTCAGATTTTGCCTTAACTTTTCGATGCTCAGGGGGCTCAAAAATTTTGGATGGTGAATTTTTGGAGGGTGTTGTAGAGGCTACAACACATTTCAAAATTTTCTCTTGGTTTGCAAAAGCACTTAATTTCCCTTGAGAATTTTTGTAGAAATGTGGGGATGCAAGTCAATGTTAGCAAAATGAAAGTAGTGATTTTCTTTAACAGAAGGAAACATAACCAGCATAAGTTCTGCTTTGAATGCAACATTCTGGAAGAAATTGTGAATTACAAATACCTCGGAATTGACTTCAACAAAAATCTAAGCTAGGATGGATGTAGAAAGAAAAGAATTGTGGGGTGTTCGAAATAATTGTATGCCTTTCAAAATAGGTGTAGAAATACCTCTTTTCAAGAGTGGTGACGTCAATAATCCCTCCAATTATAGGACCATAATGATAAACCCCTTGTTTTCAAAGTTATTTGGAAGCATGTTAGGAAATAAAATCAACAAGTGGGAAGAAGAAAGAGATAAACATGTTAAAGGGCAAGCAGATCTTAGACCTAAACATTCCACAGTTGATCAAGGTATAATTTTAAGGCACATTATTGAAAATTTTTGGGAGAAAAAGGGAGAAGTCTTTTGCTGCTTTGTTGATTTCATAAAAGCCTTTGGCACGGTTCCTAGGGTTAAGTTTTGGCATAGAATGGAGGAAATTGGGGTTCCTAGACATTTGAGAGTAGTGGTGCATAGGTTGTATGAAGAGGTGAAAGTCAAAATTATAACTTCAACAAACATTTCTGAAAGTTTTAGAAGCAATATCGGGGTCAAACAAGGTTTCCCATTGTCTCCTACCTGCTTTGGTTTATATATCGACAAGATTGAAGAGTGGCTAAATTTGCAAGGGGGTGACGGTATCCATTTGGGAAAGTTTGTTATAAGGCTTATTTTGTACGTAGATGACCTTATTTTGATTGCTAGATTTTCTCTTGGTTTGCAAAAGCACTTACTTTCCCTTGAGCATTTTGGGGATGCAAGTCAATGTTAGCAAAATGAAAGTAACTTGATTTTCTTTAACAGAAGGAAACATAACCAGCATAAGTTATGCTTTGAACGCAACATTCCAGAAGAAGTTGCGAATTACAAATACCTCGGAATTGACTTCAAAAAAAATCTAAGTTGGGATGGATGTAGAAATAAAAGAACTCTGGGATGTTCAAAAGAATTTTATGCCTTTCAAAATAGGTGTAGTGAGGCAGAGTTACGGGACTGGAAAACCACTCTAACTCTTTTTGGGCTTTTAGTGATTCTGGTGATTCTTTACTGTTGTGAATTGTGGGCCAGTGGTACATATGACATGCAATGGAAACAAATTGAGAAAATTCAGAAGTGTTTGATTACAAACAAATTAAAAATTAAAATTGCAGTTCCTTATGCTATCTTGTTAAGTGAAACAGGGGTTGCTCTTATTGAAGAAATTGTTATGGTGTGAGTCATAAGTTATTTAAAAAACATTGAGCAAATGGAAGAGGGAAAATGGACTAAGGTTGTGTTTAATGGCATATTGTGCAAAATAAAGAAGACTTGGATGCAGAAAAATAACAAATGGTTTAGAAAATGGGGCATTTTCTTAGGAATGTGTCGCACAAAAAGTAAAGAGAAAAAATTTATTGTCATGGATAAGTTCCACAAATGTACTTGGGAGAAAGATCTCGGGAGAAAGAAAAAAATATTATATTGAAGAGTTTAATCCCACTCATAATCATCAACAAAAAACGTACATAGGGGCCAATATTTCTTGGAGAGCCAAATTTTTTTTTGCTCAATTAAGGACTAATTCTCATCAACTCCATTGTGAAACAGGGTGCTCGAAAAGGCCAAAAGAAGTGTGGGAGGAAAGAGTATGTATTTTTTGCTCTTCCGGAAAAGTGGAAACAAAAAAGCATTTCATTTTAGAATCTTAGGCCTTCAAAAACAACACAGAAAGTTATGCAGATACTTTGGCAGCTACCTCTTGGGATAATCTATTTAGCAAGGGGTTTTTCGAGAAGCTGGGAGAGTTTATTGTGAAACTACACAGGAAAAGGATCGAATTCAAGAGCCAGATAGAGAAACAATATGTACTTCTTCTATTTATTATTTGAAATTTAACAATATTTTGAAAGATAATTTTTAAAATTATTTTTTAATTAATTTGAAATTTTAAAACAAAATAATTCATTTTTATCTCATAAAATGATATTTTATTTTATTTTTATTATTATTATTATTTAAATAAAGTTGTTTCAATAATTATAATTTAAAAAAATCAAATTCCTATATTTCAATCAAAATTAAATTGAAACTTATAGACCAATTATATTTTTTAACTTTACTAGAGCACTCAATTTTTAAAAATCTCTATATGATTTTGGTTAAAATTAATCACAAAAAATGTCATGAAAAAGGCCATTCAAGTTTTTTAAAATCTCTACATGATTTTGGTTAAAATTAATAAAAAAATATGTTGTGAAAAAGATACCATTCAATTTTTTAAAAATCTCTACATGTTTTTGGTTAAAATTAATTTTAAAAAAAATGTCATGAAAAAGGTCATTCAAGTCTTTAAAAATCTTAACATGATTTTGGTTAAACTTAATAAGAAAAAATGTAGTGAAAAGAGATCATTCAGTCTATGAGTTAGACTACCACCGTGATAAATGCCATTTGAAAAAATATTTTTTTTTAGAAATATCTTTGAAATTATTTTTTGTAATGTAAAATTAGGAAAAAAAATGTTAAACATAAATAAAGGAAAATTATATAAAAACATGAGTTACAAATGAAACATAAATAAATTAGGGACAAATGATAAATTATCAATAGTTACAAATTTAAAAATAATATTCTTTTTATAATAAAAAATAAACATCTATTTACATATAGGCTTAGAAAATTAAACTTAAGTTTTTAATTAAACATAAGTTTTAAAAAATCTCTAGATAAAATTAATACTCTCAAAAATGTCATTTTGTCATTTCTTCTATTAGTTAAACTATGTGCTTGAATATATATTCATATAAAATAAGATATTAATTTTGCATATAATAAGTAATAAGCATTTGCCTAAATATAAATGTTATGGATACAAAATATAAAATATTTTATATATTATAGTTTGTTTTTTTTTATATAAATTATTTACACTTGATTGTCTTCGGAGTATGTTTTAGAATTTTTTTTGTTTCGTTAAAATTTGGTCTTAGAATATCTACACAGGCTTTCAAAGAATAATATGGATGAATTTGTGGCTAGTAAAGCTACCACTCTATGGAAGCAGTGATTATATCAGAAAAAACAAAAGAATATTCTCATCTATGACATCAACGGTTGGGTGACATGAGCGATAAAGGTCTTCAGGTACTGATGAACCGCAAGTTGCTTCCTGATTTGAAATCCTTGAAGTTGGATTTTGTAAATATTGTGTGTATGGAAAACAATGTAAATAAAGGTTCAAGACTGGTAATCATAATAGTAAACAAATTTTAGACTACATTCATTCTGATATGTGGGGACCATCTCCTACTGTGTCTTATGGAGGTTCATTATATTTCTTAACATTTATTGATGATTTCTCCCATAAATTTTGGGTCTATATGTTGAAAAAGAAAGCTGATGTATTTAATGTTTTTAAACAATTTAAAGCTATGGTGGAAAAGAAAATAGGAAAATAATTTAAATGTTTAAGAACTGACAATGGCGGTGAATTTACTTCTTTAGAATTTGAACAATTCTGTAAGGATGAAGGGATTGTTAGACATAAAACTGTTGTTTATACTCCTCAGCAAAATGGCGTTATTTAACGGTTGAATCAGACTCTTATGGAAAGAGCTAGAAGCATGATCAGCAATGCTAACCTGCAAAAGGAGTTGTGGGCAGAAGCAGTATCTACTGCTTGTTATTTAGTTAAAAGATCACCTTTAGTTGCCATAAACTCTAAAATTCATGAAGAAGTTTGGTCATGTCAGTCTTGTGATTATTCTTATTTGAAGATTTTTGGTTGTGATGCCTATGCTCTTATTCCTAGAAATTAGCGTTCAAAGTTAGATCCAAAATCGAAATGTTGTGTCTTTGTTGGGTAAGATTATGCAGTGAAAGGATATAGGTTGTTGCATCCTTCTTTACGGAAGATAGTCATTAGTAGAGATGTAACATTTGATGAATCTTCTCTTCTAAAATCAAATGTTGGAAAAGTTGAACAGGAACAGGTATCGCCAAATCAACAAATTCAATTGGAGACTAAACCTTTTCCAGAAATTCAAAAGGAAGGAGACACTTCTGATGAAAAAGGTGAAGAAGCAAAGGAAACTGGAGAAATTCCAGAACCAATTCAGCAACCAGTCACTCTAAGAAGGTCTACAAGGGAAAGAAAAACACCTAAAAGGTATGAAGATTTTGCTTCATCATTTGCATTGATTACTGAAGATGGGGATCCTTCTTGTTATCAGGAAGCAATAGATGATCTAGATAGCGAGATATGGAAAAAGGCTATGGAAGAAGAAATGGATTCCTTAGCCAAGAACAAAATTTGGGATCTTATAGAACTTCCTAAAGGGAGAAGTGTTGTTGGGTGCAAATGGGTCTTCAAGTTGAAGAGAAAAATTGATGGAAGTATTGAGAGGTATAAGGCGAGACTGGTTGCAAAAGGGTATTCTCAAGTTGAAGGTATTGATTTTCAAGAGATTTTTTCACCAGTAGTTAAACTAGTTTCTATTCGTACTGGTTAGCACTAACTGCTTTACTTGACCTTGAGTTAGAACAGTTAGATGTTGAAACAACCTTTCTTCATGGTGATTTGGATGAAGAGATATATATGGATAAGCCAAAAGGTTTTGTACAAGGTCGCAACAGAAGATTAGTTTACAAGCTTAGGAAATCATTGTATGGCCTGATGCAGTCACCCAGGAAATGGTACAAGAAGTTTGATTCCTTCATGGTGAGCCAGAATTTTATCAGAAGTGAGTATGATCATTGTGTATACTTCAAAAGTTTCATTGGCATATTCATTATCTTGGTGTTGTATGTTGACGATATTCTTATTGCAAGTAAAAGCATGGAAGAAATCAATAGCTTAAAGGCTCATCTCTCTAGGACATTTGATATGAAGGATCTTGGAGCGGCAAAACATACCTTGGGCATAGAGATACACAGAGACAAGTATAATGGTAAGCTTTGGTTATCAAAACAGAAGTATGTGGAGAAAGTACTTGAAAAGCTTAGTATGAAAAATGTGAAACCTATTAATGTTCCATTAGCTTCCCATTTTAATCTTTCTTCAAATTTAAGTCCTAGAACTAATGAAGAAAAGAAGTATATGTCTCATGTACCATATGAAAATGTGGTAGGAAACTTAATGTATGTGATGGTATCTACAAGACCTAACATTTCACATGACGTTGGAGTTGTCAGCAAGTTCATGGAAAATCCAAGAGAAGAACATTGGCGAGAAGAAATGGGTGCTTCGGTATTTGAGAGGCACAAGTGACCATTGCATCAGCTTTTATGGTTGTGAAGGTTCATTCTGCGGATATGTGGATGTTGATTACGCAGGTGATTTAGACAAAAGGAGATCTACTACAGGTTATGTTTTTACTCGTGGAGGTCACGGAGCAATCAGCTGGATGTCAAAGCTTCAAGAGAAAGATTCTTTGTCCACTACTGAAGCAGAGTATATAGCTGCTTCAGAAGCCTGTAAAGAGGCAATCTGGTTAAAAAGTCTACTTGATGAGAGTGGAAGGACAGGGGAGAAAGTGAATGTATTATGTGACAGTCAGAGTGCTATTCATTTGGCTACAAATCCAGCCTATCACAGCAAGACCAAGCACATCGATGTAAGGTATCACTTTGTGAGACATGTAATTGGAGGTGGCAAAGTAGTTCTCAAGAATGTCCATACACAGGAGAATCATGCAGATATATTCACGAAGCTAGTTACAGTAGAGAAGCTGAGATGGTGTCTCTCCTCTTGGCTTGCAGAAGAGATGATGAATGGGCATGGTCAAGGGATTAGGAAAATTGTTGTCAAGGTGGATTTTGTTGAAATATGACAACAAATGTAATTAATGTAATTTTGGGAAAATTTACTTATTACCGGTTAGTTGGTTTTATAATGAAATGAAGTTAGAATAACGAAGTTGCCCATATTAAATTGGGATGCCCCGAGAGGCTTGTAAGATGAGGAGGAATCATTCTTGATTAATAGAGTTTCCAATCCCTTGCCCCATGGAGGTTTCCTTGACACCCTGTTAAGGTTTTACCATGTAAATTTTTTTTTACCTGTGTGTGTTTCAGTTTGTCATTCGGTTATATATTTCTATTTCTTTCTCCTTATTGTTCCTGAGAATAATACCTTTAAGTTTCTCGTTCCTTCGAGGATAGCCTCCCCTTCACCATTTGTTCCTCCTATTGTGGGCACTTCCCTCCTATCCCCTGGCCCTTTAGGATCATTATTTCAACCCATTTGTCGCTCTGTGCTTCTAAATTTTAGTTCCTCCTCCTACTTCCTGAACCTTATGGAGAACAATGGCTTTATTCCAGTTGCCACGGGATGCACCAATATATGCAATTCTTGTTCTCACCCCCTGTCGACTGGAAAGCTAAGAGCAGCGACCTTCAAAGGCAAATTCATCAACATTTGAATATTATCCTCCTTTTGGTTGAAGAAATGCAAATGCTCCAAGCTAAAAGGAACCAACAAGAGGAATGAGGATGAACAACCCAGCAAAGCAAGTAACATTTTTGGTTACCTATCAGATAAGATGTCAAAGCAAACAAGATGTCAATTAACGCCTCCATGACTTATGATAGCCTTTTGCAAAGTTGTTTATTGTATGGAAAATTGTTTTTTTGTCTGGACAATTTAATCTTGCATATTGTTGTAGAGTGGTTAGTAAGATGTATGTAAGTAGTAGCCTTCTAGATGAAATTTTTGGGCTTCTTCGGTTGTTCTCTCTTGGAAGAACTTAAATCTTGGCACAAAAAGCGCTTCCTGAGTGCACAAATTTAATACAAAATCTACTCATTTCGGTCAAAGGAAAAGAAATGGTTTTTTTGAATTGCAAGACCTAGAGGTATCTAGCAGAAGTGGAAACATGCCCCCTTACAAACCTCAAGCAAAATAATTCTAAATGGCATAATTTTTCTTCAATAAAGGTAATGAGTTAGCTTACATTGGCTAATAATAGCTAATTATAACTGATGATGAACTGCATTAAGTAGTTCGAAAGCATCGGTTCTCAAATGATAATGTGATTTTCCTAAAGATTTATGATAAATTAGTTCTCAAATGATAATGTGATTTACCCAAAGATTTATGATAAATTAAATATAGATCACAAAAGTTTAAACTCTCAAATATAATAAACTTCTCAACTTAAAAGTAATAATAATAATAATCTAACAATCTAAACTTATAATAATATAAAGCCAGAAATTTAAACTCTCAAATATAATAAACTTTTTAACTTAAAATAATAATAATAATTTAATAATCTAAACTTACAATAATTTAAAGCCTAATCTATAACATATGCATATTGAATCTTCTTTTTTTTCTTTTTTTTTTCAGCTTCTGAAGTTATTCAACTATCTCCTGCCACTAATCAAGCTCAAGACCTTTGGTTTAAGGCTATTTCCGCAAACCAAGAAACCAACTTTGATAAAACATATGCATATTTAATCATCTAAATCCAAATAGCTTAATATATAGCATATGCATATTTAATCCTCTAAATCTAAAATCTTTGTTGATATCCAAAATTTAAGGATATACACAACATTGGCATTTGATATTCTATATCTAGTTACAAGTGGATAACAAAAATTTAAGTCATACAATACCAAAAAAAGGGCTATGGAATTTGATACTCTATATCCAGTTACTATTGGATAACCAAAATTTAAGTTATACACTACAAAATGGTTATGGCATTTGATACTCTATGTTCGTGGATAACAAAAATTTAACTCATACAATATAAATTGATACTAAGTCATACAATATAAAGGCAAGGCGTTGTGTTTTACTCTGTGAATAAAAATTTAGTGTATTGAAATAGATAATATTAATTAATTAATGGTTCATTGTTTTTCTATTTTTTTGGTTTATTGGATAAAAAATAAAGTGATACTCAATAAACCCAATGAAAAGACAATAAATCAATTATTAGATTATTATATGATACTTAATATTTTATGGTAATAACAAATAATATTTACCTATAATAATTTATTTTTGATAACCATTACTAATAACATATTTTCAGGGTTTTTTACAAAATTGTAAAGCCTTATTCATTCCAGGCAGGCAAAAACAAATTTAAAAAAAATAAAAAAATTATAATCTGCAAAATGATTCTAGATCTTTTCTTGAAGCATTTAACACAAATTGGCAGAAATAGTCTTCTAAAGAAATGGTCTTTTGTTCCAGACAGCTGAACTTATTTCGATAATAGATTTTGAAAACATTTCATAATCCGATGAACTTGAAAGAGCTCAACTATTTAACTTGTTTAAATTCCTGAATATTCCCAAAGATAAAAATGGCCCAACAGAAATTCATTTGACATCTTGAGCTACCTGAGTAGCAGCACCAGCAACAACAATAATGGCTGGCACGGTCTTGTTCATACAACCCGTGAAGAAAAGTACAGTCACTATGGGCACAAGGAAGACAGCAAAGTTCAAATTTTAGCAGCAGCAAGTACACAAGGATATCCGTTTATTTTAACCTTCACGTTTTACTAATATTTATTATAACTTGCCGTTGGCCAATAGTCAGGACCAAAAAAGCTCCTGAAGTCAGATGCACATGACCCAAAAAAAAATCAAAAATCAAAATCAAACAAATATACTACAATAATAGTTTCAAACAAAAAAAATAGTGAAAAAGACCATTCAAGTTTTTAAAAATCTTTTGGTTAAAATTAATCAGAAAAAAAAATAATGAAAAAGGGTCATTTTAGCTAACTATTGTAATAACATGTTATTTGAAATAATAATTTCTTTTAAGAATAATTTTTAAGTTATTTTTTAAATGTAAACTGAGGAAAAAATGTTAAAAATAAATGAAAAAAACTTATATAAAAACATGAGTTACAAATGAAACATAAATAAATTAGAAACCAATGATAAATAATCACTAGTTACAAATTTAAAAATATATATTTTTTATAATAAAAAATAAACATCTACTTACATATAAGCTTTGCCTAACTTACAGATAAAATAGGTGTTTTTCACAAAATCTGGTTATACAATTTAAACTCATTTTTTTTTAAATCTCAGCGGGATTTTAGTTAAAATTAATACTCTATGTGCTTAAATATATATTCATATAAATATAAGATATTAATTTCACATATAATAAGTAATAAGCGTTTATCTAAATATAAATGTTTCAGATGCAAAATATAAAATATTTTAATATTTTATAGGTTAAAGTTTGTATTTTTTGATATAAATTATGGAGACTTGATTTTCTTCCAAGTATGTTTTAAAATTGTTTTTGTTGGGTTAAAAGTTGATCTTAGGGGTAGCAAGAGGGAAAGATATTTTCTTAAGAAGCAAAGAAAACCAAAAAGTTAAGCATTCATGAGAATTTGGCAAGAGGAATGTACAGGCTTTTCTTGACCTCCAATTGACTAAAGATCAAGATATCTACAAGATAGTCATCCTACGCAATTCACTTATCACTACTATTCAGTACCTTCAAAAAAAGGTCTCTCTATGAACATCAATCTCATCCTTCTTCTGGGCAATTCCCTTATCACTATTCAGCACTTTCAAACGAGATCAATAGAATTATTAGTCTCCTGATTCATTTTCTCAAAAGGCCTTTTATCATATAAACAAGGAAGTGGAACAACAATCTCATCCTTCTTCTCAACAAAATTATTAGTCCCCTGGATTCATTTTCTCAAAAAGTAAGAAGTCAAAACAAGGAGGTAGGTGGATGCACAGGCTAACCAAGCTTGTCTCCTTGAAGTTGGTAATGACTTTGACTTGTTTGGATAGAAAATTATAACCTGAAGTTCTTCATCCATGAATTTTTCATTTCTGGATGAGGTAGTTGGTGGTGAGTGCGTAAGCCATGGGCCCATACATCCCTCGCATGTGGCTGCAGCTGCCAGTTTTTCATTTACTCCCAAGCTCTTTGATGGATAGAGGGTGGGGAGATTAAATGTGTTTGAAGGCTGATACGATCTTTGAGGCGTGGGAATTTTTAGAACCTAAGGCTTTAACCATTGAAGAAGTTCAAACGACGAGAATGCAGGTAACAGGCCGCTGGTGTTTGTTCGCGAGGCCAGATAATCTCTCTGGTGACTGGTGGATTATCCATGTTCATGTAGACTCCAGAGGTGAAGTGAATTTTGTCAGATGCATGAGCATCCTGCTCTCTGTCAAGATTGAACTTTGGCAGGGAAAAGTCTATTCTATAACCTCGGGAATTCCTCTGCCCGATTCAGACTCTGATTTCCTCTTTCGCTTCGTAAGAAGTGGGGAATGTTTTCCTTTATGGCATGTCAATGGTCTTTTAGGAGGCACAAGCGGACAATTTTGAGGTTTTTCAAGTCAGTTCAGTGGTCCTTTCAGACGAACTAGGGGCTCCTCTGCCACCTTCTATGCTTCCAGCCTCTTTTTTTTAGTCAAAATTGATTCTAAATTGGGTAAGTTGATGAATGAGCAGTTACAGGAAAGCTTGAGCTCGCGGATTTTTAAACGGTACCCTTTCTCTAGTTTAAAATTCCATTTCATCATTGCCTTTTGTTCAATCCTGCTTTGGTCATAATTTTGGGTTGTTGCCTGCTTTTCTTCTTGTCTGGAGCTCTTCTTGTACCTTGTGTGTATCTTGGCCCTCCCTTTGCGTTGCTCGTTCCTTCGGGGATAGCCCTCCCCTTCGCCATTTGTTCTCCCTGTTGTGGCCACTTCCCTCCTATCTCCTGGCCCTTTAGGATCATTATCTCAACCCATTTGTCGCTCTGTGCTTCTAAATTTTAGTGCCTCCTCCTACTTCCTAAATTTTTGGAGAACAATGGCTTTATTCTAGTTGCCACGGAATGCACCGATATATGCAATTCTTATTCTCACCCCCTGTCGACTGGCAAGCTAAGAGCAGCGACCTTTAAAGGCAAATTCATCAGCAGTTGAATATTATTCTCCTGGTCAAGAAATGCAAATGCTGCAAGCTAAAGTGAACCAAGAAAGTGTAATATTCCCAACCGTTTAACTGGTTGGACCAAGTCTTAATAGTAGAAGACTAATAAATAAAATAGTAAATAAGCGGCACTGGCCCATGGTTTTTTCCTTTTAGATTGTTTTGACCCCAGGTATTTGCCCCTGGTTTTTCCTTTTTGGTTGTTTTGACCCCAGGTATTTGCCCATGGTTTTTCCAAGTAGCCCATCTATAAAAAGAGAAGGAGGAACGAGAGCAACACATGGAATTTGATCTTCTCTCCTTCGATATTTTGAGAGCTCAAGCGAGTTTTCAAGTTGTGGGGTTTTCAGGTGAGACCCTCAGCCACTCTTCGGTGGGACTCGATTTCACCCTAGTGGGCAAACCCAACTTCGGTGGTTTTTCCAATCACCCTAGTTGGTTCAATTTATTTTATTTTTTATTTGAGAAATGGGTTTCGTGAATCTATTGTCTTCCAAATTGAAGGTATAGGCTTGGGATGTTAATTTGCAGGTTATCTTCACAGTGTTGAGGGCAGCGAGTTAGTCAAAGTTTCATGTTCTTCTGTTTGGTTCTAATAACGTTGACATGTCTTGGAGAGACCCGGTAGCGAGAACGCATAGAAGAGGGCCAGTCCAACTGGGTCATTAGCGGAAGGACCAAGAACTGCACACGCTGGGCACAAGAAAGGGAGATCGAGTGAATCTCATGGATTGAATGCCGCCCTGTGTGGAATATGGTGTACCACTCCTTCAACCAGAATGACAGATTCGTAGATGCAGTAGCTGAAGGTGACCATTATTGTTATCGCTGAAGAGCTCTGCAATGCTGAGCCATCTGAACGCAGATCGAATTAGACGCAGTACACGATTCAGAGCCTGCAATGATATCTGCCATTTCCTGTTCACTAAGAAGCAATTGCATTAACAATCAACGTTGAGAGAGGGTTATGCTCTGAAGCTCATAAGAGGACCCATAAATGTGCTAATCAAACTGTAGTAGCAGATTTCAGCCAATTATAATAAATTCTTCATTTTTAAGAATGCTGTATGAATTGGGTGTTAGGTGGAATTCATATAATATTTGCATATACAATTACATGGGCATCGTATTGTAGTTGGGTCCCATTGATGCATGAATTATGGAGTTTTTCGGGTTTAATATGAAGTTTATTTGAATGACACAGTTTTTATTTCCAACAGTAGTAATATTTCCGCATTGAGCCCATTACAGTGGTATCAGAGCCTCATCTTGGCCAGCTGTGGAATGCCAAGGAAGGATAAACAAAAGGGTATTACTGTTAATTGGGAAGGAAAAAGGGCTAGGAGTCAAGGGAAAAACGAAGGGGAAGAAAGACCCATGGGTGATCACGAAAATACCAAACTTGAAGATGCTTTACAAAAGATCGCTGACACTCAAGACACCATCATAGAACTCCTTAAAGCACAGATCGGGCAACCTAATGTGCAAAGCAATAATGGGGAAGGAGGTTCCCATTCAGGTGGGGATGGTCCACCGCAGGAGTATATCAATGTTTGTAGCAACAGCCCATTACACGAACACGTCAACACTCAAAGTAGCCCTTTTAGTTGGCCAACCATGCCTCCATTTTTGGATGACTCCTCCACGGAGCAAGACTGTCCTTCACCTATTGCAGAGATAGTTACCGCCTGGATGAAAGAATATAATACGTTGCCCCCCAACGTGAAAGCAACCTTGAGCCTTAATGACTTTTACTACATGAGGAGCAAACAACAAAGGAAAGCAACCACATATGGGGGCCATCAGTGAAACGTAGATTTGCAGAAGGTTGTGGGAAAGGTAACTCTTCCTTATTTTGATGGATCGTCGAAGTGTTTAGCACAGTCATGGGTACAGAAACTGGATACATATTTTTAGCTCAATCCCATGCGGGAAAAGGATGCCATCAAATACGCCACACTTCATCTTGATGGAGAAGCTCACGAATGGTGGCAACATGGTATGACCACTCTGGGACATGCCAGCATCATCTCTTATACAGAATTCACACGGAGGTTAATAGAAAGATTTGATAGGAAGGATCCTAAGATATACTTCCGTGAGCTAACCCAGCTCTGACAGACAGGGAACCTTGAATCTTATGTTGTAGAATTCCAGAGGCTTGCAGTAATGGTCAACGACCTCTCCATGACTCGGTTGGTCATGTTATTTATAGAAGGGTTGTCAGAACCCCTACGAGGTTGGGTTAGGGCCTACCAACCCGCCACCTTGCAAGATGCAATTAACCATGCAAGGGATATGCAGGATGCAGTACCCAAGAATAGATTCCTACCTAAATTTTCTATTCCTCAAAAAGGGAAGGAAATCAAGCAGCAACAACATGAACCATTTGGTAAGGGGAAGCTGGATGATGAGACCAGAAAAGATCTCAGAAGGAGAAGGCTATGCTTCTCTTGTCAAGAACCTTGGGCACCGGGACATCGATGTACTAAAGGAAAGGCACACTATATTGAAGTATTTTTTGAAAGCGAAGATGAGGAAGAGAATCCAGAGCTCGATCAAGGGGAATCACAAGGCATGGGAGCAATACAGGAAGAAATCCAGGAAGGAGTCATTGCCTCTCTCACAGGGGTCCCAAGATATCACACCCTCCGGGTTAGGGGCACCATACAAGGACAAAAGGTTATTGTCCTAATTGATGGTGGGGCCTCCCACAACTTCATTGATGTAGAATTCGTAGCCAGAAGGGGACTAGCCACTGAAGAATTTGAAGGTTTTACAGTTTTGATTCCTGGAAAGAAAGAGCGCAACCGCATGTCCTGCACTAAGATAGTTCCTAACATGAGCCTAACAATGGGAAACTACAAAGTTACAGATAACTTCTTTGTCGTAGACTGCCCAGACTCTCATGTAGTATTGGGGGTACAATGGCTATATTGTATCGGAACTCATACAGTAAACTACCAAGACTTGGAACTCGCATTCACAGGACCAGATGGTAAAAATGTGAAGTTGAGAGGAATGCATGCATATCCTCCCAAGGTGGTGACATCCAATCGGATGGAGGCAGATCTCCGACATGGGGATATTGTATGGGTAGTAGAGTGCCGAATCATGGAGAAGAAACCAGTAGAACAACACAAGGAGTACTCACCTGATATTATGGCACTATTGCAAAAATACCATAAGGTCTTTGGAGATATTCCCCCGGGATGTCCACCTGATAGGGGATTTGAGCACATCATCGAACTAGAAGACGAGGTCCAAGCTGTCATCACTACCCCTTATCGGTACCCCAAAGTGTACAAGGATGAGATAGAAAAGGCAATAAAATAATTATTGGCATTAGGACACATTCGGCCGAGTTCGAGCCCCTTTGCTTCATCAGTAGTCTTGGTTAAGAAAAAGGATGGGTCTCTGAGGATGTGTATAGATTATCGAGCACTGAATAAGAAGACCATCAAAAATCGATATCCTATCCCCAGGATCGATGAATTGATGGATGAGTTAAAGGGAGCCAAATACTTCTCAAAAATTGACCTTCGCTCAGGGTACCACCAGATCCGGGTTCGTGATCAAGACATTCCAAAAACAACTTTTAGATGCCACTATGGACATTATGAGTTCCTAGTGATGCCTTTCGGGTTGACCAACACCCCTGCAACATTCCAGTCATGCATGAACCATATATTCGACAAGAAACTGCGTAAATTTGTTTTGGTCTTCTTCAACGATATCCTGATCTTCAGTGAAACATGGGAAGAGCATCTGCAGCACCTCGACGAGGTCCTGGGAATATTGGAGGCACAACAATTTTATGCCAAAATCTCTAAATGTGAGTTTGGAATGACAGAAATGCTATATCTGGGTCACATCATCGGGGGCCAAGGTGTTAAGGTCCACCAAGAGAAGATTGAGGCCATTCTCAATTGGTCGACTCCCAAAAATATAACAGAGTTAAGGAGCTTCTTGGGTATTTTCACTTATTACAGAAGATTTGTAAAGGGATATTCACAACTAGCATCTCCTCTTACTGACTTGACAAAAAGAAGAGCCTTTTTATGGACAGAAACAACCCAGGAGACTTTTGAGCGGATGAAAGAAGTCATGAGTTCATGTCCAGTTCTAGCCTTGCCAGACTTCTCTCAACCCTTTGTATTGGAGTGTGATGCTTCTGGGGAAGGAATTGGGGCTGTCCTAACACAGAACCATCATCCCATTGCTTTTGAGAGTAGAAAGTTGCATAATTATGAACGCTCTTACTCCATTTATGATAAAGAAATGTTGGCTATTATGCGTGCATTGGCCAAGTTTCTTCCATATCTAGTGGGGAATCGGTTCAAAGTCAAAACTGATCACAATAGTCTCAAATACTTCCTCGATCAGAAGGGATTAAATGAAAGGCAGCAAAAATGGGTCAGCAAGATCCAAGCCTATGATTTTGAGATTGAATATGTCAAAGGTAAAAACAATGTAGTTGTAGATGCCTTGTCAAGGAAACCAGCTACCTTCTCTCTTATAGATATTGTAGATGATTGGAAGTCCCATCTTTTGGTGGAATACTCAAAAAATCAATCAGCTTGTGAGATCCTTGACAGACAGTCATCAGACATCCGTTATAGAGTTGTCAATGATATTATATATTATAAGGATCGAATCTATCTAGTACTTGAGTCTCAAATTAAGATTAAGATCTTACAAGTAGCCCATGACTCCCCTTTAGCCGGGCATCCAGGCTTTCTGAAGACTTATAGGACCATCAGGGAAAGGTTCACATGGAAGGGACTCAAGAAAGACATTATCAAATATGTTCAAGAATGTGGTACCTGTCAAAGTAATAAAGTTGAACATACACACCCGGCAGGTTTATTACAACCACTACCTATTCCGGAACAAAAATGGGAGAGTATATCCATGGATTTCATTACAGGGCTACCTTTTTCACAAGGCAAAGATTGTATTTTTGTGGTGGTGGATCGTCTCACCAAGTACGCTCACTTCTTTGCAATCCCCTCCAAAAGTTTTGTATCTCAAATAGCAGAAATATTTTTCCAAGGGGTATTCCGTCTACATGGTTTTCCCAAAACCATTGTGAGTGACCACGATAGTAGATTTATGGGAGCATTTTGGCAAGAATTATTCAGGTTGGCTGGAACAGAACTCACTCCTAGTACCAGTTATCACCCGCAGACAGATGGACAGACAGAAGCAGTGAATAAATGGGTGGAAGGTTACTTACGAGATTATGTCACAAGACAACAACGAGCATGGACCAAGTGGTTGTACTTAGGAGAATACTGCTATAACACCACTTATCACATGTCCATATGGATGTCACCTTTCCGAGCCTTATATGGATATGAGGCACTATCTTTTGCATATACAATGTTTGGAGATAGTAGAGCACCTTTGGCAAAGGATTGGATCCAGGGGTGTTAGGATATTCTGAGAGCCCTCAAAGACAATCTGCAGACGGCACAGAATCGACAAAAGTTATATGCAGATTGTCAAAGGATAGAGAGGAGTTTCGAAGTGGGATATGTGGTTTATCTCTGGCTTCAGTCGTATAGGCAGTCTACTTTGAAGCATAAGGGGGCAGAAAAATTAAAGCCACGATTTTATGGGCCCTATCGAGTTGTCCGGAAAATAGGAGAAATGGCATATGAGCTAGAGCTTCCCGCAGAGAGCAGAATTCATAATATCTTTCATGTCTCCTGTTTGAAGAGAGCATTAGGATCAAACATAAACTCATCACCAGAATTACTGCCATTAGATGAGGAGGGCCATCTTCAACTGGTTCCTGAGGAGGTGTTGGAGGTTCGGGAAAGGAAGCTTCGAAGCAGAATCATCCACAAATATTTGGTACAATGGAAAGATCTACCTGTTGAAGATGCCACTTGGGAAGGAGAACACATATTGCAACATCCAACATTGAAATTGCTTGAGGGCAAGCAATTTTGGGCAGGGGGGAACTGTAATATTCCCAACCGTTTAACCGGTTGGACCAAGTCTTAATAGTAGAAGACTAATAAATAAAATAGTAAATAAGCGGCACTGGCCCATGGTTTTTCCTTTTAGATTGTTTTGACCCCAGGTATTTGCCCCTGGTTTTTCCTTTTTGGTTGTTTTGACCCCAGGTATTTGCCCATGGTTTTTCCAAGTAGCCCATCTATAAAAAGAGGAGGAGGAACGAGAGCAACACATGGAATTTGATCTTCTCTCCTTCGATATTTTGAGAGCTCAAGCGAGTTTTCAAGTTGTGGGTTTTTTAGGTGAGACCCTCAGCCACTCTTCGGTGGGACTCGATTTCACCCTAGTGGGCAAACCCAACTTCAGTGGTTTTTCCAATCACCCTAGTTGGTTCAGTTTATTTTATTTTTTATTTGAGAAATGGGTTTCATGAATCTATTGTCTTCCAAATTGAAGGTATAGGCTTGGGATGTTAATTTGCAAGTTATCTTCACAGTGTTGAGGGCAACGAGTTAGTCAAAGTTTCTTGTGCTTCTGTTTGGTTCTAATAACGTTCACATGTCTTGGAGAGACCCGGTAGCGAGAACACATAGAAGAGGGCCAGTCCAACTGGGTCATTAGCGGAAGGACAAAGAACTGCACACACTGGGCACAAGAAAGGGAGATCGAGTGAATCTCATGGATTGAATGCCGCCCTGTGTGGAATATGGTGTACCACTCCTTCAACCAGAATGACAAATTCATAGATGCAGTAGCTGAAGGTGACCATTATTGTTATCGCTGAAGAGCTTTGCAACGCTAATCCATCTGAACGCAGATCGAATTAGATGCAGTACATGATTCAGAGCCTGCAATGATATCTGCCATTTCCTGTTCACTAAGAAGCAATTGCATTAACAATCAACGTTGAGAGAGGGTTATGGTCTGAAGCTCATAAGAGGACCCATAAATGTGCTAATCAAACTGTAGTAGCAGATTTCAGCCAATTATAATAAATTCTTCATTTTTAAGAATGCTATATGAATTAGGTGTTAGGTGGAATTCATATAATATTTGCATATACAATTATATGGGCATCGTATTGTAGTTGGGTCCCATTGATGCATGAATTATGGAGTTTTTCGGGTTTAATATGAAGTTTATTTGAATGACACAATTTTTATTTCCAACAGTAGTAATATTTCCGCATTGAGCCCATTACAGAAAGAAAGAAAGAAAGTATTTTTAATATCCTCGAGGCTAAAAATAGCCTATGGGACAGATTGTTTTTCTATCTGGCTCTTGTATTTGGCCCTTTTCCTGTGAAGTTTTTCAATAACCGCTCCCAACTTATCGACAAACTCTTCGTTGAATATATTATCCCAAGAACTAGCTTCCAGAATACCTGCATAGTTTTCCCTGCTGTCTTCAAAGGCCTCGCATTCTAAAAGGAATGAAGATGAACAACCCAGCAAAGCAAGTAACATTTTTGGTTGCCCATCAGATAAGATGTCAAATCAGACAAAATGTCAATTGACCCATCCATGACTTATGATAGCCTTTTGCAAAGTTGTTTATTGTCTGGACAGTTGTTTTTTTTGTCTTGACAGTTTAATTTTGCATATCGTTGTAGAGGGGTTAGTAAGATGTATGTAAGTAGTAGCTTTCTAGATGAAATTTTTGGGTTTTCTTGGTTGTTCTCTCTTGGAACAACTTAAATTTTGGCATAAAATGTAAGCACTTTTTGTACAAATTTAATACAAAATCTACTCATTTCTGTCAAAGGAAAAAAAATGGTTTTTCTCAATTGCAAGACCTAGAGGTATTTAGCTGAAGTGGAAACATGCCCCCTTACAAACTACAGGCAAAATAATTTTAAATGGCATAATTTTTTTTCAATAAAAGTAATGAGTTAGCTGGCTAATAACAACCAATTATAACTATTCTACTACAATTTAACAATTAAATTATAATAAATTTCCCTGATGAACTACACTAAGTAGTTCGAAAACTTCGATTCTCAAATGATAATGTGATTTTTTAGAAGATTATAATAAATTAGATATGGATCACAAAAGTTTAAACTCTCAAATATAATAAACTTTTCAACTTAAAATAATAATAATAATTTAACAATCTAAACTTATAATAATATAAACCCAGAAGTTTAAACTCTCAAATATAATAAATTTCTCAACTTAAAATAATAATAATAATTTAACAATCCAACTTACAATAATGTAAAGCCTAATATATAGCATATGCATATTTAATCATCTAAATCCAAATAGCTTAATATATAGCATATGCATATTTAATCATCTAAATCCAAATAGTTTAATATATAGCATATGCATATTTAATCCTCTAAATCCAAAAACTTTGTTGATATTCAAAATTTAAGAATATACCCAAAATTGGCATTTAATATTGTATATCCAGTTACTAGTGGATAACAAAAATTGAAGTCATACAATACCAAAAAAAATGGTTATAGCATTTGATACTCTATATCCCGTTACTATTGGATAACGAAAATTTAAGTTATACAATACAAAATGGTTATGGCATTTGATACTCTACGTCCAGTTACTAATGGATAACAAAAATTTAAGTAATACAAAATAAATTGATATTAAGTCATACAATATAAAACAGTTGTGTTGTACTTTGTCACTAGGAAATTAGTGTATTGAAATGGATAATATCAGTTGATAATTGGTTCATTGTTTTTCATTTTCTTTGTTTATTGGATGTTTATAAAATAATATTCAATAGACAAAATTAAAAGACAATAAATTAAATATTGGGTTGTTGTGTTATACTTAATGTTCGTTGATAATAACAAATATTATTAGCTCATAATAATAGAGGATGTTTATAAAGTAATATTCAATAGACAATTAAAAGACAATAAACCAAACATTGACTTACTGCATTATATTTAATGTTTTTTGATACTGACAAATAATATTTGCTCAAATAATAACAAAACAAACTATGGTTATAAAATAATATTTGAAAAAACAATAAACCAAACATACTCTTACTGCATTATACTTAATGCTGGATGCTGGCTGATAATGACAAATATAATGCTGGATACTGCTGATAATGACAAATAATAGTTGCTCATAATAACAAATAGCTCATAATAACAAATTATAACAGACTTTTAGTAGAAGCCCCTTTCATGCCAGGCTACAGAGAAGATATAGAACGAAAGTATCAGCAAAATGATTTCAGATATTTTCTTGAAGCATTTAAAACAAGTTGGCAGAAATAGTCTTTTAAAATACTGGATTGGTTCAGATGGTCTTTTGTTCCGGACAGCTGAGCTTATTTCGATTATAGATTTTGAAAACATTTCATAATCCGATGAACAGGGTTCAATTATTTAACCTCTTTAAATTCCTGAATATTCCCAAAGATATAAATGGCCCAACAGAAATTCATTTGACATCTTGAGCTACCTGAGCAGCAGCGCAACAACAACAATCATGGCTGGCACGGTCTTGTTCATACAACCAATGTCATGTCGGGTTAGGCTTAAACCCGTGAAGAAAAGTACAGTCACTATGGGCACAAGGAAGACAGCAAAGATCAAATTTTGCATAGTTTAAAAAAGTCGTGTTTTTATCTAGAATCTGGTAATGATTTTTAGAAAATTTGGCAAAAATTTACCCAGAATTTTGTTCACAGTTGTTAAACAACTTTAATATTTCAAGTGCCCTAAAGGTTTTTGATAGTGCTGAATCCATTTCCAGCATCAAAAATAGATTCTAAACACTCCAAACACCTGTTTTTTCGAGTTTTAATTGATCGGATTCTTGCAATTTTCTGCCATCAAGACTATTTCACGGGCTCGGTAGACAACTTCATCAAATTTTAACAGCAGCGAGTACACAAGTATATCCGTTTGTTTTAACCTTCACGTTTTACAAATATTTATTATAACTTGCCCGTGGCCAATAGTCAGGACCAAAAAAGCTCCGATGTGAAGTCAGAGCGAATGCACATGACCCAAAACAAAAATACTACAACAATAGTTTCCTTGTACTTTCTATACAAGGAACTATGGAGCAGTGAGCCAGCTGCGTAGGATAAAGTGGTCATTCCACCCTCTTCCCGGTGCTTATTCTGTACGAAAATGGTTTGAAACTCTGTAAAAAATCATGCCATCCAAAACTACAATCTTGATTTATAGAAGGGCTCTGAATCCCAAGTCGTTATGTTATGCTTGAAATGTGATTTCAACGATTTCACCAAAAATGGAGCGATATAAACAGACCCTATACACGGCCGTGAGCAAGCACTGCTACTGCTCCAAAGGCCAAAGGCACACTGCGCAATCTTAGGACACACATTGATACCATGTCATACAAATTCAGTCACACAGATATTTGGGTATTGGTACACAAACCCTTGAAAATTCCAAACAATTATTCCATTACCAATATGAATTTTCAGAAGTCCTTTATGCAATATTTAAGATATCATTGTATGAATATCTAAACATTTTTCATAAACTCTTCAACATTTTTTTCACAGTAAAGTTTATATTTTTGCCATTCAAGTGAATAAAAAGAAGTACATTTCTTCTGCTGAATTCTGTTTTTTCAGCTCTATACTGGAATCAAGAGAATCTGTACAGTAAAATACATGTTCCAATCTGTATGAGAGGATCAAAAAGCTATAAAAAACATATTTCACTTAATATTGTTTGCCTGTAAAGCCTGTGCATCTTTGAAAAGAGATGTTACAGTACATATTGCAGATATGTTACAGTGAGAGACATATTACAGAGATATTGCAGTGAGTGAATCCATTTTTCAAAAAGGTTTTGAAAGATTGAAAAAACAGCGTGACACATAACCTGAAACCTGCGAAGCTGTATGTATAAGATAACTTTGTTCTGTAGAAGTGAATGTTAAGGTTGCCAATGAACTTGTTGAACGCTGAAAATTAGTTCTTGTGGTCAATTGGAATAGAGTATACGCCATGAACTTTCAAGGCTTATAATATCTTCAACTTATTCCATTACCTTTTTTTCATAAATGCCCCGGAACTCATCTCAAACTCTCTCAACAATTTGCATAAAATCTTTAACTTTTTCCATTCACCTTTATTCCACATAGAACTCATGTTTACTTTTAAATATTGGATTATAAATTAGGCTAACCAGTAAACAATTATATTAAATTCAAGAATTTTTGAAATTACAAACCACTTCAATAAGAAGATACAAGCCTACCAACCCAGACCTCTCTAGTACTACAACTCTACCAACCCACACCTATTCAATAAGAAATTACAAATCTATCAAATCTCCTGATACCCAAAAGGGCATCATCTCAATCTCTTGGATATCTCTTGGATATTATTGTAATATCCTCATCTCAATCTCTTGTTAATATTAGATATTAGATTTGTAAATATAAAAAATTATCTCAATCTCTTTATTATTAAACTTGTATGGCCAAATAGCCAAAAAGATCCCATCTCAATCTCCTCACTATTTTCGTAATATCTTTATTTCAACCTCCTCATTAATATCCTTATCGCAATCTTCTCATTATTGTTAATATCCTTATCTTCATTAATTTCCTCAATATTACTGTAATATCTTAATCTCAGTCTCCTGTTTATTATTATTATATCCTTATCTCAAGCTCCTCATTAATCTCCTCATTATTATTGTAATATTCTTGTTACAATCTTCTTATTATTATAAAATTTGTAAATTTATATTTTGTACAAATACCCAAAAATATCTCTTTATTTCAATCTCCTCATTATTATTTAATTTGTAATTATATATGTATATTCATTATTTCATCATATTTCCAATGTCTTTATAAAATATTAATAATCAACCATAAAAATTGTGAGCCCCAATTCCAACATACTCCAATACTATCATAAAAATAATCTCATGGTATACGAATTAGTAAAATTAATCGATATACAGATTAGTAATTGAAATATAACAAAATGCAAATACATCTCAATCCCAACTAACCAAAATTATATAATGCCCGAATCAAATACTTCCAATGGCCTTGGCCATTCTTAAGCTTATCAAAATCAAAATCAAAATAGAGGCCATAATTTACTCCAATGCTGTGTCATACAGATAATCCATGGTACAACGTTTCACGGCTTAAAATCAAAATAAACCCCATAATTTATTCCAGTATTCTCTCATACAAATAATCCATGGTACAAATTAATAGAAGATACAATACGTTAATTTATTCCAATGTTCTCTCATACAAATAATCCAGGTTCTTTCATACAAATATAATCCATGGTACAAATTAATAGAAGATATAAATTAATAGAAGATATAAAAATCAAAAAAAAAAATGCTGTGTCATACAAATAATCCTGTTAAAATAGAAGAAGATACAAATACATCTCAATCACAATCCATGGTATGGTTAAAATGAAAGATAAAACCATTTAGAAGATGTCCAAATACAAATACTTCCAACTGCTTGACAGCTCAAAATCAATACCAAAATATAACCCAAAAAATATTATTCCAATGCTCTGTCAAACAAATAATATATGTACAAATCAGTTGTTAAGACAGAAAAAGTTACAAATACATATTAATCACAAGTTCCATACCGTCTAATTGTTTTTTGGTTTGGTGTTGTTAAGACAGGAGAAGTTAAAATACATATTAATCACAAGTTGCATATTGTTTTTGGGCTGGAATTTGGTATTACAATTTTTTGTAAATTTGGAATTTTTCTTTTTTTTTAAATTATATTTTTGATGTATAAATGAATTCAATAACTTGAAACTTTTGGGTATTCACATTGTAAAGACTACACAAATCACACAAATAATTTTAACAAATCCCTATCGAATTTCGAACAAAATTAACCAAAAATATACCAAAAACATCAGAACATAAAACAGTTAACCTACTATAATGATTAAACACAAATAATCCATGTACAAATTAATGCTGGAATACAACAAGGTACAGGTACATCTCAATCACAATCATAATGTACTGTTTAAATAATTGAAGCATTAAAATAATGGTCAGTTCAAATCTCATATAACCAATAGACATCATCTACATAAGAAACAGAAGTAATTTTTGAGAAATTCGTTTCAAATTTCAATGGAACTGTCTTAGGGTTAAATATGAATCATAAACATGAATCTGCCACACATCATAAATCACTATACAGAAGTCTTGTCAAGGGATTTGCAATCGTACAACCATAAATTCGCAGATGCGATTGACAAAGAACTTCCTGTATAGCAATATGTACGATGTAACCTTCAATCACAACACTTTTTGAGTATCGGTTTGCTACTTTTCAATTAGTCTAATGTCGTTGCTCTGAATCATAGCATAGAGTAATCCCTCGATGCATACAGGGTATCAACTTAAGTGTTATTTATTCAAAGAATGATGAGAGAGAAATAAATATGTATAGGAATAATATTCAAACCATATATACCATGATTTATATGGAAAACTTTAATTGGGAAAAAAACTAATCTACGATAAATCTATTATTGTTTTTTGCTAAAACACAATCAAGTCGGGGCAACACGCTGAGCTTTCATGGCTCAATACAATAAAGAATACACAAGCCTTTTAATTGCTTCAACTACATGTAATACCATGAGCTCAATAGCACGAGTCACCAAAACTAGGTGCCCAAAAATACCACTGTTGACACAACCTCAACTCTATCACAAGGTCAAGTTTATCTAAAACTTGACTTTGGTTTAAACTAGGTGCCCAAAAATACAATTGTTAACCGCAATTGTTGACACAACCTCAACTCTATCACAAGGTCAAGTTTATCTAACAATCCCCCTTTAAACTTGACTTTGGTTTATCTAGCCAAACCGCCAAGTGAGCCAGCCGCCACCACTCACCTCTAGGCCCTACCTTGTCAGTGTCAAGGTATTTAAGAATTTCACATGTTGTCCTAGCTCAACATGTTTCCACATGCACCCCTATATCACCTAGGTCTATATCCAGACTTTTCTAGAGATTATTTACCAAGATACACATGCCTTATCAAGGCTAACAATCATATGCCCATCATATACCCATTTACATATAAAAAAGAAAATACAATTTTTTTTTATTGCTATCCTACCTTAAATCACTATTCTCTCATTTTGTCACGCTTAACAACTTGCACATTGAACCGCTGCTTTAAAAATGCCACATTCAACCGTGTGAGACAACTATCTCACTATCTCAAGTTTGCTCTTATAACTAGATGCTCATACAAAACTTCTTCATAACACTTGCACTTATTGGATTTCATTGGATCTTCAATTTATTAATGATATCACCTCCGAACATAGAATATTGCAGACATATTCAATCATATATTCGTCATTGTACAGACGTTCAATCATATATTTGCCATCGCACGTCGACTTCACATTTTTTTGTTCTTAAATCTAGAGACCCTTTGATGGGCACAGCAATGCTCCAATCATCAATCAATCGACGTTGCACACTTCAATGCGTCGTCTTCAGCGGGCATGAAATTCCCGCAACCGTCGAGGGTGTGGCCACCGATGTTGGCGTTGCTTCGTCCCTTATGCTGCGTTCAACATCCGGCGTGACTCGAATCCACAACCGTATTCGATCACTCTCCTCCGTGATTTGAAATTCCAGAAGGGCGTCTTTTGCAAATTCGCTTCAGTCCAGCATTGAGCATTCGGGTGTACTATTTTCGATGCTCCAACATGCAAAACGAAAAGACAAAGAGGTCCAGTTGTGGTTCTGGCTTTGCTTGCTTGACCTCTTCTTCTTCACGACGGTGGCTTTCTCTCTGTCGACCTCCTCCTCGCTTCTCTATGCTCGTGTTGGTTCCCAGGAAATGAATTGTTCTACCTTCGCTTGTCCAGGACTACTAAACTAGCATTGACAATACACACATGCAGTGGCAGGGTTTTCTCACGACCTCAATAAGCATTTGTATTTATAAAAAAAAAAAAACACGTTTTCTGCCACCATCAGAGAAAAAAAAAGGGACCAGACGCTCGTTGTGTATTTGTATTTGAAATCGAATTTGTTGATGGAAGAAATCGAATTTGTAGGACTGTTCGAAGAGGAGGCGAGACTCTTCGAAGAGGGGGAGCCGTTATTTTTTTTTTTTAACGTTGTTGAGTCGTCGTTTGCAATAAGAGCCTGCCAGAACGGAAACCTTTTCCATCACTGCTGAAAACGCAAGAGAGGTCCATTGCTGCAACGTTGAGAGTGTTTCCGTGTTTGCAGAGAAGACCGCTGGATTGAAGATTGATACCACAGTCGGAGACGAATGACGGTGTGAACAATTATGTTGCCGTATATTTTTCCGAGCAAGCCAGAGCTTTGATACGACTTGCTATTCATTCAAAGAGCGAAAAAAATATGCATAGCAACAACATTTAAACCATATACACCATGATTTATTTGGAAAACTTCATTTGGAGAAAAAAACCAACCAACAATAGATCTATTATTGTCTTTGGCTAAAACCCAGTCAAGCTGGACAACACCCTGAACTTTCATTGCTCAACCATGGCTCAATACAATATAGAATACACAAGTTTTTTAACTACTTCAACTAATGTAATACCATGAGTCACCAAAACTAGGTGCCCAAAACCGCAACTGTTAAAAATAACTGTTGACACAACCTCAACTCTATTGTAGGAATTTACAGGGTAAGTTTCTTAGATCAAACACCAAAGGTCACCGATCACAAACAGATCACAAATCAGTATACCAGTATATCACATGGTTAAAACCCTTGAAGAGGAAAACAGTCCACGGCCTGAGCCAACGCGACCACTTCAGGCAATTTATTAGTATAAAAAAAGAATTTACATAAGCTTCTCTCATAAACGATTACCTGGCAAATGACCCTCCATGTTCTTTAAATAGAGATCATGGACCAATCGGGTGTTAAGCCATGGATCAAGTGTCGTTAATACCAAGGAGAGAGTGAACCGTCGGATCACTACATGCATGACCGTCATATTATAAGTTACAAATGTACATAGTAAAGAAACACACTTTACCTAACTCTACACTAGACCAAGTTATACTTAACTATTTCCTATGTGTCAGAATATCCTAACATCCCCCCTTAAGAACAACTTGGGATAGGATTGAAGGATTTACAAAGGTGACACAAAATGAGACTATTTCCTATGTGTCGAAATATCCTAACATCCCCCCTTAAGAACAACTTGGGATAGGATTGAAGGATTTACAAAGGTGACACAATAGGAGAAGAAAGGAGGCATTAGAGCCTATCCCCCCCTTAATGATAACTTTCTTGAACTCCATGCATAGATCGAAGTTTGGTAAACTTCGCTTCTATGAGAGCCTTTGTAAAGATATCGGCAACTTGATCATTGGTTGAACAATACTGCATTTCAAGAACACTGTCATGAATGAGATTTCTAATGAAGTGTATATGAAGCTCAATGTGTTTCATACGCTGACGTTGAAATAGATCTTTGCATAGCTGAATGGCACTTTGATTATCACACCAAAGTGTAGTTGGATGTTGTTGATGAAGACCAAATTCAGACAAGATCTGACGAAGCCACATGGCTTCCTTGTTGGCTTCAACTGCACCACGACACTCTGCTTCTGCTGAAGAAAGAGAGATGGCACTTTGTTTCTTACAAGACCATGTAATAGGTCCTGAACCAAGAGTGAATACATATCCTACAGTAGACTTTCGATCATCAGGGTCACCAGCTTAATCAGAATCAATGAAACCAATTAACAATGGAGATGCTCCTGTACTGAAATGAATCCCGAACTGAACTATACCTCAAATATACCAAAGTATTCTTTTAGTTGCTTTCGAGTGACTTTCATATGGTTGGTGCATAAACCAAACAACAAGACCAATGGCAAAGGAAAGGTCAGGACGGGTATGGGTTAGATACAGAATTTTGCCAACAAGTTGACGATATAAGATAGCATCAACTTCAGGGGTAGTACAAGTGACTGAAAGCTTGACTCCAGACTGAAAAGGAGAATGGGTTGACTTACAGTCTTCCATGTGAAAGTGGCATAGAAAATCACAGTCATACTTGGACTGAGAAAGGGTAATACCTTCTTTGGATTGCAAGACTTGAAGACCAAGGAAATAATTCAAGTGTCCTAAGTCTGTCATTTAAAACTTCTTTTGACGCTAGACTTCACATGGTTTATATGGTTGGGATCACCACCATTAAGGATAAGATCATCAACTTAAATAACAAGGATGGTGAAGGACTTACCCACTTTCTTGGTGTAGACAGTGTTGTCAGAATGACACCTAGAAAAACCATTACCTAAAAGAAATCTATCCATTTTGGCATACCAAGTCCGAGGAGCTTGTTTGAGACCATAGAGAAACTTCCTAAGGCGAAAAACAAGGCTAGAGTCGTTTTGGATAAAGCTAGGGGGTTGTTCCATGTAGATTTCTTCATGCAAATATCCATGTAAGAAGGCAAATGTAACATCCATCTTATGGACTTCCCATTTAAAGGAGGCAGCAAGGGAAAGAACAAGGCGGAAAAAATGCATTTTGGCAACAGGGGAGAAGGTTTCAGTATAGTCAATGCCTTCAACTTGTGAAAATCCTTTAGCAACAAGACAAGCTTTATGTCTATCCACTTTTCCATCTAGTCCAAAATTTATTTTGTAATCCCATTTGCATCTGACAAGTTTTCTTCCCTTTGGAAGAGGAACAAGATCCCAAGTATCGTTTGCCAACAAGGAATGATATTCTTCATTCATAACTTCATCCCAATCTGGATGACCTAAAGTTTCTTCAAAGGTGTCTGGATCAGGATTTCTGGAACTTGAGCCAATAAGGAAGAGGCTCTTTTGAACTGAGAACGTGTACGACATCGATCTGCAGGGTCACCTGCAAGAGAACCTGTTGCATCCCGAGTAGAGCAGACCCATCTTAGAAGTTGTTGAGCTGAAGGAATGTCTTCAAGAGGTGGAGGAGGATTGTCATCCTCGCTGTCATCATCTGAACTAGAAGGAATGCTATCAAAAATAGAAGAGATAGAGAGAGGTGGCACATATGCCGAATCCGACTCGCAGGCCAAAGGTGGCACACCCGTCGAACTAGGCTCGCAGACCGATATATTTTCATCAAATTTTACATCTCTTCTAATGATTATATTTTTGGATTTTCGTTGACAAAGTCTATATCCTTTGACATCTTCAGAATATCCAAAAAAAATGCTAAGGCTTTATGTTTCGCATCTGGAATATGGGCCCAAGCATCACTTCCAAAATCACGAAATCGACTTACATCTGGTTTGATTGAGCTCCAGGATTCTTATGGAGTTATATTCCTTAAAACCTTAGTAGGAGTGTGATTTACTATGTAATTTGCACAGTTAATTGCTTCTGCCCAAAAAATGAGACTAAGTCCTTTAGATTGAAGCATACAATTAGCCATTTCTTTTAAGGTGTGATTCTTCCTTTCATCTACACCATTTTTTTATGGAGTATATGGAACAGTATGTTGCAATTGAATGTCATGCTGAGTGAAAAAATTGATAAATTTGTTGTTAACATATTCTCCTCCTTTGTCTGATCTTAACTTAAGAATTTGATGTCCAGATTGTTTCTCAACAAAGGCCTTGAAGGCCAAGAACATGTTAAAAACTTCACTCTTGAGTTTTAAGAAGTATACCAAAGTGTGTTTGGAGAAATCATCAATGAAAGTTAAGAATTACTTGTAACTAGAGAAAGAAACAACAAGAAGTGGACCACATAAATCACTATGCACAAGCTTCAAAGGGGCTGAAGCATGCCAAGAGGCACGTTTGTCAAAACTATCCCGATGATGTTTTTCGAGTACATATCCGGAGCAAACACCATTTCGGAAAGATACCGTAGGAAGACCTATCACCATATTTTTTTTACATAGAGTTTGAAGAGAGTGACAGTTTAAGTGACCAAATCGCTCATGCCAAAGTTTGCTCGCTTCATTATTATGAGCAACAAAAATGGAGGGAAGACATGATGACCCAAAGTTTTCAAACTTATACAACCTTGTGGAATCATTAGAAATGCCAGTAGCTAAAATATGTTTAGGATCTTTGAGGTCCTTGATTACAACATTATAAGGTGAGAATTATATTGTTTTCCCTTCACCTAAATGAGTTATCTGATAAAAAGATAGAAGGTTGCATGACAAGGTAGGAACACATAGTACATCATTAAACTGACCATTTTCTAGATGAATGGTTCCAGATCCTACAACACTAAGAGATCTATCATCACCAACATAAATATGTTTGGTGTTACAATCATTTAAAGAAGAAAACATGGCTTTATTTTTAGCCATGTGGTAAGAAGCTCCAGAATCAATGAGCTACTCATGAGAATGAGAAGAAGAAGATACATTTAATGCATAACCAGATGCTTGACAACCACAAGCAGAAAGTGTCATTCCTGAACATGAAGTTGAAGAGTTATCCAAATTGATGTGGTGCTTCTTCATTGTTGCTTCCAAGGCTTCCATCTTCTTAAAACATTTGGACTTTATATGGCCATCACGATTACAAAAGTTGCAATGTCTATCTGTTTTCTTCCCTTTGTTTTTATTTTCCTTATCAATTTGATGAGTTGCTTTTTCAGTGTGCGGCTGAAATTGCTTAAGACCCTTGTTTGGTTTAGGACCATACTTTTTAGGATACTGCTTCTTGGGATTCTTTTGATATGGTTGTTGTTGGGCTGCTAAGGCTTTCTTAGAAGAATTTTCAATATTGATAAGACCAAGGTGTAAGAGTTTTTCTTGTTCTCTTATCAAAGAATCGCAAAAGGCATCAAAAGAGGGGGACTTGTAGGCTATTCCTTGAGAAATGAGGGCTTCTCTAGTGGAATGGAAGGTAGAAACAAATACAGAGTATGCAGGTCCAAGCTTAGCAAGAGTGGAATAGATAAGGCTACCATCTTCCTTTTTGACCTTACAACTTTCTAAAAGAAGTCTAAGGGTCTTGAATTTGGACAAAAAATCTTCAATAGAAGAGAAATTATTGGGTTCCAAAGTAAGCAACTCATTTTCAAGCTGGTGGGCCCTGATTTCATTTTGAATGCCAAAAACAGTGTTTAGCTTTTTCATCGCTGCATCAAGGGTGTCAATTTCTTGGATATGAAATCGACGATCTTGAGCAATGGACATTCGTATCAACCCTTGTGCTTGATCTTGTTTATTTTCTCATTTAGCGGCTTTATCTCCATTGGTAGGTTTAGTTTCTTGTCCTGAGGCTATTCTATAAATCCTTTTACTTCTAAGTAAGTCTATTATGTAGGATAGCCATTGGAAATAATTGGTGTTGTTAAGAATAACCAGACATGCACTTCCCATTTTTTTTAAACTGAAGCTGAAAAGGGCTGAAACTAACTGCTCCAATGGAAATATCTCGAAAAATTAGGCTGGTTAAAAAAAAAAAACAGCTCGGAAAACAATTTCCGGATGAAGAAGTTATGCCTTTTTGAAAAAAATGCGTTGTAGATGTTGAATAGTTACGTGAAAGGTTGAAAGTTGATGATGAAGTTCTACTTCTTAACTCTCCCCCTACCACCCCCTTTTCAAACTTAATACAATAAGCTCACTTTTAAAAAAAACTACTTTATGTGACCCACTTTTATAAATAAGTGAGAGTCATTTTTACAATGTTACTTTTACATGTGCTTTTGAAATAAAACCCTCTTTTTAAAACATACAACTTGCCAAAAGGCTTTATAAGAAAAAGTAACTTAACAACAAACTTTTTACAAAAAGAAGCTTGAGAGAGAGAGACTTGAACCCAAGACCTCTATTCTCATAAATTAAATTTACACCAAGTGAGCTAGTAAAATGAATTTTTTAACTCTTTGATGTGCGTGTTTTTTCCTGCAAAAAAAAAAAAACACACAAAATCCATGCACAAAAGAAAAAAAACGAAATGCAAGTCTTAAGGCAGAACATTATATTTTCAGTTACCCTTACCGGCAACTATCATTTTTCCGCTATTTCTGATTTCTCGAGATCGCACAAAGACACGAGGAAAGAGCATACGTAGAAAAAAAAATCTCGTCTTGATGTTTCTGATTTGCCGAGATTGCACACAGCATGGAGCAAAGAACATACACAGAGAAGAGGGTATAGATTTGGCAAATAAAAAAAACTATAAATCGAAATAAACAGAGGGAACCGAAATAAACAGAACGACTAATAAATATAACTGCAAAAAAATACTTGATACCTCCAGATCTAAAATGACATAACTCGGGCAACCAGAAACCTTTCGCATGAAACGAAAGGGGATCCTCACTGTAATAGACGTTTCGAACACAACAGAGTAGTTCTCCTAGCCCGAAAGTGGTCAGAAATAGTAGATCTGGAAAACAACAGTCGTATGTTGTCAAACCGGCGTCGTATTTGGATCATCAACAGATGCAGCCCTCAAAATGGCTCTCATACCATGTAGGAATTTACAGGGTAAGTTCCTTAGGTCAAACATCAAAGGTCACTGATCACAAACAGATCACAAATAAGTACATGAGTATATCACGTGGTTAAAACCCTCAAAAAGGAAAACAGTCCACAGCCTGAGCCAATGCAGCCACTTCAGGAAATTTATTAATATAAAAAAATAATTTACATAAGCTTCTCTCATAAACGGTTACCGGACAAATGACCCTCCATGCTCTTTAAATAGAGATCATGGACCAATCGGGTGTTAACCCACAGATCAAGTGTCGTTAATACAGAGGAGAGAGTGAACCGTCGGATCACTACATATCATAATTGTCAGATTATAAGTTATAAATTTACATAGTAAAGAAACACACTTTACTTAACTCTGCATTAGACCAAGTTATACTTAACTATTTCCTATGTGTCAGAATATTCTAACATATATTACAAGGTCAAGTTATCTAACACTAAGGTTCTTAGATTGGCTGGGAGACGAGCATCTAGCATGTTTCCATTAATTTATGCAAAGTCCTAATCAGACTCACAATCATCTGGATATTGATATGCAACACAATGAAGTTATCTTCCAGAATAAACTTCTTAAAATTGATCAAGACTTAATCTGAATTTTAAAATGTACACTAGAAAACACTGTAGACATGCATAGTCAAATAAGTAGGCATGTATAGAAATGTATTCATTCCAGTCACACGAGACTAGGCAGTGAACTGATGACTAGTCTGCAGTGACATGGTAAATTTGAATTTCAAAATAAATTGTCAGCAAAAGTACTCCCAACAGTAAGCAATTAGAGCAAAAGTTTCTTGGGGTTTCATCTCGAAGGCACCTTATATGAACAACAAAACAACTCAAAGATGAAGAGAGGTACACTATGCCCCACCTCCCACTGTTATATGCAGTCATAAACATTATGACATTGCTCAGAGGTGTCCATACTGATTATGTTCACACTAAACATTACACCATTGCTCAGATGTGTCCATATTGATTATGTTCACACCAAAAGGAAGAATTTTTGTGTTTCTTTGTTGATTTCAAAAAAGTCTTTGACACGGTTCCTAGGGTTAAGCTTTGGCATAGAATGGAGGAACTTGGGGTTCCCAAGCATTTGAGAGCAGTTGTGCATAGGTTGTATGAAGAGGTGAAAGTCAAAATTAAAACTTCAGCAAACATTTCTGAAAATTTTATATCAGAGTCAAGCAAGGTTTCCCATTGTCTCCTGCCCTCTTTGGTTTATATATCGACAAGCTTGAAGAGTGGCTAAATTCGCTTGGTTTATATATCAACAAGCTTGAAGAGTGGCTAAATTCGCAAGGGGGTGACAGTATCCATTTGGGAAAGTTTGTTATAAGGCTTCTTTTGTATGCAGATGACCTTATTTTGATTGCCAAATTTTCTCTTGGTTTGCAAAAGCACTTACTTTCTGTTGAGCATTTTTGTAAGTGTGGGGATGCAAGTCAATGTTAGAAAAACAAAAGTAGCGATTTTCTCTAACAAAATAAAACATAACCAACATAAGTCCTACTTTGAACGCAAAATTCTGGAAGAAGTTGCGGATTACAAATACCTCGGAATTGAATTCAACAGAAATCTAAGCTGGGATTGATGTAAAAAGAAAAGAACTTTGGGAGGTTTGAATGCATTTTATGCCTTTCAAAATAGGTGTAGAGAAGTAGGGTTATGGGACTGGAAAACTACTGTAACTCTTTTTGGGCTTTTAGTGATTCTAGTGATTCTCTACAGTTGTGAACCGTGGGCCAATGGTACATCCGACATGCAGTGGAAACAAATTGAGAAAATTCAGAAGCGTTTGATTACAAACAAATTCAAAATTAAAAGTGTAGCTCCTTATGCTATCTTGTTAAGTGAAATAAGGGTTGCTCCTATTGAAGCAATTGCTATGGTGCGGGTCATAAGCTATTTTAAAAAAATGAGCAAATGGAAGAGGGCAGATGGCCTAAGGTTGTGTTTAATGACATATTGTGCGAAAGAAAGAAGACTTGGGTGCGGCAAAATAAAAAATGGTTTAGCAAATGGGGCATTTTCTTGGGAATGTGTCCCACAAACAATATATGGATAAAAGTATTTGTTATGGATAAGTTCCACAAACGTACTTGGGAGAGAGATCTAGGGAGAAAGAAAAAATATTATATTGAAGAGTTTAATCCCACTCATTATCGTCAACAAAGAACGTACATATGTGCCAATATTTCTTGGAGAGCCAAAATTCTTATTGCTCAATTAAGGACTAATTTTCATCAACTCCATTGTGAAACAGGGCACTGGAAAAAGCCAAAAGGAGTGTGGGAGGAAAGAGTATGTATTTTTTTCTCTTCCGGAAAAAGCGGAAACAGAAAAGCATTTCATTTTAGAATGTGAGGCCTTCAAAGACATCAAGGAAAGTTATGCAGATATTTTGGAAGCTAGCCCTTGGGATAATCTATTCAGAGAGGGGTTTGTCGAGAACATGGGAGTGTTTATTGTGAAACTGCACAGGAAAAGGGTTGAATTCAAGAGCCTCCCACGGGCTATTTTTAGCCTAGTGGATGTTAAGATAACTTCTATTTATTATTTGAAAATTATCAATATTTTAAAGGAAAAGTTTGAAAATGTTTTTTTTTATTAATTTGAAATTTTAAAACAAAATAATTCATTTTTATCTCATAAAATGATTTTTTTTTTAATTTCATTTTATTTCTATTTTAAAAATAGAATTGTTTTAATTATTATAATGCAGTTTTGAATGTATAAATAGTAACTTAAATTCAAGTTTTAAAAATCTCTACATGGTTTTGGTTAAAATTAATAATAATAAAAAATGTCCTAAAAAAAGGCCATTCAAGTTTTTAAAAATCTCTACATGATTTTGGTTAAAATTAATAAACCATTCAAGTTTTTCAAAATCTCTACGAGATTTTGGTTAAAATTAATAATAATAAAAATGTAGTGAAAAAAGGTCATTCAAGTTTTTAAAAATCTTTACATGCTTTTAGTTGAAATTAATCATTAAAAAAAAAAAGAGTGAAAAGAGTTCATTTCGGCTAGACTACGATCCTGATAACATGTCATTTGAAATATCCTGATAACATGTCATTTGAAATAATAATTTCTTTTAGGGATAATATTTTAAATTGTTTTTTATAACATAAAATTGGGAAAAAAAATGTTAAAAATAAATGAAGGAAAATTATATAAAAGCATGAGTTACAAATAAAACATAAATAAATTAAGGACATATGATAAATAATCACTAGTTACTATGTGCTTAAATATATATTCATATAAATATAGGATATTAATCATTTTGCATATAATAAGTAATAAGTATTTCCTTAAATATAAATGTTTTGGATATAAAATATAAAATATTTTATATGTTACAGTTTGTATTTTTGGATATAAATTATTTAGACTTGGTTGTTTTCAAAGTATGTTTTAGAATTGCTTTTGTTTGGTTAAAAGTTGGTTTTAGGGGTGGCAAGAGGGGAAGATATTTTCTTAAGTCCCAAAGAAACCAAGAAGTTAAGTATTCATGGAAACTTGGCAAGAGGACGAAGAATCATGCAGAAATGTACGGGCTATTTCTTGGCTTCAGTGATTATAAGCGATTCCCTTATCACTATTCAGCGCATTCAAAGGGGGTCTCTTCTTATGAACAACAATCTCATCCTTCTTCTTAACAAAAATATTAGTCTCTTGAATTCATTTTCTCAAAAGGCCTTTATCACATCTTAACAAGGAGGTGAAACAACAATCTCATCCTTCTTCTCAACAAAATTTTTAGTCCCCTCAATTCATTTTCTCAAAAAGTCTTTTATCACATCTTAAGAAGTCAAAAGAAAGAGGTGGATTCACAGGCTAACCAAGCTTGTCTCCTTGAAGTTGGTAATGACTTGACTTGTTTGGATAGAAATTATACCATGAAGTTCTCCATCCATGAATTTTTCATTTCTCTCAACATTAGGGTGGTTGAATATGTGCACCAAGGGAATTATCATATGAAGATCTCTAAGATATCCCTTCTTAAGGGAATTACGAATTATCAACAATAGTAGCAGCCATTCATTATTAATATGGCATAATGGGCCCATCACCATGGATGAGGTGGTTGGTGGTAAGTGTGTAGCTCATGGGCCCATACATCCCTTGCATGTACCAAGCTCTTTGATGGATAGAGAGTGGGGAGATTTAATGTGTTTCAAGGTTGATACGATCTTTGAGGCGTGGGAATTTTTAGGACCTAAGGCTTTAACCATCGAAGGAGTTCAAACTACAAGAATGCAGGTAACAGGCCGTTGGTGTTTGTTCGCGAGGCCAGATAGTCTCTCTGGTGACGTGTGGATTATCCATGTTCAAGTAGACTCCAGAGGTGAAGTGAATTTTGTCAGATGCATGAGCATCCTGCTCTCTATCGAGATTGAACTTTGGCTAGGAAAAGTCTATTCTAAAACCTCGGGAATTCTTCTGCCCGATTCAAACTCTGATTTCCTCTTTCGCTTGGTAAGAAGTGGGGAATGTTTCCTTTATGGCATGTCAATGGTCTTTTAGGAGGCACAAGCAGACAATTTTGACGAACTAGGGGCTCCTCTGCCACCTTGTATGCTTCCAGCCTCGTTTTCTCTAGTCAGAATTGATTCTAAATTGGGTAAGTTGATGAGTGAGCAACTACAGGAAAGCTTGAGCTCGCGGATTTTTAAAAGGTACCCTTTCTCCAGTTTAAAACTCCATTTCATCATTGCCTTTTGTTCAATCCTGCTTTGGTCATAATGTTGGGTTGTTCCCTGTTTTTATTCTTGTCTACAGCTCATTCCTTCGGGGATAGCCTCCCCTTCGCCATTTGTTCCTCATGTTGTGGGCACTTCCCTCCTATCTCCTGGCCCTTTAAGATCATTATCTCAACCCATTTGTCGCTCTGTGCTTCTAAATTTTAGTTCCTCCTCCTACTTCCTAAACTTTATGGAGAAAAATGTCTTTATTCCGGTTGCCTCGTTCCTCCTCCTACTTCCTGAACCTATGGAGAACAATGGCTTTATTCTAGTTTCCACGGGATGCACCAATATATGCAATTATTGTTCTCACCCCTGTCGACTGGCAAGCTAAGACAGACGACCTTCAAAGGCAAATTCATCAACAATTGAATATTATCCTCCTTCTGGTTGAAGAAATGCAAACGCTCCAAGCTAAAGTGAACCAACAAGAGGAATGAGAATGAACAGCGCAGCAAAGCAAGTAACATTTTTTGTTGCCCATTTTTGGTTGGCTAGCCCCCTCCTATATGGCTAGAGACGAAGACCAGAAGCCAAAGGGCTTAACGACGGAGTTTGTAAGTCGGGCTAATTAACGACTTAAGCAGGATTAATACATGCTTATCCATCGGTTTAGTGCTAATCACGCATAAACCTTAAACCATGCTTAACCACCCACCTAAATCACGATTAACAATAATTAAACTACGGTTTAAAACTGGCGGAGTTTAAGGGAGTGCGCCATTTATGGCGAGATTTCTTAATTTATAAATCTAACTGGGAATTCCTCCAAGTTTAGTGGAAAAATTGTGGGAAAAGCAGTTTTGATCATAACTAAACCAATTTTCGCCCAAACAGAGCTCAGGAAGAGGCATTCTACGCTAATTAACATGTTGGGAACTCAATGAAGCAGGCTGCAGAGGCAAAAAAGGTCATCTACAGGTGTTGTAGTGCATTTGAATATTTTTTAAGGCTAGGGCCACCAGGGGTTGGGGTCATTGCCAGAGCATCCAGAGTCCAAATTCAGCAAACAAATAGTCATTTTTTAGAGATTATGATGTTTTAAAATCATTGGAACATGTTCCAAGAGGTTTTGAAGCTTGTAACAACAATTTGAGCACACTTGAAGCTAATACAAAGGCCCACACTATAAAGCTGGACCAAAGAGATGTAGTTCAAGAGGGGTGAACTCTTTTATCAAAATTTAGTGTGTTAAGCTCTCTTATGTGTGTTTGTTGTGATTAATATTGCTTTTGTTTTGTCATTTAAATTATGCTTTCTAAGCTTATGACAAACTCATAATTTCACCAAGTACACTGATTTGATAATCACATGCTCATAAACAAACCTATAAAAATAAGTAAAACTAAGAAAATAAAAGTTTATATCCGATGTGATACTAGCACAGCAATAACTAGCAATCATTTTTAAATCAAGTTAGTATTAGAGCACAAGGTTGCTTGCTTATTTTACTTGAAGGGCTTTTAATAGTTGCAAATTTTCTAATGCATACAAAGTTGAGATTGCAGAGAGGAGAAGGGAAGCTACTGATAGCGAGTCTTGAAGTTAGGAAAATAATGAAGAAGGCTGAGAAGCGATCATCCTCACCCAAAGGACCACTCAAAGCAACACTTGAAGCACCTCAAATTCCATCTCCAACAGTTGAGATAGAAAATGATTTAATTGCACAAGAGGCTAAAGTGATTGAAGAGATACAAACTGCAGAGATTGAGCTTGAATCTACAACCAAAATCAGGCCATGAAGGAATTTAGTAGCTTGCTCTAGAATATTGCATGATCGAATTGAATCCATTGGTATACATATTGTTTGTATAATTTCTACATGGTTTTCATTTTCCAAGAGGTCTCTCAGACTTAACCCTCACCGATTAGATGTCAAGAGCTTTCACCTTTATAACATTTTTTTTTAATATTGAAATGGCTTATTAATGAATTCAATTCTTCATCCATTGATAATAAAAGTGCACCTTATCACTATTTATATGATAGGCTAATTCTATCTGGAAAACTTGCATAATTTTATTTATTTAATTTTACAAAAAACAATCAGAGATGGGCCCTTTGTCCCACAAACAAAAGAGTCTCATGTGACTTTAAAATTGAAATCAACGTATATTGTTCAATTACAACCTCTCTACAAATGAAATACATTTACCATCATATAACTTACAATTATAGTATTAACCATCTTAAACTCTGGAAATTGAAATCAAGGTATACAAAATATTGTTCAATTACAACCTCTCTACAAATGAAATACATTTACCATCATAAAAATTACAATTATAGTATTAACCATCTTAAACTCTAGATCTCCCAAGTGTAGAGAGAGGATCAAATCTGTTTTAAGTTTAAAAGAGGTTTGCATCTCAATAAATTTGATCCATCTCGGTGTGTGGTGGATATGGAGTTAAGATGGATTTAGGTTGGTTTAATTATTAATTATAATTATAATTATCAATTTTATGTTTTTTATTTTACTTTTACCAAAGTCAAAATGTTAAATATTACAACATTTCTACCATAATAATTTTTGTTAAGAATAATTTTTTAAATTATTTTTTTATAATGCAAATTTGGGAAAAAAATTTTAAAAATAAATGAAGGAAAATTACATAAAAGATTGAATTACAAATAAAATAGGGACAATTGATAAATAATCACTAGTTACAAATTTACTCTTTTTATAATAAAAAGTGAACATCTATTTAAATATACACTTGGTCTAACTTACAAATAAAATGATCTTTTTCACCATAATCTACCCATACAATTTCAAACGAGTGTATTTTTTTGTTATTTAAAATATATTTTTGAATGGATAAATATAGTTAGTGCCCTGAAAACTATAACTCTATAGATTAAATAGATTAAACTTAAAGTCATGTTTTTAAAAAACTTTGCAAGATTTTTGTCATTTATGTGCTTAAATATATATTCACGTAAATATAAGATATTAATTTTGCATATAATAAGTAATACACATTTTCTTAAATATAAATGTTTTGGATATAAAATATTTTATATTTTATATGTTACAATTTGTATTTTTGGATATAGGTTATTTAGACTTTTGTCTTCAAAGTATGTTTTTAAATTGTTTTTGTTTGGTTAAAAGTTGGTCATAAGGGTGGCAAGAGGACAAGGGATTCTCTCAAGTCCAGAAGGAAACCAAGTTAAGTATTCATGGGAACTTGGCAAGAGGGCGAACAATCAAGCGCAGAAATTTCTTGGCTAAAGATCAAGATGTCTCCAAGATAGTGATCATAGGTGATTCTATTCAACACCTTCAAAGGGGTTCTTTTCCCATTCTCTTCCTATAAAACCAATCTCATCCTTCTTGTCACCAGAATTATTAGTCTCCTCAATTCATTTTCTCAAAAGGCCTTTATCACATTTTAATAAGTCAAAACAAAGAGGTGGATGCATAGGCTAACCAAGCTTCTCTTCTTAAAACAAGTCAATTCATTATCAATGGTTTGTTTGAATGCACAGGGTTACCAAGCGTGTCTCCTTAAAGGAGGTCAGTTCATTACCAATAATGACTTGTTTTGATGGAAAGTTATACCATAAAGTTCTCCATCCATGACTTTTTTCCTTTCTCTCAACATCAGGCCGGTTGAATATGTGCACCAAGGGAATTATCATATGAAGGTCTCTAAGGTATCCCTTGTTAAGCCCGTCTCCTCCAATATTAGCAGCCATTCATTCTTAATTTGGCGTTATGGGCCCGTCACCCTGGTTGAGGTGTTTAGTGGTGAGTGTGTAGGAGATGCGCCCATACATCCCTCGCATGTGGCGTCATCTGCAGCTGGACAGTTCTTCATTTACACTCCCGCCCTTGTACCAAGCTCTTTGATGGATAGAGGGTGGGGAGATTTAATGTGTTTCAAGGCTGATACGATCTTTGAGGCGTGGGAATTTTTAGAACCTAAGGCTTTAACCATTGAAGGAGTTCAAACGACGAGAATGGAGGTAACAGGTCACTGGTGTTTGTTTGCGAGGCAAGATAGTCTCTCTGGTGACTGGTGGATTATCCATGTTCATGTAGACTCCAGAGGTGAAGTGAATTTTGTATGAGCATGCTGCTCTCTGTCGGGATTGAACTTTGGCTGGGAAAAGTCTACTAAAAACCTTGGGAATTCTTCTGCCCGATTGAGACTCTGATTTCCTCTTTCGCTTTGTAAGAAGTGGGGAATGTTTCCTTTATGACAGGTCAATGGCACCAGCAAACAATTTTCAGGTTTTTCAAGTCAGTTCAGTGGTCCTTTCAGACGAACTAGGGGCTCCTCTGCCACCTTGTATGCTTACAGCCCCTTTTTCTCTAGGCAGAGTTTATTTTAAATTGGGTAAGTTGATGAGTGAGCAGCTACAGGAGGGATTTTTAAAAGGTACCCTTTCTCCAGTCTAAAACGTGTAGACTGTTATTTTTCTTGAAAATTATGGAAATTTAGGTAAAATTTTAAGAAAAATTGGCAGTGATTTTTGTAAATCTAGGTTACAGCTATCAAACTTCAATATTTTGAGTACCCTAAAGGTTTTTGATGATCTGAATCTATTTCCACCATTAAAAACGTGATTCAAACAGTGCTGCAAGATTTCTTAAAAAAAAAATTGCCCAAATTCCAACCACTTAGACAACTCCGTTTAAATTCCATTTCATCATTGCCTTTTGGGTTGTTGTCTGTTTTTCTTCTTGTCTGGAGCTCTTCTTGTACCTTGTGTATCTTGGCCCTCACTTTGCGTTGGTCGTTCCTTCGGGGATAGCCGCCCCTTCGCCATTTGTTCCTCCTGTTATAGGCACTTCCCTCCTATCTCCTGGCCCTTTAGGATCATTTTCCCGACCCATTTGTTGCTTTGTGCTTCTAAATTTTATTTCATCCTCCTATTTCCTGAACCTTATGGAGAACAGTGCTTTATTCCAGTTGCCATGGGATGCACCAATATATGCAATTCTTGTTCTCATCCCCTGTCAACTGGCAAGCGAAGAGCAGCGACCTTCAAAGGCAAATTCATGAGCAGTTGAATATTATCCTCCTTCTGGTTGAAGAAATGCAAACGCTCCAAGCTAAAGTGAACCAAAAAGAGGAATGAGGATGAACCAAGAAACAAACATTTTTGATTGTCCATCAGATAAGATGTCAATTGACCCCTCCATGACTGATGATCGCCTTTTGCAAAGTTGTTTTTTTTGTCAGACAGTTTTATCATGCATATCCGTGGAGAGTGGTTAGTAAGATGTATGTTAGTAGCCTTCTAGATGAAATTTTTGGGTCTCCTAGGTTGTTCTCTCTTGGAAGAACCTAAATCTTGGCACAAAATGTAAGCATTTCCTCAGTATTTTGTTGAGACCGGGCACATATTTAATATTAAATCTACTCATTTCTGTTAAAGGAAAAAAGAACGGTTTTTTTCAATTGCAAAACCTAGAGATATCTAGCAGCAGTGGAAACATGCCTCTTACCAACTACTACTAGCAAAATAATTCTAAATGGCATAATTTTTCTTCAATAAGGATAATGAGTTAACTTACATTCACTAATAATAACCAATTATAACGGTTCTACAATTATTTATCAACTAAATTATAACAAATTTCCCAGCTTAAAATAATAATAATAATAATTTAACTATGTAAACTTACAATAATGTAAAACCTAATATATAACATAGACAGAATGAAAAGACAATAAACCAACCAATCCTCAGATTACTGCGGATACTTGATGTTTTCTGATAATAATTTACTAATAATAACAAATAATAACATACTTTTAGTAGCCATTCAAGGTTTTTTTTGTAAAGCCCTATTCATTCCAGGCTACAGGGAAGATATAAAAGAAAATATCTGCAAAATGATTTCAGATCTTTTCTTGAAGCATTTCAAACAAGCTGGCAGAAATAGTCTTCTATAATACCAGATTGGTTCAGATGGTCTGGTGTTCCAGACATCTGAACTTATTTAGATTATAGGTTTTGAAAACATTTCATAATCCGATGAAAATGAAAGAGCTCAACTATTTAACCTCTTTAAATTCCTGAATACTCCCAAAGATAAAAATGGCCCAACAGAAATTCATTTGACATCTTGAGCTACCTGGGCAGCAGCGCCAACAACAACAATCATGGCTGGCACGGTCTTGTTCATAAAACCAATGCCATGTCCGGTTAGACGCAAACCCGTGAAGAAAAGTACAGTCACTATGGGCCCAAGGCAGACAGCAAGGAACAAATTTTAGCAGCAGCGAGTACACAAGGATATCCGTTTGTTTTAACCTTCACGTTTTACAAATATTTATTAAAACTTGCCGGTGCCAATATTCAGGACCAGAAAAACTCCGATGTGAAGTCAGAGAGAATGCACATGACCAAAAAAAAAAAAAAAAAAATTCAAACAAATATACTACAACAATAGTTTCTTTGTTCTTTCCATACAAGAAACTCTAGAGCAGTGAGCCAGCTGCGTAGGATAAAGAAGTCATTCCACCCTCTTCCCGGTGCTTATTCTGTACGAAAATGATAAGAAACTCTGTAAAAAATCATGCCATCCAAAACTAAAATCTTGAATTATAAAAGGGCTCTGAATCCCAAGTTGTTATGTTATGCTTGAAATGTGATTTCAACGATTTCACGAAAAAATGGAGCGATATAACACACCCTATACAAGGCTGTGAGCAAGCACTGCTACTGCTCCTAAGGCCAAAGGCACACTGCGCTATCATAGGACACCTTTGATACCATGTCATACAAATTCAGTCACAGATATTTGAGTATTGGTACACAAACCCCTTTAAATTCCAAACTATTATTCCATTACCAATATTAATTTTCAGAAGTCCTTTAAGCAATATTTAAGATATCGTTGTATGAATATCTAAACAATTTTCATAGACTCTTTAACATTTTTTTCACAGTAAAGTTTATATTTTTGCTATTCAAGTGAATAAAAAAGAAATACATTTCTTCTGCTGAATTCTGTTTTTTCAGCTCTATACTAGAATCAAGAGAATCTGTACAGTACAATACATGTTCCAATCTGTCTAAGAGGATCAAAAAACTATAACAAACATATCTATTTCACTGAATATTGTTTGCCTGTAAAGCCTGTGCATCTTTGAAAAGAGATGTTACAGTGAGACATATTACAGAGATATTACAGTGAGTTAATCCATTTTTCAAAAACGTTTTGAAAGATTGAAAAAACAGTGTGACACATAACCTGAAACCTGCAAAGCTGTATGTATAACATAACTTTGTTATGTAGAACTGAAAGTTAAGGTTGCCAATGAACTTGCTGAGCACTGAAAGTTAATTTTCGTGGTCAATGGGAATAGAGTATACGCCTTGAACTTTCCAGGCTTATAAAACCTTCAACTTATTCCATTTTACCTTTTTTTCATAAATGCCTCTTAACTCATCTCAAACTCTCTCAACAATTTCCATTAAATCTTTAACTTTTTCCATTTTCCTTTTTTCCACATAAAACTCATCAGTGTTTACCATTCAATATTGGATTATAGATTTGGTTAACCAGTAAAAAATTATATTAAATTCAAGAATTTCTAAAACTACAAACCATTTCAATAAGAAGCTAAAGGTCTACCAACCCAGACCTCTCTAGTAAGAAGCTACAACTCTACCAACCCACACCTCTTCAATAATAAAATTACAAATCTACCAATTCTCCTGATACTACCAAAAAAGGCCTCATCTCAATCTCTTATTATTATTATTAAATTTGTAAATATAAGAATTTATCTCAATCTCTTTATTATTATTAAATTTGTATGTCCAAATAGTAAAAAAGATCCCATCTCAATCTCCTCACTATTTTCGTAATATCCTTATTTCAACCTCCTCATTAATATCCTTATCGCAATCTTCTCATTATTATTAATATCCTTATCTCAATGTCCTCATTAATCTCCTCGATATTATTGTAATATCTTTATCTCAATCTCCTTTTTATTATTATTATATCCTTATCTCAATCTCCTCATGAATCTCCTCATTATTATTGTAATATTCTTGTTACAATCTCCTCATTATTATTATAAAAATTTTAAATATATATTTGTACAAATACCCAAAAATATCTCCTTATCTCAATCTCCTCGTTGATATTTAATTTGTAAATATAGATGTACATCCATTATTTCATCATGTTTTCAATATCTTCATAAAATATTAATAATCAGCCATAAAATTTGCGAGTCCCAATTCCAATCAATTTCCATAACATCCTAATCTTACTCAAAATAAATCCCATAATATTACTCCAATACTATCATAAAAATAATCTCATGGTATGCGAATTAGTACATTGAAATATAACAAAATACAAATACATCTCAATCCCAACTAACCAAAATTATATGATGCCCGAATACAAATACTTCCAACGGCCTTGGCCATTCTTAAGCTGCTTAACAGCTCAAAATTAAAATCAAAATCAAAATGGACGCCATAATTAAAATCAAAATCAAAATGGACGCCATAATTTACTCCAATGCTCTGTCATACAGATTATCCATGGTACAATGCTTCACGGCTTAAAATCAAAATAAACCCCATAATTTATTCCAATGTTCTCTCATACAAATAATCCATGGTACAAATGAATAGAAGATACAAATACGTTAAATTATTCCAATGTCCTCTCATACAAATAATCCATGGTACAAATGAACCATTTATAACATGCCCATATACAAATATGTCCCACAGCCTTGGCCGTTTCTTAAGCTGCTTCACAGCTCAAAATCAAACTAAAAACAAAAATACATGCTCTGTCATACAAATAATCCATATATAAAAATTAGCGGCTAAAATAGAAGAAGATACAAATACATCTCAATCACAATCCATGGTATGGTTAAAATGAAAGATAAAACCATTTAGAAGATGCCCAAATACAAATACTTCCAACTGCTTGACAGCTCAAAATCAATACCAAAATATAACCCATAAAATATTATTCCAATGCTCTGTCAAACAAATAATGTATGTACAAATTAGTTGTTAAGACGGAAGAAGTTACAAATACATATTAATCAGAAGTTCCATACAGTCTAATTGTTTATGGTTTGGTGTTTTTTTTGGCTGGAATTTTGCAGTACAATTCTTTGTAAACTTGGAATTTTTCATTTTTTTAATTATATTTTTGATGCATAAATGAATTCAGTGCCATAAAAGCCCCTAGGGCACACAGGTTGTAGAGACTACACAAATCAAACAAACAATTCCAACAAATCCCTGTCGAATTTCGAACAAAATTAACCAAAAATATAAATCCCTGTTGAATTTCAAACAAAATTAACCAAAAATATACCAGAAACATCAGAGCATAAAACAGTTAACCTACTATAATGACTAAACACAAATAGTCCATGTTTTAATGCTTGAATAGAACAAGGTACAGGTACATCTCAATCACAATCATAATGTACTGTTTGAATTAATTCAAGCGTTAAAAAAATAGTCAGTTCAAATCTCATATAACCAACAGAAATTCGTTTCAAATTTCAATGGAACTGTCTTAGGAAGGTTAAATATGAATCATAAACATGAATCTGCCACATATCATAAATCACTATACAGAAGTTTTGTCAAGGGATTTGCAATCGTACAACCATAAATTCGCAGATGCTATTGACAAAGAACTTCCTGTACAGCAATCTGTATGATGTAACCTTCAATCGCAACACTTTTTGAGTATCTATTTTCAGGACACGATTGGTTTTCTACTTTTCAATTAATCTAATGTCGTTGCGCTGAATCATAACATCGAGTAATCTCTGGATGCATACAGGGTATCAACCTAAGTTTCTTAGATTGGCTGGGAGACGAGAATCTGGCATGTTGCCATTAATTTATGCAAGTCCCAATCAGACTGACAATCATCTGGATATTGATATGCAGCACAATGAAGTTATCTTCCAGAAGAAACTTCTTAAAAATTGATCAAGACTTAATCTGAATTTTAAAATGTACACTAGAAAACACTGTAGACATGCATAGTCAGATAAGCAGGCATGTATACAATGTATTCATTCCAGTCACACGAGACTAGACAGTGAACTGATGACTAGTCTGCAAGAACATGGTAAAATTGAACTTCAAAATAAATTGTCAGCAAGAGTACTCCCATGACTTACCAGTAAACTCAACAGTAAGCAATTAGGGCAAAAGTTTCCTGGGTTTTCATCTCGAAGGCACGTTATATGAAATTTGAACAGCAAAACAACTCAAAGATGCAGAGAAGTAAACTCTGCCCCACCTCCCAATGTTAATATGCAGTCATAAACATTACGCCATTGCTCAGATGCGTACATAATGATTATGTTCACACCATAGTCCCAAACAAATGCACAAATGAATTGTTTAAAATGCAATATCAAAGATGTGGCAAAACTGCAGAGGATCCAAATATATTTATGAATCTTCAATCAGAATTCTCTAGCATGATAATGGGATCATCCTGTTCCATTCCAATATCTTGTTAAACAGTTTGTGGACTTTTATTTCATCCACATGCAAATTCTAAAGCTTAACCCCTTGACAAAGCAGCAAAAGTATCTGATCTTGAACCAAATTGTTAAATGTTATGGACTCGTTTTACAAAAATGGCAGTCATAAATGAACCTTGCAATTCTACTAATGGCATTAGGATAATCGATAAAGTGTGGAAATTTGTGTTAAGTATTTGAGTAAGATAGAGCTTGTGTGCACTTAATCTGCTCACTTTTCAATTCAAATCTGTTCAGCCATCAGTATAAACAATCTACTGTAAGAATTGTATTAAAAAACACACAATAACCCACGACATCCCTCGCACTTGTATTTTCAAATTTCACTTAGCTACATCAAAACTAAAAAAAATAATAAATATAAGTACCGAGTACGCACATAAGTGAACCATTCCTGAGAACACTAATTGAAGTAGGGAGTTGATCATGCTGCATTCGTTTGGATGATGCAACCTTGGTGATCCCCTCACTTTTTAGGTGAAATAAAGGTGTACAACCTATGAGTTAGTGTGCAGCTGAGAATTTTGGTAACAAGTATACAATCCGATCAGCTGTGGACCTCTGAAGCCATGGCGAGAAAGTGAGTGCCTAATAAGCATAGAGTTATGTTTAAGCCCTGAGCTTTGTTAGCTCAAAATCCCAGAAAAATATTTTTGAAAAAAATCAGCTTCCTCTGCATAAGTATCCATCTCAAACAATGTTGGCAAGCCCTCAACTTTACAGGCAGAAGACTCACTTACAGTAGCACCACCTTCAGAGTCATGAATTACTGACTTCTGCACAGAATATAATTATTTTAAACGATACATTTCCACCAAGGGTGACCTCATAACATAGATAAAAAGGGCTGATGTCAATAGCCATCGCAGATTATTTTTCCTGTCCCAACAAGATCAGTGCTCATTTCTACACCTCAAGTCACGGACATAATTTGAACACATTCTGCACAGCTTCATATGCTGGAACTGTTGTCTTGTCAATTTTTGAAGCTAAACATTGTCCAGAACTATCCTACATATTCAAAGAAGCTCTGCGCATTGATGATTCGGCCCGACTGTAAAATTTGAATCTATGCTCCGCTCAGAGCCCTCACATTAACATTATACATGCCGGAAACCACATCATGAAGAAAACCACAGGAACTCTGTTGCATAAAATATATTAGCATTCATTATGAGGTTGACCGTTGACTTTACTTCCAGATAATGTTCTGAAATATTAAGGCTTTGTACATGGGCAGTTTATGAGAAATTCTCAAAAACTACAACGAATACCTAAATGGCTTCTCTATGCACTCTGATCTGTGTGTAAATCAGTCTCTGTTTTGACCTAAATTCAAACAAATGGGTTTAGATAACAAGGCTAATTCATGCGATTGACACAGAGTCCTTCCAATCCTTCCAACTAATCCCTGCCTTTCATGCCTGTGAGATAAACTTGGCACTGGATCACGGCCTTGCTGACACGGAAACCCGGCATAACAGTAAAACCCACCTTAGGCCTCCCATCCAAAGCATCATCACCAGACAACACTCCATGTACAACACTCTCCATATACACCACGGAAAAATCAGTCCCCCTCCTAACCTGAAATATACTGACAACAGGGTCAAAGGAAAATGCCAATCTGTGCACAAGCCAGATTGCCTTGGCAAGCTTCAAGAAGGCTTCATAGAAGGCCGTTTTCGGATGCATGCCATTGACAACATGGTCCCTTTGGTCCAGATTCCCAAAGAAGGATTCCTCCATCTTGGGATGCACAACCTGCAAATACTTCTTATGACAGAATTGCCCAAACAGGCAATCAGGGGGTGCCGAGGCCAAAAACTCAAAAGGGTTCTGAGATTTCAAGTCCTGGTACTCGGTAAAGCACTCAAGCCTGTGTTTTTCGGGATCTATGATTGAAGACAGCCCTCCATTTATATAAAAATCCTCATTCTCAAAACCCCCAAACATTCCAGTGCAAACATAGGACTCAAAAGCGAACTTTTTATGGGTTCTCTTAGCATACCTGATATCAGGATGGATGGAATTTGCCGCAGAATCCAAATCCCACTCTGCAGACTTCATCTGATTAAACAAAATCTTAGCGAATCCATGGACTTCCTTGGATGCCTCCTGCACAGATTTAACAAACAGCTGAGTGCTCAAAACCGTCTCTGGCTCCTGCAATTTCTTCTCCAATCTCGCATTCGTCTCATTGGTTTTCTTAATCTGTTCCCTAATCATGTCAACCTCTGTGTCTTTCATTTCAATCTCGGACTCAAGCCTGTTGAGCATCATCTCATATGTTCTGAGCTTGCACTGGCGTTCATGGACCTGAGCCTGCAGGTGGGTATCCGGCGGAGCCTCCTTGCAGCCATTTTTGTAACAGCGCTTGAGTTCCGAGAGCTTCTGGAGCTGAGCTATGACGGCCCTGTCCGCGGCCTGGATGTTGTTCACATCAAAGGGCCTGTGGGCGGTCTGTAGCTGTACATAGGCGGCCTTGAAGGCCGAGATATTAGAGAAGAGATTCGAAACGATGGCCTCAATGGCCTCGGAATTCGAATTAGGTCCTTGAAATTTTCCTGCGGAAGTGGGTTGAGCCACTTTTTTAGAAGCGTATTCATTTGGGTTTCCAGGGAAAACAGGGGGCGAACGCCCTTTATTTGAACTTGGGTTTGTGCTACAGTCCTGCGCGGGACTTGGGGGCGAATCATCAACAGAATGAACCTTCGTGAATGATGATTGATGAGATTGGGATGGGGGTTGTTGAGGTTTTTCATTAGGCTCGGCTCCATCGACCTGTTCGAGCAAATGGGGGTCGGGGTATCCTTCCGGGAAGTCGTTGAGCTCCGCAAGGAATTCGATTGATTTCAACTTGCAGCTCCGGGCAAAGCGGTGAAGAATTCCGGAGATATTGGGAGTTTTAACAGGAGACTCCATAGCTAATCAGTCTGAGAATTCTAAGAAGAATTCATGGTGGAGGGCTAGGATGAACTGGGTATTGAGGCCATTTTAAAGAATTCTGCAGCAGGAATCACGGGTTTTTTCAGGCCCGGTTTGCCATGGATGATCACAATCCGCATTAAATACGGCCCAGATATGGAGCACCCACTTGCAGTGCGAGCCTTTAACAGGAAGGAAGGAATGGATTGCAAGAGGGCTTATTCCTGGTTCGTTTCTTTTGTCAAAGTCGGCAGTACGTTTTGAGTTAAAGTGACATAGGACTCGACGGGTGTAGATGCTCGAAAAATGATGGAGAGGTGGAACTTAGAGCATCTTTACTCAAGTATAGATTGTTCTACACCATACCGCTTTGGTCCAGCTTCTTGATTTTGAAGTTAAAATTTTTTTTGTCTTGTTTATTGAAGATGTTTTTTTTGGGGAAGTTTTGAGGATAAATGTGTGGTTATTATATTGTAAGTTTTGAATTTATTTTTTTTAATATAGAAAAAATTATCATAAATTAGTAATGAGTGGCTATTATTGGTTGTTATTTATAAATATAAGTAAGAAAATTAAGTTAATTAGAATTACTAGTTAATGGTTTATAAGGGGTAGGTTTTTACTCTTAGAATTACTAGTTGGTGGTATATAAGGAGTAGTTTTTTACTCCTTAGAATTATTGGTTAATGGTTTATAAGGAGTAGGTTCTTACTCCTAGAATTACTTGTTGGTGGTCCATAACGGGCAGATTCTTACTCCACTAGATACCTCTAGGTTTTGAGCAGCTAACATGTTTCCTTACCTTTTAAAAAGACAAACTCTTAAGCTAAACAAAAGCAATTTAAGGGCATAGTCCAAACACATTTAGGGTTATTATTTATGTAACATTTTAGTCTATTTTCATTTTGAAATTTTATTGTTTAGACGAACTCTTAGCCAAGCAAAAGTTTAAGGACATAGTCCAAGCCCATTTATGGTTATTATTTATGTAACAGCTTAATATATTTTCATTTTGAAATTTTATTTTATATTAATTTTAGGGTTTCCAATTAAATATAAATTAATATTATTATTATGTGCAATATTGTCTATTTTGTTAAAATGACATATTAGTAAGAATTTAATAATAAATTTGTTTAAATGACATATTATTAAGAATTTAATATTATATTAGTATTTATTTTTTAAATTTACTATATTAACATTGCTAAGATTTGTAAGAATTGGAGAGGGTGGATTTATTTATAAATTAAAAGAAAATATCAACATGGAAATGATATAATATTGGAACCTTGCATTGCTTTCAACAATCAAATTAAAATTTATGTTTGTTTTATTTTTTATTTTTATTTTTTTTTGTTAAATTGACCTCCTTTAGGGTGCAAAATATCATGGGAGACTCTAAAAACATTATCCCCCCTTAGTGTTTGGTCATTAACTCTTTTGATGCCTTGTTGAATTCCATTTTCCTTTGTATATATCTCTACTTCTCATTTTTCTCTAAGCTTGCCTCTTTTCACACCCCCCATTCAACTAACTCTTTTGTTGAATTTCAAGCTAATGAATCCAGCCTCCTTGAAAATGTTGGGGTTCAAGTGATTAATGGACAATGTTCCCCCTTTCCTAATTACATGAGTATACCTCCATTTAATTTGTCCCAACTGCTTTAGGAATATCATCACCCCTTATACCTCCATCATCCCTTGCCTCATGTCAAATACCATCCTCACGCTACAATCTATATTAAGGTGGGATTTTGTAGGTGAGGAATGCCATGGTTGTCCAAATGATCATTTATGGCCTAGTGTGGGATTTATACAAGGGGTTACAGGTAATTAGTGCTTGCAATTGTTTAAGTCTCTCAGTATTTCAATTTTACCATTATCCACTCATGTTGCCATCCTAATTTGTTTGTTCTTTGTTGTACTCAATCATCCATGGCCTCTTCTTCCTACAGGCTTGTCCCACTCTAGCGTGTTTTGTTGTTATGAAATTTGTAACCTCTAATGTTTAAGATTGCAATAGAGCAACATGAAGGTGATATTTTAGATCTTTGTTCTTCCTCTTACGCTCTGCACATATAATTGCCCAACTTACAAGCTAGATTATAAATGACAATGGAAATTCTAATACAACATAAGGATTTATCCGCTAAGTCCAAGACAAAATCGATGTGATAAGGGGCATTTATTTGGAATTCAGTGCGAGTCATCAACAAGTTTTCTAGCGGCACTCCTCTATAGGGATATGAAGTTGTGTATGCTCACCAATGGCGAACACAACTCTTTTAGACTTCATTGAAGTTTCTCTTGAATTTTTCCCAGCAATCCTAGCCAAAGTCTCTCCTCCCTTCATAGGACCAATTAATGCTTTGCTTTGATATCTTGGTTGTAGAAGTGTTCCTCTAGATATCTACCATAAGGTTTTTTTGTTGAATTATATGTCTTCTACTCCTCAAAACTAATTGTTGAAATCATAGAGCCTAGTGTTTTGGTATGGCTCTTTTCAAGTGATGCTCTTAGCTATTGTACTTCTATAACATCCACCAGGATGAAAAATTTGCTAACATAATACAAATCCACCACCATTTCTTGTAAAAAAGAAAGAGTGTTAGTATTGTTAATTTATATAGTATCAAGGGTTAGCTAAAACTATGAGGCTCTAAACATATCTCTCCCTCAAAATCAAGGAGGTCATGAGTTTGAATCTCTTGATTGTCTTGGGTTAGGTATTGTAATCAAGGTCAACAATTTACGTTGTTTACCATCCATGGATCATGGGCTATTGCCTAAAGAAAAGGCTTCCTTGAAAAAAATGTTAATTCATTTATTTAACAATTATGAGGTAAACATAGTTTATAAGTATAATGATATTTTAATTGTCATTGATTTGAGTGGGAGTAAGTTAATCTTGTAACAAATAGACTTTTATCTAATCACAAATTTGACACATTTACAAAAATTTCAAGTACAAGTAGAGTTTTACCATAATTTGACACATTTACAAAAATTTCAAGTACTAGTAGAATTTTACCATGATCCAATGTTTGTGCATGGTGGGAAAACACCACTTGTGGTTTTACCTAATTCTAAATCCACATATATCATCGAAATTAAATTTTAGTGTTGAATTGATGAGAATTCTTTTTGTGTCATCCAATTCTAGTGACTAGTAAAGAGTTAGTTACAAGATATTACAATTTATTTTTAGCGAGATATAATGCTCCCCTTGAAGGGGAACAACCATTCCAAATTTAATATTACTACTCTTTATTTAGAAACCAAAAGTTGCATCTTCTAATCACTTACTATGCATTATCTACTTTATAAGCGTTATCTACTTTATAAGTCTTGACATTAAATTCAAATAGAAAGATTCATCAATCTCAACATTAATTTTGAATATAAATAATCCCATACACATAATTGTTAAAGTAACTATCATATTTACTTATTAAAATCAACCTTAAACAAAGTTATCATAATTTTTTATAAATATTTAAATTAAATAAATATAAGTTACTTATATATTGCTTCTTTAATATATGGCATAAATTTCTTTAAACATAAGCAAGGTTGCCATAGGTTCCATGGAGGATTCTCCTTAAGTGAAAATACTTTAAATCGTTATAAGTTGCTTATATGTTGTTTGCTTAAATAAATTGGCATAAATCTCATTAAACATAAGCAATGTTGCCATAGGTTTTATAATGGCGTTTCCTTAAGTGAAAATAAATTTGTTTTTTCATAAAGATTTTTTACTTAAAGTTTTATGAAAATATTTTTTTAATATTGTATTTGTAAGGTAAATAATTTTAAAATATATAATTGTTAGTAAAATGTCTTCTGTTGCAGTGATATATTATAAATTATTTTAAATACATAATAATTTTGAGTCAAAAATAATTAAAAACTATTAAATGCATTAAAAATTTTATGACGCTAGAATGTGGTTATGAATCTAAATATCTATTAGGCTTGACATCTTTGAATGTAGCATAGTCTAATTGATGGTTTCAAAGTCAATGTATTGCGTATAAATTTGAGTGTGAATATATATAAATAATAAAGTATATATTATAAATAATTTGATATATATTTATAAATAGTTTTAAATACAAATAGTGTAAAATTATTTATAAAAATTTATTATATTTAAAAAATATTAATTTAAAAAAATTAATTATTTTAATATAATTTTAAAAATTATGGTGGGTGTTTCGGGGGCAGCGTCCCTGAAGCTAAAAACAGATGTAAAATTGTCTTGTAAAAGTATAGTAATTTTTAGTCAATCTGGGTTGTTCATTAGGCGGATGATCTAAAGGTAGAAGTTATGTTTAGTTTAGGGTTTTTTGCCCTAGAAGACAAACCCTCGCTTGTATGAGGGTACTTGTATTGCGGATGTGTATTTCATGTGTATTCTCAGAGCGAGAAATAGATAGGGAGACTGTGAAAGAGAACAGAGGATATTACAACGAATCTGTTGTAGGTTGTGTTTCTTCATTTTGTTGGATCTGTTGTAATATAATACTAGTTGTTAGAAAATTATATATTACAGAGCAATGCGACACATATAATATGCGGAAAACACAAGCACAAAAAACACATAAAACCAGAGAGACACAGATATACATGGTTCACCCAGTTTGGGCTACATCTACCCCAAACAACCAGTCCTTCCTTTATATTATCCAACAAAATGAAGAGACACAACCTACAGCAGATTTGATGTAATATCCTCTGTTCTCTCTCACAATCTCCCTATATGTTTCTCGCTCTGAGAATACACATACAATACACAGCCGCAATATAAGTACCCTCATACAAGCGAGGGATTCCCTTCTAGGACAAAAAACCCTAAACTAAACATAACTTCTACCGTCAGATCATCCGCCTAATTAACAACCCAGATTGACTAGAAATTACTATACTGTTACAAGGCAATTTTACATCTGTTTTTTTAGCTTCGGGGGCGTTGCCCCCTGGACCCCCTAGACCCCCCAGGCAGCGTTTAATTACGGGCGACGTTACCGCTCCATTAAGGTACAGGGGTCCAATGCTGTGATACAAAATAAACAAGATAATCAGGCTCCACACCCAACAATCTTAGAAGGCAACCCCTCGCTTGTATGAGGGTACTTGTATTGCGGCTGTGTATTTTCGTGTGTATTCTCAGAGCGAAAAACAGATAGGGAGATTGTGAGAGAGAATAGAGGATATTACAGCAGATCTACTGTAGGTTGTGTCTCTTCATTTTGCTGGATAATAGAAAGGAAGGACTGGCTGTTCGGGGTGGACGTAGCCCAAACTGGGTAAATCACGTATATCTGTCTCTCTGGTTTTATGTGTTTTATGTATTTTTGTTTTTCGCATATTTTATGTGTTGCATTGCTCTGTAATATATAATTTTCTAATAACCACTTAAAATAAATTATTTTAAAATATAATTTAAATTGTTATAACTATAAAATCAAATTAATATATAATGGTTATAAATGAATAACTTATTTAACGCAGTTGAATCTCAAGAGATGAAATTTAATTAAAAATATTATTTATATTTAAAATTTATTATATTTAAAAAATAGATATATAAAATATGTATATAATCGTTTTTAAATAATAATAATAATATAAAATATATTATTTGACAAAAATTTTGTAGGCTTTTATCAAGTTTTTTTTAATATGTGGTGGTATGATTGCCTTATGTTCTATGAAGACTTTTATCAAGCTTCTTTGTGGTGGTATGTTTGCCTTATGTTCCATGAAAGATTCTTAATTAATGTGACAATATTCTCTTTCATTTTCAACCTTAATTAACATCACATTTAAATACTAGTAATTAAATATATTACATTTTAAATGCCAATAGTCAAATTAATTTTATATATTACTTTTGGGTACACTTGTACTCCACTTTTTAAAATAAATGTGGAAACGTGAGTTAGAAATAGAGGATTAAAAATCAGTTTAATTGGTCACCAAACTCACATAATATTCCACATTGGTTGTGGTAGTTCAAGAATTAATAATACATGATCAGTTTAGGTAACAAATTTATATGATATTTGACATTGGTTGTGGTTGTTTTCGCACAAAAACAACTCTTTTATTTTATAAGATATATTAAATTGGTTGTGATTGTTTTATAAAATATATAAGCTCCTTAGAGTTCCATGTGCGTTAGTGTATCCTAATTTTACATTGGCCTAGGTTTACTTGTCCATTAACTATAATTTTAAAATATAGTTGATTTGTAACAAAGATTCTATGTATCCTTTCCATGACCACATGCTAAGAATAAATTAATTTGCGATTGAAATTACATGATGTTATATCTTATGTTATGGAATTATGTAATGTTATATCTTATGTTATGGTTTAAGATCAAAATATATGTTGTGGCCCTTTTTCTTTATGTATCTTGAATGGCACAATAACGGTAAAATTTATTTAAAATAATTGTATAATGAAAGGTTGAAATAAATAATATTTGAGGGGCTCTATGCAACATGTGCCTTGCAGGTTGTTGTCTTTTACAAGGTATTCACTATTAATGGTCAAAAAGTGGTTTCTCATATGTACTCACATTAATTTAAAACGTTCTCAATGTCTTTGTTTTTATCTCAATTCTCCCTTTAAAATGTGATGCTTGTATTTACATTCATTTTGTAAGGAAAAATAAAATATCTTAAAAAAGAGATATTGTATATTATTTTGTCTATTAGATGGAGGGTAGTTAGTGAGAAAGCTTTTTATTATGAAAAAATTAGGGTTAGAAATTTAGTAGGTAAAAAAATTATATGGGTTTGTGTGGCCTAGGGTAAGTGGGACGAGTGATTTTCATGGTTAATATATTCTACGTCACAACTTTTTAAGCTATATGAGGTTCGACTACGATAATATTGGAACATAATTTTGTGATGAGGTGATAATATATGGTTTTGTAGTGACAATATTTGAATTTGGATCTGCGATGAGGTGATATGATATATCATGGTGTGAGTCTCTCTGCAACATAATATCTTGGTGCGAGTTAGCAGGTTTCCACAAACATTCCAGGTGCATCAATTTTTTTTACCTACTCTCTATTTCCCTTGCTAAATTCTATTTGTTAAAATTATGAGTAATTCTCCCCATATTTCTAAGCCTACCTCTGGCAGAGGGAGGCCAAGAAAAATTACCCTATAGAGCCTTTATGACTACATTGAATCTTTAGAAAAGTAAAGAGAAGAAAGAGAAACGCAACATAAACAAGAATTATCTAAAATGCTTACATAGCATAAAATCGAGTTATCTACAATGGTTAATAATAACTACAAATAATTAGAAGAGAAAATGATTGTGTTTGAGACTGAAATACAAGGAATGAAAGATAGGATGCAACAAATAGAACACACAAAAAAAAATCAATCGCTGAAGAAAATTGCGCCCTAAGAGACGAGATTAAAGAATTAAAAGAAAAACTAGATCATAATAGCACCACGAATAAACTAGATATCAAACCCATAAAATAGGAAATGAACAAATTAATTGAATTGGATCATGAGTGCCAAAAAAGAGCCATGAACCTTATAGTCGTTGGTATAAAAGAACAAAACAATGAGGACACATTAGAAAGGGTAAAAGAACAACTAAAAACTAACTCACAAAATTAAAAGCAAAAAAGGGTGGGAAAGATTCTTGAGCATAAACATAGACTAGTCCATGTTAAGGTAAGTTGCAATGACCACAAATTAGATATACTTAGTAAATATCCAAGTCTAAAAGGGTCAAGAATCTTTATAAATGAAGATCTTATTCCAGAAGATCAAGTTGAACTAAGGAGGAGGTCCAAAAGGTAAAAGAGGCAAAGAAATGAAGACAAATGAGAAATCATTAGAAATAGGAAAGTTATTATTAGAGATAGAGTCCAAAATAAAAGTGATAAATAAGAATTAGGAAGACTTCAAATCCTCTTCTAGAACTATCATGGTTTTCCATGACGTAGAGGTCTTATGTTAAGTTGGATCCCAAGTGATATTGATCTTATTTTCTTAGTTGAAACCTGGGAGCATGATGAATCTATGGTCCCATACATAGATGAATTCATTCTTTGGTCTACCTGGAACAAGAAATCCTCTCGTAAGGCTTTGGCAGTATAGCTTTTTATATAAAAAATACTATTTCTCCCCACATTCAGCTTCATAAGATTGGCCACCTCAATCATTACATTTGGATTAAGATTTCTAACTCTAACACCAATAAGATTTTTCTCGCAATTTCTTATTTTTCTCCTATCTACTCTACCTTCTATAAGAAAAATAACCTAGATAAGAATTTCCCCTTCATTACCTTTGAACAAGATATCCATGGTATAAGGAATGAAGGCAACATCCTTTTGCTTATGGACTTCAATGTTAGAACCGCTACTAACCAAGCTACTCTATTAAGTAATAACTCTAAACCTAACCCCCTATGGCTTGATGAGGATGGTGACTTAGCTAGTAAATTCAAAAGAAATTTTGAAGACATAACTGAGAACCTATTTGTTATCAAGATAATGACTCTTTACAGTTCCCAAGACCTGATTATTTGTAACAGGATTAATAAGTGGCCTACATATGGCCAGAGGACTTGTATTCATGGGCTTGATACTAGTGTTGTGGACTATGTGATATCTGATACCAAGGTTCTCAAGCGTATTGTTAATTTTGACCTCCTAGATGACCACAATCCTGATTTTGACCATGGACCTCTATCCTTGACCCTAAACCTTGATATGCACACCAGTCACATGCAAAATAATAGTGAGAGCCAAAGGCACATTCGCTTTAACAAAAGTAAAATGGATCTCTTCTTAAAATATTTAACTAGGGATTTAGACATCTTAACATAAATGATAACATTGATCACATCTACCACAATTTCACTACCACCCTTTCCACTACCATGAAAAAATTCTCTATCGATGTATCATATAAGAAGAACAATAGAACTTCCAACCCTTGGTATAATAAGGATTGTAAGTTTGCAAGGAAATCGATTAGAGATGCTCCTAACGAAACTGTAAAGATCGAAAAAATAAGTGTGTACAAAGCTCTTATCAAAAGAAAGAAAAGGTACTATATAAATAAGAGGCAGGATCATCTTCTTCACCTCTCTAAAGTTGAGCATAGAAAGTTTTGGAGGAATACTCTTGTCTCTAAAAAGAAAGAAGACAACTCTATCCCATTAAATGAATGGGATTATCCATCTTAAAATTCTTTATGACTCCTCAAGTACCATGGCCAACATCGTAAACACTCATATATAAGAAGCTATATTTTCTTTGGAAGAGGCGGAGTTAAGGATTAAGAAGCTTTCTAATGGAAAAGCTAGGGATATTGAAGGTTACCAAGCTGAAATTCTCAAAATGGGAAGGCCTATCATCATCCCTCTCTCATATACACAGACTCCAACAGACCAAGTAATTGAGCTAGCAGGAATCATCATAACCAAAAGGTATGCCATGGTACCTTTGGTTTATTTTTGTTGCAAGAAAATGGGTCATAATACTAGCAATATCCAAGCATCCCATGTAGGAACTATTGTAAATATTGTGAATTTGCTAGACATTGGGAGGCTAAATGTTGAATGCTTCACCCAAAAATCCATTCCAAAAACCAAACAACCAAGAAGAAATCTTGGAGAGTTAAGGTCAAGGGTAAAGAGGAACTAGTTGCACCCATAGTCGAAGGAGTGGTGGTTGTATAATGAGCTACTGTAGCAGAGGATGTCATCTCTAGCTGTGAAATAGACAGCATGCTTATGCCAAAGGAATAGCCAATTCAACTCTCTTTTTTTGTTTTGTATTTGAGGCACCATTCCTTGGAGATCTATCGAAAATCGTTTGGAAGTAATATAGGAGGTAAGCATGCACATATAGAGAAGAACATGATCAAAGGGGTTTATATCTTTTAGGGAACAAAATCTTACAAATGTGGAGGTGTGATGTGAATTGGTTCTAATTATATATCTTTGTAAAGTTTCTAATGATAAATTAATTGTTTAGGGAAAAGTTGAGCAAATAATCCAAAAAATTGCATGATTTGGAAGATGAAGATGAACCATTATTATGGTTGGCCTTCGAAGGTAATCCATTAAATATGAAGGCTATGGAGAAGAAAGGAATTCAATGGAGATGACAACATGAGAGCTTGAAAGGACTCAAAAGAAAAAACACATGTGAAAATAAAACATTATATATGAACCAAAGGAAATGTTATCTCTGAGAAAACCACATGTATCTTAAGTAACTTCCATATGGTTCTTTGAGACACTAAGTTTATCATAAGAATACCCACACTAGAAAATACTTTCATGCAGATTCTCACTATCACACCTCCCAAAAAGTAGGGGTTATTAACATTATTTCCACTTAGACATTTAGAATATTTGATGAAAACTTATGGAACAAGAAAATCATCACATGATTGATAGCTCCATAAATATGAAGTACAATAAATGGTAGGTTGAGAAGGCCTTTCCAAGAGCGATAAGGATTCCTAGAGCCTATATGAATGGACGTATCTAAAGTAATACATAAATTGGGGTTAATTGATGTTGAAGGACATTTGAAAAGATTTTTAGAATCCTTAGTAATAAGCGTATTTTAACTACCTTTCAACCTTCTCACACTATCAAAAGGCTCCTTAAATCAATTAAGGATTGAGTGGACCCTTGGATTCATAAAGGCATGAATTGCATTCTTTATTCTTGTAGTCTTAACTATATTAATGGAACTAGGAAGTCTTTTCAAGTTAGAATTAAGGAACATAAGACAATTATTGCATGTAATTGGGCTAAGTCCTCCACTCATCTTGATCATTCGTATAATAGCAAGCATCATATTGATATTAAAAATACAAACATTCTCGTAAAAGTTGATCATTTTACTAAAAGAAAAATTCAAGGAGCCAATGGAGATTTTGAAAGAGAATAACTATATCAATAGGGATGATGGTCTCAAGTTTAGAAAAGATTGGCTTCTCATCCATAAGAAGTAGTAAGATTCATCCTCTTTGTTTGTCTTTGTGTTCTTTTTTCTTTAGTTTGATCTTTTTCCTTGTATATTTTTTATTCCCTTTACTTTTTTGTTGTTTTATTTGTTTTTAGTTGTATATTTCTCTTTTATCATTTTTTTATACTCACAAATATATGTATATATATATATATATATTTGTGTGTATAAAAAAATGATAAAAGAGAAATATATATATATATATAGTTCTCTTTTATCATTTTTTTATACACACAAATATATATATATATATATATATATATATATATATATATATATATATATATATATATATATATATATATATATATATATAGATAGATAGATAGATAGATAGATAGATAGACTTTTTTGTTGTTTCTTTGTTTTTAGTTGTATCTTTATCCTTTATCAAAATTTACACACGCATAATTTTTTGTTGTTTTTATTGTTTTTAGTAGTATATATATATATATATATATATATAGTGAGTTAAGGTTCTATTGCTTTGTCATAAATTTCACAAAAATTTTGTGACATCCCCTAGTTAATATTACCTCTTTGTAAATAATTGTATTTTTTTAAAATACTGAGAGAAAGGGACACACATTCTAGATTGCTTGGGGAGGGTGATTTCTTGAGGAAATGATTAATTTAAATGTATTTGAGAAGTTAATGGGTTTACTGGGCAATAAATTTAACTGAAGAATGCAAGGATATGCCCATATGTCTATTGACTCTAACAACAAGCAACAAAGGACAAACAAATTAAGGAAGGAATGGTTGTGCTATCCAACTGGTTGATTACATGGAACCTTGGAAAACAATAGATTATTGGTATTTTAGGTAGGCATGAAATGAATTTTGTGAGGGGGATAGAAAAAAGACCTACATATGATGAGCATAGAACACACCCTCAATCTCTTACGCATGGATAGTATAGAAAAAGGGAGGGAAATAGCTATGCAGTGAAGAGAAGAGAACATGGTCTTTGAGCGCATACGTAGTGGAAGAAATTGTGTAAAGCATCGGCCAAAAAAAAAAAATCCTCTAAGGGAGGAGGTGAAACACAGAGAGTTGAAATAAGAATTCATAGAAATCAAGCTATGGAGAAACTAACTAGCTAAAGAACCCTCATAGAGAAGTTTTCTGGGTGAAAACATTTTAGAGAGCAGTGGCTTGCTTGAAGGATAAAGAGCCCATTGGAAGCTTGTGGATTGATGAACCTACTGGATTTGGAAGAGGCACACAGGTGCTTTTGAGGGTTGATAAACCACTAAGAGTTTCCTTGGGGTTGAATAGCTCATTCTTGACTCATTGATGAACCACCTGGAGAGGTGAACTCTTTATCCGTCAGTAGCTTATCCATTGATTAGCCTTCCTTTGATGTGGACTCTCTTCTCCTAAATGTGAGATGAGACTCTCTATAATGTGGTATCCTTACATGGATGTTGATTTTGGCTAAAGAATATGGACAGACTAAGTGGAAGGTTGTGAAGTTGGTGGATGAAGGAAAAGTGGCCTTGTGAAATCATGTTTTAGTTGTCCAGATTGGCTAAAGTTTCCTCTCAAAAGAACTCCACCACGAGCAATGCAATCTAGCTCGGGGGTGATAGTTATAAGTAATTGTGGTTGTAACTTGTATATAGTTAGGTGGAGAATTAGAGTCTCACTCTCAATTTCCAGATCTCTTATAAGACAAGTATACTCTTACGTTATGTGGTTGTGATTATTATGTCTATGTTCATATTTTTGAGTTAATGCCATGTTAAAATTGATGAGTGTTGTTTCCTCTATAAGTAAGGAATGTCAATGTAAATATTTTTATAAAATGGACCATTCCCAGTGAATGTTTCTAGGCTTCAAAATTAACCTCAGCTACCTGAATTTGAAGAGATGGGAATATTTGCTTATTATTCGGTTATCGAATTGAAATGTTTGAGATCTCTGGTTATTATGTTAATAAGGTTGCTTGTACCAACATGTAAATGTGTAAATCCATACAAGGTTGAGTCGTATTTAAACTCGAAAGAGATGGAACTCAGTCATATATTTGTATATAATACATTTATGTATATGTTTAAGTATTTTGTTGGCTATAGGTTGAGGGGATTATGAACCCATACGTATGATAGGCCAAATGTTGGTCTCAAGCCCCAAAATTTTATCAAAACCACCACAACCAGGACTAGACTAAGTCCTTGAAAAACCACTAGGTTCAAGCCTTATGCATATCTATGTGCATATAGTTTAAGGAGGATGGAAGATTAGGACCTGGATAGGGTCGAACCTGATAATTCAAGTGACCAGGAGTAGGGACCAAGCAAGTAAGTAAGGGAGATATAGGTTGTCAATGGGTAAGCATCCGTGGTCATTGGATGACCTTGAAGGCTCTTCCTCGGAGGTATCTCCCCAGGGGTTTTGAATGGAATGCAAAGGAGGATCTACTAGGATCAAATCCCTAAGATGATGTGGAATGATGGGCCACTATATGGGTGCATACATTGATTAGGCAGAAATCCAAATTATCATATAACAAGAAAGTTAGGGATTCTAGGGTTCGAAGATTATGTGGAAGCCAATCCACATGGAGGATGTAACAGAGGATGACATCACTTTGATGCTTAGGATTGGTGAAGTCAGCCTAGGCCCTATTCCCCTAGAGATTATGAGTGAATCACATGCTGTATTCTTGTCGATATTCTGGTCTCGAGGTGATGTGGCACGCGGACCCGTTTCAGTGGGATGAGCATCATATGTGGCACAAATGTGTTTGGTTACAAGTCAAGGTAGGATACTAAATCGCATAATGGGATTTGAATCACCATGTAGCTTGGAGGGAATTCCCATGGTAGTTTCAACGAGATTAGTATGGGAACCCGTTGGGGTTTTATGTAGTGGGGTGGTGTGGCCATAGAAGGCCTACACCTGCATACATCAAATGTTTAGTTGGTTGTGGGGACCATAGAACTGGGGTTACACATGACTTGTTATGAGTGGATCAATAGCTACCACTTGGCATGAGGTGGCTTGTAATTTCACAACCACATGGATGCCACATGAGGACCATGTCGTCGAATTGATGATATGGCACTGTTTAACTAACCATGACTTTAATTAGTCACATCTTTTGATCCAAGAGTCGGAATGGAATACAATTTATATCATTGGAAATGTCTCAATGAGATGAATGCAACGATGTCATCGATTTCTAATTTTGAGAAAGTAAAAAAAGGGTAAAAACTTTAGACCCCAATTCGATAACATGACAATGGGATTTGGGTCATCATAGTAACTACCTCCTTCTACCCTTAGTCAAGGTTTTGGATAGTAGGGGGTATGTTGCACGAAGGTATCAGAGCTTCCAAGTTCAACACTTAGTTTGGAAGGGTTCTATCACAGAATTAACAAGCAGAGGTTCAATAGTAGACCTTTGAGGATCTAGCGAGGCCTTAAAGCGTTGTGATGAGCATTAGAAACCTGGTTGTTTATGTATTGATTATATGTGTTTCTTGGCGTTTTATTGTGATATCTACATGTAACATAGTACTGAAGATTTGGCATGATTCCATTGATATTAATGTGCTAGCCAAGGTGTAATGTTGTAGTTAGCTTTACATCAACAGACTTCCAACAACAATCCAACGTGATAATTTTTATTATGCATCGAGATTTGCTAAAATATAATAGTTATGTCTGTGTGAAAACACATAGGAGGACTCTAAGATCTAAGAGATGAAAGTTAAAGACCATGTGAACAACAAAGGATGGCATAATATAGAACCAAAGGACCGAGAGATGAATATTAAAATGGTGTAGTATAACTTTGATCTATCACCGTAAGGGTGTGAAGAGGAAATATCAGTTGGAAAACAAGGAGGGGTACACTCTCCTGATTGGATGGGCATGTTGAGAATATTGAGAGAAAAATAAAGGATTTGTAAGGCTGATAATGAGAGGCTTTTTAGAGCGCAATAGAAATAAGCAAAGACCAATGTAGTCATACTACAAAGCCTATTAGACCTGCAAAGGTAGAGGAAACAAGAGATGGGGATCAACCATAGGGATATGCGAAGCCATTTAGGACAAGAATAAAGAACCAATGGGAAAAATGAGAGCATATCTATAAAGAGGCACATGTTGTTAAGTGAAGACATTGTGAAAGGAAGCACTCTATTAGGTACACTTAAAAATAATTTAAGCACCAAATAACAATAGTATGAGGATCCTCACAAAAGGAAATGGCATCATCACGGGAAGAGGAGGGAAAGAGAGCATGTACCAAAAGATCTTAAGAAGGCCAAGTTTCCTACCTTTAATGGTGAGATGAATAAATGAGAGGATGCAGATGCCTGACTACTAGGAATGAAGAAGTTTTTTTGAATCCAAGATTATTTAGAGAACATGAAAGCAAAGGTACTTACTTTCAACCTAAAAGAAAAGGTTGATATATAGGTTATATATGAAAATTTTTAAGGGAATGTGGGAAGAAGAGTTGTCCTAGAAGGAGTTTGAGGAGTATTTTAGGAACAAGTATCTATGTGAGAGATACTTTGACAACAAGGCTAAGGAGTTCTACAAACTCATACTGGGACACATGATAGATGATGAGTACACCACCAAATTCTTAGAGCTCCTAAGGTATTTTCCCTACCTTAAGGAAGAAAAAACAAATATTCATAGGTATGTCAATGGATTGTCACAATCCTTCAAGGATAGAATTGAATTTGATGAGCCCAAGACATTAGAGGATGCAATTCGAAAGCTAAAGCATCACTTTGAGCAGCCTAGGCATAGCCCTGAGTATAAAGCATATTGTAAATTCAAAGGAAATGCTAAGTTTAAAGGAAAAAATGTAAAAGGCATCCAAGGGAGAAAGTACGACCCATGTTAACCAAGAAAATTAGTAGAGGTCATTCTATTTAAGAATAAACGAAGTGTTATGAGAAGGGTACATTTAAGTGTTGTACTTATGGAGGAAATCACTTGAAGAAAGATTGCCCATAGCACAAGCACGTTGGCCCAAGATTGTATAATGCATAAGAGGCAGAGGCAGTCAAGGACGTGGTTCAAAATATACCTAGAATTTATGTTGCGGTGGATAATCGCCAAGCTGATCACCAAGCAATGATTGTAGAGATGGAAGGTATGATCTATGACAAAAACATTTCAGTTTTGATTGATCCTGGTTCAAATTTTATTTACATTAGACCCATGATTGTTGATTGATGTGCATGTTATGTATCGACATCAAAATAACACAAAAACATAAGAAAAAATAGGTCAACGACTAGATAATAAGCCACTTCGAAAGTGAAACCTCACTTTACATCACATAAATGAAAAATTATTCGATGATTCAAATGAAAATACCTCCTTGGTATACATAGGAGTCTAAAGGGTCATAATATAATTAGGGCCTACATAAAAATAATAATGTAAGGGCACAAAAATAACAATAATGGGCTTCTATGGGGTACAACAATAACAATATGGGGGGTGCACTAGTATTATAGGGACCTAACATGCCCCTCTCCTTCAAAAAAGTGGTGTCGTCAGTGCTTGAGTAATTATGGACGCTTCTATATAAAATACTCATCCTCTAATATGGAATATTCAGTAGGAAAATTCTTCTGCTTAATGAGATACTCTGAAATTGATCGATTGTGTAGTTGTCGGATTCTTGTTTCCGTGATTGCTCCAGGCTCGAATATGATTTTTTCTTCCTCATCAAGTTCTAGCAATATAGTTTGAACTAGGAGCTTGTCACCTATAACCTTCTTTAATCATGACATAGAAAATTTAGTGTAGAGGAGAAGATGTAAGCAACTTCAATTTGTATGTCATAGTACCAATATTTTATAACAGCTTGTAAGGGCCATAATACTTGGGTGATAATTTATTATCCTTCTTAGCTTCCTTAAGGGACATTTGTTTATAGGGTTGTAGCTGTAAAAATACCCAATCACCAACATCAAAGCTTATTTCACTGTTATGTTGATCTTCTTATTGTTTCATTCGATTATGCGTCAAAGTGAGGCTATCCTTTAAGAGTTGGAGAACTTGTTGCTAATGCTCATTGTGCTCTTCCACTGTTTGAACCTTAGAATTTTCTCTTAAAGATGATGTGATGGATGAAGAATGTAAACATTGAAACGAGAATGGAAACGAGTACCCAATTTTTTTGGGTAGCAAAAATTCATTTGATTTTGAAAAGTGTTGATTCAGAATACTTTCAATTTTTTTTAAGCATATTTTTGACACATTAAATTTTCTTATGTACCAAGAATAAACATTATTTTTAAAATGTTGGTGATTTTTATGTTGATTTTGAAAAGTGTTGATGTCAGCATCACCCCCTTTTTTTTAGAAGAATTATTTTTTACTTTAAATTTCCTGATGTATTAAATGCTAATAATTATTTTCTAAATTTAACAGTTTTTGAAGTACTCGTCTTTTTCCTCTTCACTTCATATTTTTTTAAGTGTTTTTCAAGTTAGTGTTTTTTTGTTTTTCTTTTCATTTTTTTTTTTTGTAGTGAGATATTTCATTTCGATCTTCTATATAATTATATATTGTTAAATAATATTTCATTGCACATGAAATAATTGTCACTAAAAAAAAAGAATTTTTAACAATTTACATGAAAATACACATTTTGAATATAGATATAAAAATAAAAAAATAAAAATAAAAACACATTTTGAGACTTTTGTGTTAAAAGTGACATATCAAATAAACCATGTTTATAGGAAAAAATTAACAAAAAAGTATAAAATTAGCAATTTATATGTCAAAAATTAATAATAATAACAATTTTTTTCAAAGATTAAATGATTCACATAAAAATTGAAGTGAAAATCACATTATACAAATACTAAACATATAATAACAACAACTCAATACTTATTATTCTTATAAAATGTCAAAGAAAACTGTCCAAGTATAACTTATTAATAGTTACAAAAAATGAGCTTCATTTGGAAGCTTAATTGAAATTTAATCAATAATATCACATAACCCAAACTTTTCATCTTCAAGAATTTCATTATTTTATTTTTCCACAATATTTTCATTATTGGCTTCAGTTTGGTCATTTTCCTCTTCTGATGGATCTTTGATGTATGTAAATCTCCCAAAGTATGCATTTCCAATCATTCCATCTAATGGTGGTTGAGGTTCCTTTACTTTTTTTGCCATACGTTCATTAAAATCCCCTTTCCTCAAACCAACTTCTTGCATTGCATCTGGAAGAAATTGAAGAACATCAATTCTTTGGTGAATACATTTGCATTGTAGTGGGTCTTTCTCAATGGAAATGCAATTTTTCCTTTTTGTAAGCAACATCCTAATGTTGTACCTAATCATCAAGTACAAAAAAATAATTAAGTAAATTAGTATAAACACATAAAAAATAAAAAATAAAATATTGAAATTCATATTTATATAATAAAACTTACCTGAGCCTGAAAATAAATCCAAAACCCAATGTTCTTCATTTGAACATAAATCTAAAAGATAGTTAATCAATGACTGTGGTTTTTTATATATGTTAACTATCTTTCCTTTTGCTTCTTTATCTTCACATGATAGTTTTTTTACAACAACATCATGGACCAATCCTTGGCTATGACTCTTTCCATATACTTGATTGAAAGGAATATGCTTATAGCTATCATATTTTATCCAAATTTCAACACGAATGAACTCACACTCACTTATAATTGGTTGATCTCCATAACCAATACGATTTGGTTTTTTTCCTGTAATGTGAAATAGTAAAAGTTCGATTAACTTGTACATAATTTTTTTTTTTAAACATTAAACAAACATACAATTTCAATGTCTAACCATGTAAGTTGCATCCTTGACTTTGCTTTTCCCTTGAAGCTTGATAATAACAACCCCAATTGTGTGTTTGAATGAAATGTCACAAATGTCCAAAATGGTGATGTTGTGACTTCTAGAAATCCTGCAACCACTTTACTAAAAGCTTGAGAAGTATAAGGGTCACTATCATATTCAATGTTTGGGATATTGAAACCATGAGGAATATCTACAATAACTAGGGATAATCCCTTTTAGGTATGATATTTTCAATTTCTTCACAATCACCTGATATTATTTGATATTGGATAGTGTGGAGCCCATTCCAAATGAAATGATTAAGACTTGAATCAAGTTCAACATCACTAAGACATTGTTTTCTCAGCATTTCCATTTTATTTTTTTCAATAAAGCTTCTGAAACTATCCAGTGCTCCATTTGCATCCTTCTTCATCTTTAATGAAATAAAAAAATATATGTATAAGTTATAAAATAAAAATAATATACATATGAATAGAAATGAATTTATAAATCAACATGCATTTTTAAATGCAAGATAAAAATATTTTAGCACTGATGTAGAACATGAATCCAGTAGTTGCGTACAACATCATCCCAACTATCTTCATTCAACAATTTAACCATTTTTTCTTGTATTCTCATATAAACCTTGTGATTGAATAAATAAATCAAACAATGTTAGTATAGTGATATGTATAAAAAATACTACCAACAACAATTTATTATATTTAACATAAACCTATAATCCAGAAATAAGTAAAAATAACAAACTCACTTTAGAAATTACTCAGAAATTTCCTCCAATGATAATTCTCCTGACTTTACACGAGATAATATTGTTTTGACAATGTTTTCATCCTTCACTCCTAGCATTCTCCAAGGTGTGATAGTCATATATTCTGGAAGGAGCTTCACTTCAGGATCTGATTTACTGTTGGTACATATCATTGGTTTAGACTTTTTGACCTTCTGAATTTTTATGCCAACGTTTTTCCACAACTCAAAAATTTGATCAAGCAATTCCCATATCTCTCCAGCTCTAAATTCCAACTGGAAAATGTTATCCATACCTCTAAATATTTCAAAAATTACTTTTCCACCTTTTGAATTGATTTTTTCCTCAATTTCATAAACTATTTCCATATAACATTCCTTTTGAAAGGCATGATCAACTTCTGTCTTATCCGCACCACATTTTTCTTCAAATTCACTATGAATAAATCTGACCTTTGGATGAAAGTCATAGACATCCTATACTCATTATCTGAATTATGATCACATGCCAATAAATTTTCTTATGTATTTGTTAAACTAGCATAAATGATACATTTCATTGTTTCAAAACATGGGTTATTGGGATATTCCTCCATTAATTGCCTTTGAGATTCTACAAAATGCTTGCCCCCAAGTACATAATATTTGTATTCAAAACATTTTGACTTGTCAAATTCTTCTTTGTTAGGAACCTGAATTGGATCAACAAGAAGAACATAATCAACCACCTGTGCAAAAGGGTTGTACCTCATCAATGTTTTGAAATTGTGAACATGCAAGTGGTGTGGCTTTCTAATTTGATATTTGAACTGCCCTTCATTTGGCTTGTAGACTTGAATGACATTAAGTTTAAATGACTGACCACCCTCAATTAAATTTGTCTTCGTCAAATGAAATTTTATTTTGTTTTAATAATGCCATCCTCTAAATCAGCTCCTGTGTAATGATTTCCCTGCTTCCTTTTGAGTTTTCACTAGGACCTTCACTACTGTCCACGATTTTTTCAAAATGAGAAACTTTTAGTTTCTTCCTCCTATTGGCTATCATATTTTATTCAACGAAAGCAATCTCCTCATCATCAACTAGAAGGGAGACATTCTTGGGCATTTTTTTTCTTCCTCATTTATGGCTCTTCTCCTTTCTAGCATCAGTTCTAATCTGATCCTCAATAAGGGTAACACATTCTTCATCTTCAGCTTCAAATTCAACTTCCTCTTCTTCAAAAGTAACATGTCTACCTTTACTAGATTGATCCATTTGATATAGTCTTGCAGCATAAAGAAGTATCTTTTTTTTGCTTCTTTCCCATATCTTCTTCTTCATGTTCATGGAAAATGTCGACAACATTCATAATATCTCGCTCTATATAATAGATTCCCCCCAACATAATTGAAAGACCCTCAACAAAATCTTGTTAAACAAAATATAATATGTAAGTAATAACTAAGTTATTAAAAATATAATGATATAATTAGAATAACACAAAACACATAAATATAAATATAAATACTTACAATCTTCTATGCAATATCATTTCCGATTTGTTTGCATATCATTGAAGTCTTACCCCGTGTTATACATTGTCAATGTAAAATGATATCTAAGCTTATTATGTGATTTGGACGGTTTTTAAGTATATAAACATTTTTAGTATTCGGAAAAATATATAGGTCTAGTACTTTTCCCACTAGCTCATAACTTGCAACATCAAAATTCTTACTAGCAGATAGATATAATTGCAGAATTTTGCCTTCTCTATCTTTCATATATCATGCATATTTTGTACGATTCAATTATTTTGATTTCTTCCAATATGAAACCATTTTTTTTAAGAGGCATCTCCTACATTTTCAGTAATTAACTGAGTTGGAGTTCATTCAACAATATTTTTAAGGGCCCACCTGCAGCTCTAAATTATGTAATTGTTGACTTTGGTCCAGAAATCTTGACATAAACCTTCCTTGATTCCATTTTCTTGCAAACATATATATCTACATATAAATTAGTAAATCACAAAAATATCAATATCTTATGTAAACAAAAAAAATGAAAAACTAAAAAACACCAAAAATATGTACATCGCCCCCACATCTAGTGCGCATTTAGATTCATCCAAAATACCAAAATAGAAAACAAATTCCTTAAAAAAAATTTTTTTTTTACATTTTCTCCCTGACCCCCCTAGGTCGATTCTGAGAATCGGCCCCGTGTTGCGGGCGGGCACGCTCACGGGCAGGCACCCGCTCGGCCCTCCCTGCATGGCAGGGAACCAATTATGGGAATCAAGCCCCTCCCAAGCAAGGGGGCCGATTCGGCCACCCAGCCTGGCAGGGGGCCTATTTTGGGAATCAGCTCCCTACCTGGTGGGGGGGCGAATTTGGGCTCGTGGGCATCGTGCTGCACCCAGGCGCTTGCTCGCGGCCTACCCGGGTGGGTGCCCACTGGCCCCCCTTACCTGCGTGGGGGAGGGTTGGGGGGGGGGGGGGGGGGGGTTAGTGGACACGCCCGCCTGGGCCATAGTGCCCAGGGGCCCACCCCAGGCGGGCCTGCCCCCCATGTCTGTGTGATTTTTATTTTTTATTTTTTAGATAATAAAATTATTTAAATTGGTTTTTTGTGCTAGTTTGGATGAACCTACTAAATTTTTTTTAAGGTAACTGATATTAAACTTATAAGGGTTTAAAATATGTACTCATTGGGATTTGAACTCGAGTCTAATTTATTTTAACAATTTCCTAATTTTTGAAATAATAAATTGAGTTGATACTAAAGAAAAAAAATTGATTTGTTGGCATCCAATAAATTATTTACTCAAATTCCTTGTTGAATGGTCCAATTAGAAGGGGAACTAACCTTTCAAATACGAGAATCTCCTGTTGACAATGTTGTTGCTCCATAAAATCGTTCCAAGATTTTAAACAAAATCTCGAGAAATCTTGATGTAATGTGAGGAATAGTGACAATGAAAGTTCTTATATAGCATAAATTACGAAATTGCTTTATCATGGGGTAAATGTGGGTTAAAAACTATAATAAACATTAAAAAAAAAAATTATGTAATAAAGTAAATGTTATATAATTTTAGTAAGATTTATTTTAATTTGGAAAAACTTATTAAAAGAAAATTGTGTAGGAAATTTGAATAAAAATTAGGGTCAATACTCAAGAGAAAATTTTAGTAGAAAATTTTTAAATAAATTGTAGAAGTAAAATTTGGAGGGACATACTTCAAGCGAAAATTTTGAAGGGAAAAATTTCGGCGAAAAATTTTAGAGGAAAATTTTGGAGGGGAAGTTTCATTCTTTCAGCTATATATAATCATTGGGGGAGATATCATTTGCATCATTCAACATCTTTTTATTTGAACGTTATGGATTCCCCTGATACTGAAATTTCGTTTTATGAAGCATAAACATCTTCGTCGCATAACGACTCTATTCATATTGATGAATATAATGAAAAATCTTTCACTATGAATATAGAGTCAAATTTTCCACTTAGTCCTAATCCTAAGGACTATGAGAGCAATAGTGAAGAAGGGCAGGATGAAAAATTTCAAATAAATAGAGAGTCAGATTTTCCACTTAGTCCTAATCCAATGGACTATGAGAGCAGCAGTGACGAAGTTCGGGATGAAGAATTTCCAAAAATTAGAGACTCACAATTTCCACTTAGTCCTAATCCCAAGGACTTTGAGAGAAATAATGATGAATGACAGGATGAATAATTTTCAATGAATAGAAAGTCACATTTTCCACTTAGTCCTAATCCCAAGGACTATGAGAGTAATAGTGATGAATGGTAGAATGAATATTTTTCAGTGAATAGAGAGACAACTTCCACTTAGTCCTAGTCCTAAGGACTATGACAATAATAGTGATGAATGGTAGGATGTATAATTTTTAGTGGATAGAGAGTCACATTTTCCACTTAGTCCTAATATTAAGGACTATGAGAGCAATAGTGATGAATGGAAGTATGACAAATTTTCAGTAAATAAAGAGTCACATTTTCCACTTAGTCCTAACCCTATGGACTATGAGATAAATAGTGACAAAGGCCAGGATGAAGAATTTCCAATAAATTGAGAGTCACAATTTCCACTTAGTCCTAATCCTATGGACTATGAAAGCAGCAATGATGAAGGGTAGGATGAAGAATTTCCAATAAATCGAGAGTCACAATTTCCACTTAGTCATAATCATATGGACTATGAGAGCATCAGTGATGAAGGTCAAGATGAATAATTTCCAATAATTCGAGAGTCACAATTTCCACTTATTCCTAATCCTACGGACTATGAGAGCAACAATGATGAAGGGTATGATCAATACGGTGAAGAATATCCTCCAAGTCATTATTTCAAAACCACAGATGATGGTATTCAAAACTTTCCTGCCACCGAAGATGGTAATGAATATTTTTCAAACAATGACGGTGATGAATTTCCTAACTATATTCAAAATTATCATAGTAAGAATAGTATTCCTCCTAATGATGATGGAAATGGTTGTTCATGGTATTATGAAATGATGGAGATGTTGCCAGCAAATATTGTATCTAGGAGTAGCAATAGAACTTTTCGTATCAATCCAAGATGTTCTAGTTATACAAGGGTAGAGTAGAATATCTCACGAGAAGAAGGTCTATCAATGATCTCATTTCAAGTGAATGTTGTAAAAATGGTTGCTTGAAAAATATGGATTTTAAGTTTGCTTTGGAGAAAATGAAGAGCTATTTGTCAATGAATAAAAGCATGCAAAATTCATATTTAGTGGGGTGCATGCAATCTACACTAACATGTTATGATAATCATATTGGGTCTTTATTGATCTGTAGAAAGGATTTCAAAATGTTTCATTCAATTGGTAATTTATGTCTATCAAGAATCCATGATAATTTGGAAAAATATCCTACATATTATTCAGAAGTTCGCAAAAACGAGAGTTTGGGCCATTAGAAAACACTGCAATGTCATGGTTGCAAAACGTATTTTCAAAACATAGAGAGTTTTTTCCAAATAGAGATACAAAACATATTCCAGATAATTTCTCTAGATGAGAAATCTACAACTTATACAAGGAATATGTAGAAGGTGTTGAAGGAAATGGTCATTTTATTACATAACAATATTTAGTGCAGATATGGAGGAGGGAATTCAACAATGTTCATATTCCTGAGAAGACAAGGATGGGGGTTTGCAGTACATGTGCTTCTCTAAAATAAAAAAAGGGATAAATGTCGAGGATTAGAAAGAGGTAAGCATTCATAACATTATTCTTTTAAATTGTATAATTATCAACTAAGAAAATGTATTTATTAATATGTTTATTTTATGTTATGTGTAGATTTTATTGTCAAAGCACTTCAAGAGCATCATGAACAACAAACAAGTGAAAAGAAAAAGTTGTACAAGCATCGACATAAGTTTTATGACAATCCAAATAAATATTTGGGTTTGATAATTGATGATATGGACTAGAAGAAAAACACTTCTACCACATTTTGTTCACACACCCAAAAATTTGCAAGAGGAAAATTTTATCCAGTTTCACTTGGTCGGTTGTGTGGTATTCAATGGGAAAATGTCGCCAAGAGTTTACTTCATAGCTCCAAGTATTCATAATGGTGTAAATATGACAATAACCATAATTCATGATGTGCTTTCTCATTGGTGTGGTAATTTTACTGAAATTTTGTATCTACAATTGGATAACATTTGTCATGAAAACAAAAATCATATTGTTTTTGGATATCTAAACATGCTTGTTGAATTGATAAATTTTCATAAGGTAAAAGTTGGTTTCCTTCTTGTTGGGCACACTCACGACCATATTGATCATATGTTTAGTCATTTTTCAGTAACATTGAGGAGGAAGGATGTTGGGAGCGTGTCATGATTAATTGAATGTATTAAGAAATCATATATGCTAGAGCCTATTTTTCATGTGTTAGAAGAAATTTTTGACATGTGAATGCATTGAAAAACTTAATGACATTAGCTTCCAAAATCAATTTTGTATCAAAAAAATTGATGGGAAAACACTTATATGGGGCAAGAAGTATTCAACTACTACAGAATGGGCGTCATCACCAGGTTTGGAATTTTTAAAGTTCATTCCAGATCATCCAATATTTGTGTCAAATATATTGTTATTACAATCAGTTGCTGAAGTTCATAATGCACGAAGGCAAAAGAGAGATATAGATTATTCTGAATTCCTGGAAGAAATTAAAAAATCCATTAGATATACATATGAGTACTTTGAAGTTGCTGATTCAGTTTGGTGGTAGTACTTTTTCAATGGTCAAAGTGATATCCTTTTAAGATCAACAAATGAAGATATGCTTTTGAAGACTCCATTTATTTGGCCACAAAAATGTGTCAAATGAATATGAGAAAACAAACATTGTTGAACAACAATAATCTCAAGGTATTATTAATTCTACACAGGGGGAGGAAAGAGAAACGTATATTGGTTCCAGAAGATCTCGTGCACATCGTGAAGCCATGGAATACATTTACAGGGGTTCAGTACATGATATTAAGGAGGGTTGAATGATCACAGTGTTAGCATATGAAGATGCACATGGTTATCCATTATGGGTTGCCAAGGTTATAAAGGTCATTACAGAAAATGAAGATGTTACAAGTATGCCACAAACACACACCCATTCAATGGTGTGTATAAGCCAAATTTGGTAGTTGATAAAAAAATTGGCGGAAAGAGACAAATAAAGGGTACAAATATAAATCTTCGCCATGCAGACCTCTTAAAATTAGAGGAAGTTGGCATACTTGTTTATGACTTCAATTTAACAAAGAGAGGAACTCTTCGCTCCAGGACGATAGAGATTCTATAGAGGTTGCTACGAGAAGAAACAATGTTGAGATGGCAATCTGTTGAACCCAATCATAGATCTAGAAGACTTTTGAAACCTCAAATGGTGGGCATGCATGTTGACTCAGATGGGGCACTAGTTGATGACAAAGAAGAATATTGAACATCTTCATCTGCATCCAGTCATTCATCTAAAGGTGTGAATTTTGATGGCGCGCAAGAAAATATGAGTGTTTTTGAATAGTTGTGTAAGACAATTTATATAAACGATGTTTGCATTGAGCAATGAAAATGATATTTTAACTTCCATGTGATCTTACATGAAGTGATGAGTCATTTTTATGATGTTGGTTTATATGTTTTAATTATGATGACTTCATTTGTTTAAAATATTAACAATGCAACAATAACTTAGAGAAATCATTTATGTTTCATTGGGTTATTTTAGTCATATAATTTGTTTGTAATATCATGGTTGAAATATGTTGAAAAGTTAATGTTTTTTAATTATATGGGTGAAAATTTGTGAAATATCTTTTATCTTTAACATTATGGTTGAAAACAATTATAATTTTAGGGATTTTTAGTGTCATGATATTATATGTTAAACGACATGGATAAAAATTGTTGGAATTTAATGTGTTTAAAATCCCATTATTTTATATTTAACATCATTCTAAAAAAATGTTGAAATTGTAACCGAAAATAAAAATGGTATTCTAGCACCAACATTGGTGTGGTTTTTCCATTTATTTGGCATAGGAAAATTGGTCTTACTGCCATTTTAAAAAAATGTTGCAAATTAACCTTGAAAAAAATAAAATCTCGTTATGGAATACAAACTTTTCATTTTGGGGTTGTTTTTCATTTTTTTTGCTAGAGTTTCCATTTTCAGTTTGTAGTTCCTGTTTCAAAGTTTGCATTGTTGATGGTGGATGATATCCATAAAGCACCATAAATGGGGTCATTTTTTTGTGGTATGGAAGAAGGTGTTGTAACACCATTCTGTTAGAGGTAACCACTTAAACCATTGTGTTTGTTTATCAGATACAAAGAAACGAATATATCATCCAACTCATTTGTTCAATATATCAATTTTCCCATAAAATTAAGGATGATAACATGAGCTATGAGCTAATTTAGTGCCAAGGAAAGAAAATATTTTTCTCCAAAAGTTTCCAGTGAAAATGGGATCTCTATCACTTACAATAATCTTTGGGTTTCCATGTACCTTTTGAACTATTTCCAAAAATGCAGTAGTGACTATATTGGCTTTGAAAGGATGAGATAATGCACACAAGTGTGCATACTTAGTAAGTATATCAACTACCACAAGGATGACACTCTTTCCTTCGAAATTGGGTAAACTTGTGATAAAATCCAATGAGACCTCCTCCCAATGCCGACTTCAAATGGTTTATGGTTGTAAAGACCGAGGGACTTAATTGTCTCAACTTTATTTTGTTGGAAAAGAAAACATTATGCCGCAAACTTCAAAATATTAGATTTAATTCCATCCAAAAAAAAAAATCCTTCTTGACCCTATGGTAATTAAAAAAAAATCCTAAGTGCCCTCCTATAAGAAAGGTGTTCAATTCCAAAAGAACATTTTGTTTGAGCTGGGAGTTCTTACATAGATATTAGCGATCTTTGTACCATAGTGAATCATTTTTATAGATAAATGTATCACATGCACTAGGATCTTGCTGCAACTTTTGAATGAGTGTCCACACCTCTTTGTCATTCTTCCATTCATCCCTTGCTTTAGTTATCCAATCAAGTCAGATGATATAAATGGCACAGATAAATGCCTCTACACCCTCATCCCTTCTTGAGAGTGCATTTAAAACAACATTTTTCTTCCCTTTTTTGTAGATGATTTCAAAGTCATAACCCAACATCTTAATTGTGACCAATTTTTCCCGCTCTTCTAAAGATAATCTTTGTTCCAAGAATTATTTAAGACTATCATGATATGTTTTTACCTATAAGTGTCTTCCCATTAGGTAAGGGTGTCATTGCTTCAAAGGCATGCATTATTGCCAACATTTCCTTCTCATAAATAGGTTTATGTAAATACTTTCCCTTTATTGAAATAATTTCAAAAGAAATGGGTCTTCCTTCTTGCATTAAAATAACACCAATGTCATTTCCTGTTGAGTAACCAGCTCCAAAAATAGAAGAAAAGAGATATCAACGCCTTAGAAATAAACCACTTCGAGGGGGCAACCTCCAATACATTACATAAATGAACAATTCTTGGATGACACAATTTACAAAACCTCCTTTCTATATATAGGAGTCCATGTGGCCATAATGTAATCCTAGTGGGCCATAACGTAATCCTAGCCGACCTAACAATAATAATTTAAGGGCACAATAATAACAAAATGGGGGTTACAAGGGTACAATAATAACAATAAGGGGGTTACACTAATAACAATAAGGGACTATACTAGTAATATAGGGACCTAAAATGCCCCTCTCCTTCAAAAAAGTGTTGTCCTCAACGCTTGAGTAGCTCTGGGTGCTTCTATATAAACTTCTCATCCTCCCATGTAGAATCTTCAGTGGGTAAGTTCTTCCACTTGATGAGATACTCTGAAATTGATCGATTCCGTAGCTGTCGAGTTCTTGTTTCCATGACCGCTTCAGGTTCCAATATGATTTTCCTTCCTCATCAAGTTCTGGCAATATTGTTTGAACTGGAAGATTTTCACCTATAACCTTCTTTAAGCATGAAACATGGAAAACTGGATGCACTCGCGAAGAAGAAGGAAGCTCCAATTTGTATGCCATAGTACCAATCTTTTGCAACACCTTGTAAGGACCATAGTACTTTGGCGATAATTTATTATCCTTCTTAGCTTGCTTGAGGGACATTTGTTTATATGGTTGTAGCCGTAAAAACACCCAATCTCCTACATCAAAACTTCTCTCGCTGCGATGTTGATCTGCCTGTTGTTTCATTCGATTTTGTGCCAAATTCAGGTTATCCTTTAAGAGTTGGAGAACTTCTTGTTGATGCTCGATGTGATCTTCCACTGCTTGAACCTTCGAATTTTCCCTCAACGATGATGTGATGGATGGTGGATGATATCCATAAAGTGCCATAAATGGGGTCATTTTTTCTGCAGTATGGAAGGAAGTGTTATACCACCATTCAGCGAGAGGTAAACACTTGACCCATTGTGTTTGTTTATCAGATACAAAACAACGAAGATATCCTTCCAAACATTTATTTACTATCTCAGTTTGACCATCAGATTGAGGATGATAAGATGAGCTATGAGCTAATTGAGTTCCCAAACAAGAAAATAACTCCGTCCAAAAATTTCCAGTAAAAATGGGATCTCTGTCGCTCACAATAACCCTTGGGCTTCCATGTAGCTTTTGAATTCTGTCCATAAATGTAGTAGCAAGTGTACTTGCTTTAAATGGATGAGATAATGCACAAAAGTGTGCATACTTGGTAAGTCTATCAACTACCACCATGATGACACTCTTTCCTTCGGACTTAGGTAAACCTGTGATAAAATCCATTGAAATCTCCTCCCAAAATTGACTTGGAATGGATAAAGGTTGTAGAAGTCCCAGGGTCTTAATTGTCTCAACTTTATTCTGCTGGCAAACCAAACATTCCGCCACAAACTTTTGAATATCAGATTTAAGGCCATCCCAAAAAAATTCTTTCTTCACCCTGTGGTAAGTTTTTAAAAATCCTGAGTGCCCTCCTAAAGGAGAAGTGTGCAATTCCAGAAGAATCTTTTGTTTTAGTTGGGAATTCTTACAAAGATATAAGCGATCTTTGTACCATAAGGAATCATTTTTCCAACTAAATGTATCGGATGTACTAGGATCTTGCTGCAACTTTTGAATGAGTGTCCATACATCTTTGTCCTTCTTCCATTCATCTCTTGCTTCAGTTATCCAATCTGGTTGGATAATAGAAATGGCACAAAGCAATGCTTCCACCTCTTCATCCTTTCTTGAGAGTGCATCTGCAACAACATTAAGCTTTCCTTTTTGTAGATTATTTCAAAGTCATAACCCAACATCTTTGTGACCCATTTTTGTTGCTCTTCTGAAGATAGTCTTTGTTCCAAAAAGTGTTTAAGACTATCATGATCAGTTTTTACCTTCAAGTGTCTTCCGATTAGATAAGTTCTCCATTTCTTTAGTGCATGCAGTATTGCTAACATTTCCTTCTCATAAATAGGTTTCTGTAAATACTTTCCTTTGATTGGACGACTTTCAAAAGCAATGGGTCTTCCTTCCTGCATTAAAACTGCACCAATTCCATTTCCTGAGGCATCACATTCCACAATAAAGGTTTTTTGTGAAGTCTGGTGTAGCTAAGACCGGTGCTAGGCACATTGCCTCTTTAAGACGTTCAAAGGCCTTAGTTGCTTCAGGAGTCCATGAAAATACATCTTTCTTCAATAATGTTGTTAGAGGTGCTGCTATTCTCCCATAATTCTTAACAAACTTGCGATAATACCCTGTTAACCCGAGAAATCCTCGCAACTGCTTTATGGTTGTGGGGACTTTCCATTCCTTAATGGCTTTAATTTTGCTAGGGTCTACTTTAACACCCTCATGAGATACAATATGACCCAGATATTCCACCTCTTGTTCTCCAAAGAAACATTTGGATGTTTTTGCATATAATTGTTTCTCTTGCAATAGTTTGAGCACCCTGTCAACATGTTCAACATGATCCTTCCAAGACCTGTTATAGATTAGTATATCATCAAAAAATACTAGCACAAATTTTCTAAGGAAGGGTTTGAAAATGGAATTTATCAACCCTTGAAATGTAGAAGGTGCATTGGTAAGGCCAAAAGGCATGACCAAAAATTCATAATGACCCTCATGAGTTCGAAATGCTGTTTTTGGAATATCTTCAGTCTTCATTCTAATTTGATGATATCCTGAACGAAGATCCAACTTGGTAAAATAAATTGCTCCATGTATGTTGTAGAGGTAAATCCCCTCTGCAGACAGAGGCGATCCCTACTAGCCCAGATCGGGTCTAGCAACAACCGTATCACGCTAAGGTGCAAGTTCCTAATTGCAATAGACCAAATTACGATGAAGGCCTACCTCAAGTCCAACGCTGTTGTTTGTAGAGAAGATGATGCTCCTGTTTCCTTGCTCCAGCAGATCACAATCCTCTCGCTTGTCGCGATCGAACACCTACACACACAAGAAACAAGACAAACAAAAGCGTAAAACCAAATATATGCAATTATGTATCAGTCAGAGAAGACACAACCCATGATCATAATGAACAATACGAGTGGAACCATAACCAATAGTCACCTATCATTAATCAATACAAAGGAAAATACAACCTGGATCTGACGTTGAATATTCCTTTGGCGGGTCGTCAGTGGAATACGTCTCGGTAAAGCTTGTCAGGAATGGGGACAAGCCTCTCTCTTCGATCGTCAATCTCCTTGCTATTGATTTAGCTCTATGAGTACTATTGCAACATTCTTTAGGCTATGAAGGCTCTTGGAGACTAGCTTGCAAAGGGAAATGGCAAGCTTATATAGATGGTGGATGGGAGTTGGGATCCCTACAATCATGGGATTGGCCCTATCCTCAAGGAAGATTCCATGAGAGGTGGAAAACTACTTCCTCTACATGGGGAACCGGAGCCAAAAGTCCCAACTTGATTTAGAGTCAAGTTCAAGAGTTTTTTGAAGTCAATCTTCCGCCATTTATTTTTAAAAAACACTCCTTATTAATCCTAGCGTGGGGGCGACGTTGGGACAGAGCGCTAGTTGGCGCGCCCTCTTTGGAGGATTTCCTCCATTGGCGCGGGTATAACACTGACGAGTTGCACCAAGGATAAAAAGGCTATTTTTAGGGTTTTCCTCAAGGAGTTGTCTTCAGGGGAATGCCATAAAAGTTTTTTTAGGTCATGTCACTGCTCATAGGTCACGGAATAAGCCCTCCAATGTGCGGGACAGGGAATTGCAGGGACGGTGACAAATTGTTGTGTAACAATGTAATTCATCCAATAATTCATCAATCATAGGAATGGGAAATTTATCTTTAATGGTGAGCTTATTGAGCTCCCTATAATCCGGACACATTCGCCATGATCCATCCTTCTTGTGTACCAATACTACAGGAGCAGAGAAAGAACTTTTACTAGGTTGAATTATACCTGCCTCTAACATTTCTGCAATCATACGTTCAATTTCGCTCTTTTGGACATAAGGATATCTATAAGGCCTGATGTTTGGAGGAACACTTCCTGGAATCAAATGAATAGCATGATCATGATCACAAATCGGTGGGAGTCCTTTGGGAGTTTCAAACACCTTGGAATGATTGTCCAAGACTTGTTGGAGATCTACAGAAATAGATGATTTTGATGTTGGAACTTCTAGTGAGCATAATTGTGCAATTACGCCTCTTTGTTCTTTCTTTAGAAGCTTTGTCATGACATTAGAGCTTATTATCTTTCCCGACTTCCCCACAATACCCCGTAATTCGACTTCCTTTCCTTCTGAAAAAAATTTCAAGAAAAGTTCTTGAAAATTAAAAGCTACCGTCCCCAAAGATTGTAACCATTGTACTCCTAGTACAACATAAGCACCTCCCATAGGAATGGAAAGCATTGGACTAGTCAATACATATTCCCCCATGGTTAGCTTGATATTATGGCATTTTCCAGAGCAATTTATAGTTCCTCCATTTGCAACCATCACTTGACATTCTGGTGCTGGGTATAGGAAACAATTTAATTCCTTGGCTACCTTACAATGAATAAAATAATGGGTGCTACCTGAATCAATCAACACTATTACCTTTTTCTTCTTGATATGTCCTTCTATCTTGAGAGTTTGAGGAGTGGTAATTCCTGCCAGTGCATTACACGATATGGCCGGATTCATTTCTTCCTCTTCTAGGGCTGGTTCCTGGTGTATATCCTCTTCTTGTTCATTTTATTCTTCCTCTTCACAATCTATGTAAAATAATTTCTTCTCAGCACACTTATGACCTATAGTGTATTTGCTATCACAACTGTAGCAAAGCCCTTTTGCTCTTTTTTCTTCCAATTGTTGTGGTGTCAACCTTGTAGGTTGTGGAAATCTAGACGTAGCAACACTTCCTTCTTTATATAATTGAGTGGTAGGCTTCCTTGTCGCCATTATTTTACATTCAACTTTTCTTGCCAACCTGAATGCCTTCTCCAATGAATCTGGTTCCAAAACGCAAACTTCATGTTGTATGTTATCCTTTAAAGTGCCTATGAAGAGGTCGATCTTGTGTTCCTCTGGAATATCTGTTACCCTTATATTCAATTTTTGGAAGTCCTCAATATGCTGCCCCACTAAACCCTTTTGTTTGAGATTTATCAATTGCCTAAAGAAGGCGTTGCTCTTTGTATCCTCATAATGTGCTATCATTTCCTCCGTAAAAATTGACCAAGTGACAATTTTTTTACGGGAGCAAAGCCATCGATACCATACAAATGTATTTTTTTCTAAATGTAAAGTTGCAATGCGTGCCTTTTGTGTGTTTTGCACATTATGGAGATCAAAATATTGCTCCATCTGTAGTATCCATGTTACAGGATCCTTTCCATCAAACTTCCTCATATCCATTTTTGGAATATGGTGGTTCTTCCCGCCAACATTATAGTTTATGAAATCACGATTAATATTTATTTTGTTCTCATCATGAGGTTCTTCTACTATCTTTTCACCATTAGGAAACATTTCTTTTATCAACTTTTTCAAACCTTTGTTGTCTGCTTTTAGATCATTCTTGATGTTTTCCATGTTGTCTTTCATGTCATCCATCTTAGCGTCCATGCCAGCTTCCGTGCCATCCATCTTAGCTTCCATGCCTTTCTTCAAACCGTCCATCTTCGCTTCCACGCCTTTCTTCAAAACTTCCATTTCATTTTTTGTTGCTCTTTGCAAAAGTGAAATTTTTTGCACTTGCTCTTGTAATTTTGATAGATCATGTTGCAATTCTTCATCTTCATGAGTCATAGTAGGGCCTTCTGAAGGCTTAATGGGTGTTGAATTATTTTTATGGGGCATATTTTAGAACCCAATACTGATATCTATTCTACAATATTCCCTTGGAATCAATTCAAATTGATTCTTCAAACAAGACTTATGCAATTCGGAAAAAAAATACAAACCTTTTTCTCGCTTTTGAGATATCGATATTGAAATTGGATTATCTATGTGATTGCAGCACTTCAATATTTGAATTTTTGTACCAACGTAGCCCTCTGAATTATATTTCGAATGCCGCAGGTCTGACCTGATTTGGATTCTCCAAGACAAAGTTGTGTCCAATCTCCCACGATGACCTAATTATGGACTGGTTCAATAGAGTTAATTTGTACGAATTTCCACGTGTCACTTTTTCATCCTTTGGCTCTGAAATTGATAGCCAAGAAACCAAAATCCGTGTACTTGCAACCACTTTTTACGGCACTCCAATCCGATGCTCAGAGAGAGAGTTATGAAGATTTTCCCACGATCACCTCTTTGAGATGAAATTATGGAGCCTAAAAAAGCACTACCTTCCACAGATCATATCTCCGAAAATATTGCGAACCAAGATCTGAAAATTTTTGACGATTTTCCTCAAGATTTCAGCTTCACACCCTAAAAATTTCAGATTCTGAACCTTCATAGAAAAAAAATTATAGCGCAAATTCCACGATGACCTGTTTAGGAGCTTGAAAAAAGACCTAACTTCCACAGATCATATCTCCGAAAATATTGCGAACCAAGCCCTGAAATTTTTTGACGATGTTCCTCAGGATTTCAGCTTCGCACCCTAGAAATTTCAGCTTGGGAAGTTTCGTAGAAAAAAATTTATAGCGAAAATTCCACGATGACCTATTTGGAGCAGCGAAACCCTAGAATCCAAAGCTCTGATTCCAAATGTTGAGTAACCAGCTCCAAAAATAGAAGAAAAGAGATATCACGCCTTATAAATAAGCCAATTCGAGGGGGAAACCTCCAATAAATTACATGAATGAACAATTCTTGGATGATACAATTTACAAAACCTCCTTTCTATATATAGGAGTCCATGTGGCCATAATGTAATCCTAGTGGGCCACAATGTAATCCTAGCCGACCTAACAATAATAATTTAAGGGCACAATAGTAACAAAATGGGGGTTACAAGGGTATAATAATAACAATAAGGGGGTTACACTAATAACAATAAGGGACTATACTAGTAATATAGGGACCTAACATTTCCATAGGCATCACATTCCATAATAAAGGTTTTTGTGAAGTCTGGTGTAACTAAGACTAGAGCTTGGCACATTGCCTCTTTAAGATGTCCAAAGGCCTTAGTTACTTATGGAGTCCAAAAAAATGTATCTTTATTCAGTAATGTTGTTATAAGTGTTGCTATTTTCCCATAATTCTTAACAAAAATGTGATAATACCTAGTCAACATGATAAATCCTCGAAGATGCCTTAAGGTCATGGGGGTTTTACATTCCTTTATGGCTTTAATTTTGTTAGGGACTACCTTAACACCCTCATGAGATACAATACGACCCAAATATTCCACTTCTTGTACCCAAAAGAAACATTTGGAGGGTTTTTCATACAATTGTGTCTTCTCCAATAGTTTGAGGACCCTATCAAAACATTGAACATGATCATTCCAATAATTGTTGTAGATTAGTATATCATAAAAAAATACTAACACAAATATTCTAAGGAAGGCTTTGAAAGTGAAATTCATCAAACCTTGAAATGTGGAAGGTGCATTGATAAGGCCAAAATGCATGACCAAAAATTCATAATGACCTTCACAAGTTCTGAATGTTGTCTTTAGAATGTCTTATGTCTTCATTATAATTTGATGATATCATGAACGAAGATCCAACTTCGTGAATAAAATTACTCCATGTAGTTCATCCTACAGTTCATGAATGATAGGAATGGGAAATTTATCTTTAATTGTGATCTTGTTGAGCTCTCTATAATCTAGACACATATGCCATGATCCATCCTTCTTGTGAACCAATACTACTAGAGAAGAGAAATAACTTTGGTTAGGTTGAATTATACTTGCCTCTAGCATTTTTGCTACCATAGGTTCAATTTCACTCTTCCGGGGATATGGATATATGTGAGGTTTGATGTTTGGAGGAACACTTCCTAGAATCAAGTGAATAACATGATCATGATCGTGAATAGGTGGGATGCATTTGGGAGTCTCAAATACTTTGGAATGATTGTCAAGGACTCTTTGGAGATATGGAGAAACAAATGATTGTTTGAACATCTAGTGAGCATAATTGTGAAAGTACCCACCATTGTTCCTTATTCAAAATATTTGTCATGGTATTAGAGATTATTTTCCAGTTTTCCCTGTGATACCCCTTAATTCAATTTCCTTTCCTTTCCAGAATAATTTCAAGAAAAGTTCTTAAAAATTAAAATTTATCGTCCCTAAATATTGTAACCATTGGACTCCTAATACAACATCAACATCCCCCATTAGAATGAAAAGGATTAGACTATTCAATACATATTCCCCCATGGTTAGATTGATATTATGGAACTTACTTGAGAATTTCATAGCTCCTCCATCTTCAACATCATTTTACACTCTAGTGTTGGATATAGAAAGAAATTCAAATCCTTGACTATCTTATAATGAATAAAATTATGGGTACTACTGGAATCAATCAACACTACTGCCTTTTTCTTATTGATATGTCTTTCTACATTAAGATTTTGAGGAGTATTAATTCCTGCCAGTGCATTGCATGATATGGTTCGATTCATTTCTTATTTTTCAACTCCTCGGATTAGTTGTTGGTGTATATCTTCTTCTTTTGACGTTTCTTGTTCCTTTTCTTACTGTTATTCACAATCTATGTAAAATAATTTCTTCTCAACACACTTATACCCTTTAGTGTATTTTCTATCACAACTATAACAAAGGCCTTTTTCTCTTTTTTCCTCTAGTTGTTTTGTTGTCAACCTTGTAGGTTGTGGGAGGCTAGGAGTGACAACACTTCCATATTTATAGTTATGAGTGGTAGACCTCCTTGTTGCCATAATTTTTCTTTCAAATTTTCTTGCCACTCTAAGTGCATCCTCCAACGACTTAGGTTCCCAAAGGCGAACCTCATGTTGGATTTTATCCTTTAAATTCCCTATGAAGACATCAATTTGATGCTCCCCTGGAATATTAGTTACCTTGATATTCAATCTTTGGAAGTCCTCAATGTGCTCTGCAACTAAACCATTTTTTTTTAGATTTATCGATTGGCTAAAGAAGGTATTTATCTTTGTATCTTCATAATGTGCTATCAATTCCTCCATAAAAATTTTCGAAGTGACAAGTGATTTACGAGAACAAAGCCATATATACCACACAAACTGATTGGGTTATAAATGTAATTATGTAATGTATACCTTTTGTGTGTGTTTCATATCATGTAGATAAAAGAACTTCTCCATTTGTAGTATCCATGTTACCAAATTCTTGCCATCAAACTTCCTCATGATTCACATTCCGTTTGTTCTCATCATGAGTTTCATGGAATACCTTGTCACCACTATGAAGCATTTCTTGTAGTAAATTTGTCAAACCTTACTTCAAACCTTCCATGTCACATTTTATTTATGCTTTTAAGCCATCCATATTAACAATGATCATTTCTTCTAGTTTATTTTTGGTTCCTCTTTGTGAGAGCGAAATTTGTTGCACTTGGTCCCATAATTTTGATATATCATGTTGCATTTTTTCCTGTTCTTCATGTTCCATAGTAGATATTCCTAAGGGCATAATGGGTGTAGCATTTTTTTGTTTAGGAGGAATTTTGGAACCAATTAATGATATATATGATTCGATATGCCCTTTAAATCACTTCAAACTGATTTTTCAAACATAAGTTATGCAAATTTAAAAATACACACCTTTTAATAGCTTGATTTTGGGCTTATCGATATGGATAAACTTGAAACTATTGTATCTATGTGATTTCGGCCTCCCAACGTCTAAAATTACGTCCTGAGGTATCTCTTTGTGTCTTCTTTCTAATTCCACAAGTCAGACTGAGATTGGATTCTTCAAGGTAACATTATGCCAAATCTCCCATAATGACTTGATTATGGATTAGTTCAATAGATCTAACTAGTATAGGATGTCACATGTTACTGTTTCAAACTTCAGCCCTGAAACTCCTACCTATTAAGCTAAAGTCTGTGTGATTTCAGTCACTTTTTATAAAATTATAATCCTATTCTCAAAGAGAAATTTATGATGATTTTCCCCGGGACACCTGATTCAGAATGAATTCTGGAGAATACAAAAACCCTAACTTCCTTGGACCAAATTTCTGAATATAGAAAACCAAGGTCTTAAATTCTAACCATATGTTCATCAATAGTTAATCTCTACATGGTATAGATTTCATATTCTTAAGCTTCACATAAAAAAATTATAGTGAAAATTCCACGATGTCCCGTTTGAAGCTACAAAACCCTAAGATCAAGAGATCTGATACCAAATTTTATATACCCAGATAAAAATAAAGTAGAAACATAATAAAATATATACCAATAACTATATAATAGGCAAATTCAAGGGGTAAGCCTCCCTTTACATCACATAAATGAACAATTCTTGGATGATCCAAATGACAAGACTTCCTTGGTATACATAGGAGTCTAAAGGGTCACAATATAATTAGGGCCTACATAAAAATGATAATATAAGGGCACAAAATTTACAATAGTGGGATTATATGGGGCATAATAATAACAATATGGGGGATACACTAGTATTATATGGACCTAACAACACACTAAATAAAGAAGCACGCGACAAGTCTTGGTTAGTTCAAATGGCCACAAGGATGAAAAGAAGAGTTAAATATTGGGTGAGGGTTTGCCCAATCAAATTGCATGGGATGCCAACTATTTCAAATCTCAATGTGTTTCCATTGGGAGAATATATCATATTGTTGTGTATGGACTAGTTATACTTGCATTGAACCAAGGTAAATTGATTTGAGAAGACCATAAAATTCCTAAATGAAGTTGGAGAGAATAGAGTATTGCAGGGAAAGTTGAAATCCACCTTGGTGACATCAATTTAAATTATGTAAGCAAAGAGGAGCCATAGAAAGGGATGTCTTATCTTTGTTGTGAAAATATCCAACGACGTTGAAGCTACCTACATCGTTGAGAATGATGATAGTGATATCCTTAGGAAATACCCTGTTAGTTTTCATATGTTTTTCCGGAAGAGATACCCAAGTTATCTCCTCATAGAGAAGTGGATTTCTCTATTGAATTAGTGCCAACACAAATCTAGCATCTAAGGCTCCATATAGAATGAGCACTCTAGAATTAGTTGAGTTGAAGCTACACTCGAGGAGATGTTGGACACAGGATGCATAAGGCCAAGTGTGTCTCCATGGGGAGCACTAATTCTGTTCATGAAGAAAAGGGATGGCACACTCATGTTGTGATTTAATTGCAATACATTGAACAATTTGACCATAAAGAATAGGTATTTTTTGCCACGAATCAATGATTTATTTGATTATTTGAGAGGAGAAACAATATTCTCCAAGATTTATATGAGATAAAGATATCATCAGGTGTGCATAAAGGATGATAATATCCATAAAATAGCCTTTAGATTGAGGTATCATCATTATGATTTCGTGGTAGTTCCCTTTGGGATTACCAATGCACCTGCAACTTTTATGTACCTTATGAAATATGTGTTACACCCTCACTTGGATAATTTCATGGTGGTTTTCGTTTATGATATTTTGGTCTACTCAAAGACCAAGGAATAACATGAAGAGAATCTAATCGGAGTACTAAAATTTGTAAGAGAGAATAAGCTTTATGCAAAGCTTAGTAAGTGCAATTTATTTAAGTCACAAATCCATTACTTGGGAAACATTGTCTCAAAGGAAGGAATGGTAGTAGATCCAAAAAATGTTAAGGCCATCATGGAATGGAAAACACCTAAGAATGTGGCTGAAGTTAGGTCCTTCATGGGATTAACGGGCTAATAGAGAAGGTTCATTAAGAACTTATCTAAGATTGGCCATCCAATTACTGCATTGCAAATAAAAGGGAAGAAATTTGAATGGACAGTTGAATGTGTTGAAAGCTTCGATCAGTTGAAGTAGTTGTTAACTAATGCACCAATAATAAGATTTATAGGCCCATAAAATGATTTCGTGGTTTGTAAGGATGGATGCAAAGAAGGAATTGGTGGATTTTTGATGCAAGAAGGCCAAGTGGTATGCCCTGAGTAGTTTGGTGCATGTTTAAGAGGCAGAGGAGAACTTCTGTAAGTGATTTTTCCACTTTGAAGATTAAATATGCCTAGGGCCACCAGGAGAGGAGGTCACATCCGTTTCACCTAAATACCATTTGCAAAGCCAGAAGAGGCTACTTAGGGGTTTTTGGGTCTTCTAAATCCATTAGAGTAGGTTGGGAATCCATTAGAGTATTGTAGGTGAATGTAATCATATAATTGACCATTAATCCAAAGAGGACCAAGCCATTGAAGCAGGTCCAAGGAGATGTATCCCAGGAGGGGTGAACTCCTTTATCAGCTTTGTTTAATGTGTTTTCTGTGTATTTTAATCTCTGAAATTTACTTGTTGTTCATGTGTCTTTAAAGCTAATTTACTTAATGAATTTCTCATAAAAGACACATAAACCCTTTCATAAACTGGTTATTTGAGATGATCCTTAAGCACACTTTTATTTTATACTGATGAGGAAGCTAGCACAACAAAACTAGTTTGTCCATATTCAGATCAAGTTGGTATCAGAGCCCAATTTATCTCATTTTATGTAGAAATTATATGCACTAAGCATGCATATGTCCAAGATCCACCTGATCTCACACTATTTAACTTTATTCAAGATACTGAATCTATTCCACTTGTTAATCTTTTGCGGAAAAAATTAATTGCACACACATGTGAAGCATAAACAAAAATTATCAATCGCACATAACACAGTTTTTAACCAGGAAAGCCTGAAGCTGAAAACCCCAACTATATATTATGTAACATGGAGATCATATGACAATCTCATACACACATACAAAGCTTATCACAAGCTCTCAGTATAGAACAATCGTCATACACTATACAGGCCTAATCTTACAAATCCATGCACCGATCTTTGCCACTTGCTAGCCTGCCTCCACTGCGCAATATCTGCTAAAGAATAGCTCTGAATGAATTCAAATTACTTTTGGATTGACTGCACAATCCTCATTGGCATCTCCACTGTGTGTTTGATGCAATCAATGCATCACTAATAGTCACAAAAAATAGTCTATCTTGCCCTTTCACCTATCTCTCCACTGGTCTCCACTGAAACTGCCATGCACTGTAGGTAATTGATGAATTGTTCAGTTGATTAATGAGTCATTATTTGTGAATCAATTAAATAATTAATTCACTCCACTCTCACTAGTGTATCAATCAGTTAGACTAGATACAACTAGCTCAACTGAGTCTAACTGAGTTAAACTGAATACAACTCCATAACTACTTCTTCCAACTGTGTCATAACTCTTCCACTTGAGTTCTAACTGAGTCCTCCATGCAATAGCTCCAGTAAACCCTTAGGAATAGCGTAATTCCTTCTGTCAGTTGTTGTGCCAAATCTATGCACTGAACTGAAGTGCTCCAAGAGAATAAGTTGTTGTTTAGAGTCTGATTATTATTAAGAGCTAATAATAATCGACATGCATCTATTTTTAGATTGATGATCTATAAATAGACTTCGCCTAATATTCTAAAAATAGAATTTTATCTATTTTTCCAACTTGATCAACCATCCACAAATAACATCCCGCAACTTCTGAAATATGATCGACATGTCTAAAAATAGGCTTGTGCCAAAAATAGCTTGCGGGCCCACTTAGTGAAGGTGACTGTTTTCACTAAGCTCATCATCTTGTTGAATCTCAAAACTCCCTCTCAACAAGATAGGGATTATCCTTCACCCCGATCCTGCCTCTATGGTATTCGAATTTGCTCCTGGTGAGCGCCTTCGTCAGAATATCTGTATCTTGATCCTCCGTAGGAATGTATTGAAGCAACATGATCTTCCGCTACACACAATATCTGATATGATGATACCGGATATCAATATGTTTAGATATATCATGAAACACAGGATTAACCAAGAGTTTAATGCAACTCTAATTATCACAATGAATCACCATGGGATCTAAATGTGAATTGAACAAACCAACCAAAATCTTCCTCATCCAGATAGCCTCACATGCAGCTAAACTTGCTACCATGTATTCTGCTTCCACTGAACTAAGTGCCACAGATCTTTGTTTCCTGATGTACCAAGAAACTGTCATAGAACCGATACTAAAAATCCCTCCTGATGTGCTCTTTCTATTTGTTGGGCTTCCTGCCCAATCCGCATCCAGAAGCCATGCAACTTCACCTCATACGTATGTCTGTACCATAAACCCTACTCTGATGTGCCCCTGAGATATCTCAGGACATGATTACTTGCCTTCCAAAAGATCTTGGTAGGCTTAACCATCTCTTGTGAAAGCTGGTTCACTGCATAGCATATGTCTGGTCTTGTATTGACTAAATACATGAGCGAACCCACCAACTGTCGATAAACAATGGCATCCACTACCTCTACCTAGGTAGCATCCTCTTTCTTCCAATTTCCTGGAAGAGGAGTGTCAATAGGCTTGCAACCTTGCATGTGAAACTTCTCCAGTATCTCCTGGGCATACTTGCCTTGAGACACAAACATTTCACCTTCCCGTTGCCATATTTCCAATCCAAAAAAATAATTAAAGAGGCCTAAATCCTTCATCTCAAACTCCTTTGTAATATCTGCCTTGCATGAGTGTATCAACTGCTCATCACCTGTTAGTATCAAATCGTCAACATAAAGTACAATGATCAAAAGCTTACCCTCAACCACAATCTGGTACAGGTTTGCATCCGCCTCACTCTTGGTGAAGCGAAGTCCAGTGAAATAGCTGTCGATCCGAGCGTACCAAGCACGAGGTGCTTGTTTCAGCCCATACAACGCTCTTTTGAGTCTGCACACATGCGAATTAATACTGAAGAACTCAAATCCTTTAGGCTGCTCAATGTACACCTCTTCCTCAATGATCCCATTAAGGAACACAATCTTCACATCCATCTGATGAATGTGCCAACCCATCTGCGCTGAGAGAGCAAGGATGGTCCGTATGGAAAAATACCGTGCGACAGGTGGACAGGTTTCTTCATAGTCAATCCCCTCAATATGTGAGAAGCTTCGGGCAAAAAATCTTGCCTTATACTTCTCGACGCTCCCATCAACAACTTGCTTTACCTTGTAGATCCATCTTGATCCTACAACTGATTTCCCCATCGGCCTTTGAACAATCTCCCAAGCACTGTTTATGACAATGGAGTCATACTTCTCCACCATGGAATCTACCCATGTGGGCTCCTACGCTGCTTCTTCAAAAGAAGATGGCTCTGTCACAATACACTTGCTCATAAGAGCCATGCATCCAATATATCAGTCAAGTGACTGTCTCTATCTACATTTTGATGTAGTAACTCCTACATTCTGTGCCACATCCACCTTCAGTCTCTCAACTTCTGTGGTACACTTTCTGCCTTGTATTATGTTTTGTTATGCATGAGTGAACTCCTCCACTCCATGAATCTCCTCCTATGGCTGATCCACATCCAGAGGCTCATATTTGGGAACAAGAAGTTCCTCTTCCGCATGCACGTGTAGCTCCCTCTCAAGCGACAACTTCATGGCTTTCACCTCATTGAATTTTATATCCCGTCGCATAACAGTCATCTGAATATTTGGAAAATACACATGATAGTTATGGGGTGTTTCTGTGTACCCCACAAATATCCCAACTTCTGCAGTCGGCTCCAACTTCTTCCTGGCATCCTTCATCACATGAATGTAAACAGGTGAGCCAAAAATATTCAAATGAGAAATATCAGGCTTCTTACCAGTAAAAGCTTCCTCGGGTGTACTCATGCCAAGTACTCTATGAGGACAACAGTTTTGCACATAAACCGCAGTGTTGCATGCTTCCGCCCACAAGTGAATCGGTAGGCCCTGATCCTACAACATTGCTCATGCAGCACCCACGATCGTTCTGTTCTTTCTCTCTGCGACCCCATTTTGATGTGGGTTATGAGGCGCTATGAGTTCTCTTTGAATTAATTCTTTGCTACGAAAGTCTTTGAATTCTCCAGAGATGTATTCACCACCATTATCACTCCTTAGAGCTTTCACCTACTTCCCTGACTCCTTCTCCACCAATGCCTTGAACTCACAGAACATTGAGAATGTTTCACTCTTCTTCTGCATGAAGAAGATCCAACATCTACGAGAAAATTCATCAAAAAATATCACATAATACTTGTGTTTCGTTGTTGAAGCAATCGAGAATGGTCCACACACGTCTGTGTGAATTCGCTCCAAGATCATCGAAGCACGGTTCTCCTTCTCATGAAAGGTGGTCTTCACAAACTTACCCATTGTACATCCTTTGCACTAATCTGACTGCGCAAGAGTACCCTTGGGAATTCCAGTAGAAATTTGCTGCAAAATTTTCAAAGCGCCATGGTGAAGATGGCCCAATCTCCTATGCCATAAGTCACCCTCATCCCAGCTCACCACTTCTTCTGCTTTGCCTACCATTGGAGCGCAGCCACCTACCTCTAGCTTGTAGAGGTTCTTAATTCGAACTCCTATCTTCTTGGTTTGACCCGTTGTTTTATGTCAAAGGAAGGATTTTCCCTCACTGAAAACAACATCATAACCCCTGTCTTCCAACATTGCGACTGAGACCAATTTCTTCTTCAGACCTAGAACATGCATGACATTCTTCAACAAGAATGGATTACCGAACGCCTTCTCAAAGGTAATGGTCCCAATGCCAGTCTTAATGTACCGAACATCTTCGCCCATCTCTATATGCATCTGGAGGTCCTTCTCCTCCAAGTCACTAAACAACTCTTTGTCTCCCGTCATATGGAAAGACGCACCACTGTCAAGATACCACACCGATCCCATGCAGCTTGAAACCAAGCATGCGATCAAAGAAAAATCCAGCTCAAATTGCGAGGCTAAGGCCTCTCCAGCTGCAGATCCAGCAGCCTGCTTATTCTTCTTCTTCTATGGACAGTTAGTGGTGAAATGTCCATGCTCATGACAGTGAAAACACTTCACTTTGGACAAGTCCTACTTCTTGCATTTCGCACCAGATTTAGAAGGATTTTTCTTCCCCTTCCCTTTCCTTTCTTTGGTAGCCAAAGTGAAATTCTCTTCATCTTCATTCTTCAATGAAGCTCCATCCCTGGTACCCCGCCTTATCTCCTCTTGCACAAGATCTGACCAAAGTCGCTCCCATCCTGGCAGTTTCTCCCGTCCATTGACAGAGTCTTCGTAGCTATGCCAACTCTTCGGAAGCCCAAGGAGAGCCAAGCTCACCAAGTATTCTTCATCAACAGTAACCCCCAAACTTCCCATCTCATCCTTGGATTGGACAAACTTTGTGAGGTATTTTGTAATACTGTCGCCTTTCTCCATTTTTATTTTTCTGAGCTTGTCTTTAAGCGCCAACTTCCTCTGGTCACTTCTACTTTGGAACAAGTATGTCAAATCCTTCCACATTAAGAATGGAGTGGCTTTCTTGTGAAGGCTGGACACAATATGGTCCTTCACACCTTCCAACAAAATCCTTCTCGTCTTTGCTGTCTTCTTTTTCCATGCATCAAGTAATGCAGCATCACTAGATCCCAGCTTAGGAACATCACTATCGATGAACTCCTTCAACCCATTATCCTCTAGCACTGCCTCCATCCTGTCCTTCTAGGCTATGTAATTCGAGCTCCCATCAAGGGCATACTCCAACCTCAACCCTTTGAAAGACATTTCAATGTATACTCAATTTCTGCACCAAGAATCTTCTGTAGAAAATTCGAATTTTCCACCAGCACAAACTCACTTCACAATTGCAATCTTCAATCAACAATGCTCTGATACCATGTAGAAATTATATGCACTAAGCATGCATATGTACAAGATCCACCTGATCTCACACTATTTAACTTTATGCAAGATACTGAATCTATTCCACTTGTTAATCTTTTGCGGAAAAAATAATTGCACACACATGTGAAGCATAAACAAAAATTATCAATCGCACATAACACAGTTTTTAACCGGGAAAGCCTGAAGCTGAAAACCCCAACTATATATTATGTAACATGGAGATCATATGACAATCTCATACAAACATACAAAGCTTATCACAAGCTCTCAGTACAGTACAATCGTCATACACTATACATGCCTAATCTTGCAAATCCATGCACCGATATTTGCCACCTGCTAGCCTGCCTCCACTGTGCAATATCTGCTGAAGAATAGCTCTGAATGACTTCGAATTACTCTTGGATTGACTAAAAAATCCTCATTGGAATCTCCAATGTGTGTTAGATGCAATCAATGCATCACTAATAGTCACAACAGATAGTCTATCTTGCCCTTTCACCTATCTCTCCACTGGTCTCCACTAAAACTTCCATGCACTCTAGTTAACTGTTGTATTGTTCAGTTGATTAATGAGTTATTATTTGTGAATTAATTAACTAATTAATTCACTCCACTCTCACTAGTGTATCAATCAGTTAGACTAGATACAACTAGCTCAACTGTGTCTAACTGAGTTAAACTGAATACAACTCCATAATTACTTCTTCCAACTGTGTCATAACTCTGCCACTTGAGTTCTAACTGAGTCCTCCATACAATAGCTCCAATAAACCCTTAGGAATAGCGTAATTCCTTCTATCAGCTACTATGCCACATCTGTGCACTGAACTGAAGTGCTCCAAGAGAATAAGTTGCTGTTTAGATTCTGATTATTATTAAGAGCTAATAATAATTGACATGCATCTATTTTTAGATTGACGATCTATAAATAGAATTCACCCAATATTCTAAAAATAGAATTTCATCTATTTTTCCAACTTGATCAACCATCCAAAAATAGCATCCTGCAACTTCTGAAATATGATCGAAATGTCTAAAAATAGACTTGCGCCAAAAATAGCCCGCGGGCCCACTTAGTGAAGGCGACTCTTTTCACTAAGCTCATCATCTTGTTGAATATAAACATTTTAGCCCAATTTTATCTCAGGGTTGCCAAGGTTAGCTAGAGAATTAGCTATTGGTTTTGAATTTGTGCAAGGAGAATTTAATTGTGTGCAAGTTTATGTGTATCTCCTCTTTTCAGGAGAAGGTCAAGATTGAGGACCCAACTCTCAAAAGATAGCAAAGAAGCTTTTATGTAGTACAAGTGTGATGACAGCTTCATTAAGTAATGTTTCTAATCCATCTTCCTTAGCAAGACTCTTCGATGAAGAGATGTTGTAGAAGCTCTTCATCATAAGAGATATGGTGAAAGATATGTTTGAAGATAGCAAAGAAAGCACTATACTTCAAGAGCAGTTGATTGCCATGAAGGAGGAGAAGCAAGAGCTTCTTGAAAAGAGGCATGATATGGAGATTCAACTCCATGATGCCAAGGAAAACCTAACCAAGTATGTGCATGAAAATGAGGTATGAAAATCAAGTTTATCTTCAATTTACTCTCAAGATGAATGTTTTGGTGTTTTTGAAAGATACACTAAAGGAATAGGATCCAAATTATTGATGAAGATGGGCTATCAAGGTAACGGATTGGGAAAAAATGCACAAGGCATAGTTGAGCCAAATGTTTTAGAGGAAAGGCCTAGGTATATGGGTCTTGTTTATGGACAACATGATGGAGAATGCTCCAAAGCCAAGGAAGCACATGAAGGTGTTCCTAGAAAGACTTTCATTACATGTTCATTACCTCAAGCTTGGAAAGTTTGTGTTCATGAGGAATGAAAAAGTTTTACACCCACTTTGCAAGATGTTCATAAGCATGAAACTAATGGAAATGGAAAACAAGAGGATGTTGAAAGCTCTAAAGTCATTGAATCCATTGTTGGTATTCCGAAGATAGCCACTGCCTCATCAAATTCACCTCCTCAAGAAGGCGAAAAAGGTGAATGTGCAAGGTATAAATCTGCCTTTAATCAAGTTGCTTTTAATTATGATAAACATGGGAAATCCTCACATAAGATTTGGACAAAGCTTACATGTTCCTTTTGTGGTTTGAATAACCACATTGTTTTGAGGTGTTGGAAGAAGATAGCCATACACAAGAAACTTTCAAAACAAAGAAGACATAAAGCCAAAGGTCCAATGGACAATTGTTACACAGTAATTTGTCACCATCCCTGCAATCCCCGTCCCGCACATTGGAGGGCTAATTCCGTGACCTGTGAGCAGAAACAAGACTTGAAAACACTTTCATGACATCCCTCTGAACATGAGCTTTCATTGCCCTGATGAAATCTATTTGCAAAAAACCCTAAAAACACCTCTTTTTGCATTGGCGCGGGCAGTCAGTTCAGTACCCGCGCCAATGGGGGAAATCCTTCAAAGAGGGCGCGCCAATTGGAGCTCTGTCCCAGAGTCGCACTCGCGCCAGCCAATTTAAGCAGTGTTTTTTAAAAATAAATGGTGGAAGTTTCGTCCTAACAAATTTCTGGACTGCTATCTATCTTGAGTTGGGAGGTTTGGCTATGTATTTCCATAGAGAGGAAGTGGTTTGCCACCTCTCATGGAAGCTTCGTTGATGATAGGGCCAATCCCATGATTATAGGGATCCCAACTCCCCTTCCTCCATCTATAAAAGCTTGCCCATCTCCATTGCAAGCTAGTCTTCAAGTTCCCAAATTCCCAAGAGCCTTATGCTGCAAGAGCCTTGATCATTCCCCTAAGGCCAAATTCAAGCAAGGAGAATATTGTCAAGATTTCGAAGAGAGAGGTTTGTCCCATCCTTGACAGGCTTTTCGAGACGTGTTCTGCTGGCGACCCTCCGAAGGAGAATTCAACGTCAGAACTTGGTTGTAATTTTCCTTTGATTGATTAATAATAAATGACTATTGATTATGGTTCCACTCTTGTTGTTGTTTATAATGATGAGTTATGTCCTTTCTGACTGACATATAGTTGCATCTACTGGATTTTACGCTTGCGTTTTTTCTATTTCTCGCGTGTGCAGGTGTCTTATCACGGAGATCATGGGGATCGTGATCTGCCAAAGCTAAGGAATGGGAGCGCTACCTCTTCTACAAGCAACAACGTTGGATTCCAGGTAAGCCTCCATCGCTCAGTTGGTTTATTTACAATTAGGAACTTGCACCGTAGCGTAAACGATTGTTGCTAGACCCGGTCTGGGCTAGTAGGGATCGCCTTTGTCCGCAGAGGGGATTTACCTCCATAAAAAATTGGCGACTCCACTGGGGACGTCTAGCTTGTTGTTGTTTGTTTTATGAGCTATAGACAGAGCCTGAAGTTGGCCAAATAGCCTTCGAAATGCTTTTGCTTTGCAATTGCGAAGTAGATCAAAGCTGCTTCAGTCAATCTCCGGTTTAGTTTGTAAACTGAACATTTGGAGCACTGTCTTGTCTTTTCGGTTGATTCTCGTTTCTGCTTGCTTGATCAAATCTTTTGGGCTGGTTCTTTCTGTGAATTTGGGTTTTTGAAAACTCCAAACATCACTGGTTTGATCTTGGATTGCTTATTTTTTTATTTTGGCATAGCAAACTTGACTAGCGCATTTTTTAGCGTGACAGTTGCGCCAATTGGCGCTAGTTGTCAATGTATTACCCGCGCCAATTCTGATATGGCGCTAGTTTCAGCCTGACAGTCGCGCCAGTGCTGGGGACTGCTAGGGATTGCTTGATTCTGAGCTTTCTGAGCCTGATCTCTGATTTTGGTTTCATTTTTTCGACTGTTTGAGTGTTCTGGAGCCTTGTTTGACTGACCGTGATCTCCATCCTTTGGTTGTTTGCCCATTTCCATCGATTTTACATTCTAGCCCTAGGGCATCTAGGTGCTTTGGTGTGTCGAGCCTCCCTTGGGAGTTTTTGGTTTTTATCAGTTCATTCAACCTCGTGATTGCTTCCCTGCATTCGTTTGACAGTTGTTTATCATCTTATTGCACTAGTTGAGTGATTGACTCCTCCTTCATTCAAATTTCGCTTTGTCTTGTTTTGGGCCTAGATTACACGGCTCATTTGTGTCTTTGGGATTTTCTTGGTTTTGAGGGACTGTTGGTCGATTTGAGGTTTGATTGTGCTTGCTATTGAGTGAAACTTGTTTGTTTTTGCTCTCTTAACATCATTTCTCAAATTTCTTCCCATTAGTTTTCATTTTGCTTAAGTGCATTTTTCTCATAAACATTGAAAATATATAAAAAAATCTCTTTTGATTTTCATTAGTTAATGTGAATTAGATCTTTTTGTGTGTTATTAATGATTAGTAACGTTGAACGAAAAGCTTTTTGGTTTTCATTAGCTGCATTAGAGACATCATTGGTTGATCCAGATTTATGCAGGAACGCAACAGAATAAACATATAACCATAAATACAAAGATGCAGCAGAAATAACACTTCATTTCATTAGTATCAAAGAACTGAAATTTGTTTACAGACAGAATGGAATAAAACTAGCTAGGGTGCTGGTAGCTATCTCTGAGAAGAGATGTGGCAACTACAGGCCTCTGAACTGAGTTACAATGAGGCTCGAGGGCCTATTTATTATTGAGAAACAATGGAGAACCCTAAACATCCAAAAACCTAACCCCTAGGAGATGAAGCGCCAAAACTATGGGCCCCGTTTGGGTAAATTGGTGTTTCAACTTCCCAGGGACGTAACTTTGGCCTACTATCTCCGGTTGATGCACATGATACATCATTAGAAAGCTCTGTCCGCGGACCACAACTTTTGGGAGGAATTTCATTCCATGAAATTCGCTGCAAAAACGATGCCCAAAAAACGTTGTTTAGGGCCTCAAAACGGCTCCGGAAGTTCAGGACCCGAAAAACTGCTAAAAATAGTAAGTTATGCCGAAACAGAAAAACTAAAAGAGACAATGGTGGGGGCCCAAGTGGAATAGGAGGGTGGCCACCAATATCCACCTGGATCATTCCTCCCCCCTTAGGAAGCAATAGTCTCCATTGCGTTAATTTCCTCCATGAGATGAGGAAATTTCTGCTGAACTTGGTCCCTGGTGAACCACTTTCCTTGGTGCATGAGTTGGCTAGCTTTGACAACCCGATATAGTTGGATCTTATGTTGGCGAGTGTTCTTGATTTGCATGTCCATGATACAATCTGTGGTGGCCTATTCCATGCAGTCTGGGTTTAACTCTGTTGGTGTGAGTTGTTCTGTAATGTCTGAGGTGTCCAGTAGAGGTGGGAAGTAAGGGTGAAGGCGATCCACATTGAAGGCGGGGTGCAGACCAAGGAATGGTGAATACTAAAGCTCGAATGCATTGCTCCTCTGACTGGTGATGGTGTACGGCCGTATCGGAGCGGGCGGCGGCTAGCAGGTGGGGTCCAGTGAGGCGCTCCTTCTGCAAATGTAGCCATACTTTGTTGCCCACCTGGAAGTTGTGTGGCACCCGATGTTGATCATGGCGCTGCTTGTACTTCACATTGGCTCTGTCCAATATATCATGAACCTGTTGGAGGATGTGTTGAATGCACTCGATGAAGCTACTTGCTTTGTCAACTTCAGACTAGACATGAGCTGAATCGGCTTGAGCAGCTCCAAATGGCATGGCTACGTCAATGGGACATAGTGGCTGGAATCCCAAGCCCACCTGAAAGGGGCTCTGGCCAATTGAACTGTGGAGAGCCCAGTTATAACTATGTTGTACATAGGGGTCTCGTCCATGTGCGTGGATGCTGAATTGTATGCGCGGGAATGTGTACAATCATTACGGTGACGACCTGCAATAAGCCATCTTGTTTGAGGATGGAAAGCCCTGGACTTGGTGAGCTTTGTGTCCAACATTGACTAGAGGCTGGAACAAAATGTGCTGAGGAACCTGCTATCTCGATCTGATATGATAGACTGTGGGATCCCAAAGTGCACCCACACTCATTCAAAGAAGAGTTTAACAGTGGCTTCTACTGTGATATTCTTCTTACAGGCCGCCATGATGGCCATCTTCAAGAATCTGTCAATGACCACGAAAACACAGTCATTTCCATTCTTAGTAGAAGGCAAGCCTGACATGTAATCCATGGAGATGGATTCCCAAGGTCGACTAGGGGTAGGCAGCGGAGTATATAGGCCTTGCTTCTTGATGGTTGGTTTGGCAATGGCACAAGCGGTGCAAGATCGATAGACTTCTCGAAATCCTTCGAAGGATTGGCCCCGTAGAAATGCTTAAGCCAGTACTGCCACTGTTTTCTCAACCCCGAAATTCCCAGCGACTCGACTGTAGTGTGCTTCCCATATCATCTTGGCACGCTCAATTGAAGGAACACAAAGGTGTCCCAGGTGACATAACAGTGCATCTTGGAGGTGAAAATTTGGAACTTGTGTACCCCCCAAGAGTGCATTATATGTGTGGCCGAATTCTGAATCACTCTTATAGAGAAGCGGCCAATTAGAAGTCTCGTGCACACAAGATTTGAGAATGGTGGTTAGCACCATGATCGGTGGTGGGCTGAGGCAGTATGCAACATTATTGATGATACCCTTTTTGTACTTGATGTTCAAATGAAACTATTGCAGATATGTGGACCACTTCTGATGGCTATCATTCTACAACTTCCCTTGTGTCTGTATGAACTGCAGGGGCCAGTGGTCTATGTGGATGATTGTTTCCTTCCCAAAAATGTAATGCTTCTAGTGTCGACAAGCTTGCACAATGGAATACATTTATTTGTCATAAGTGGGATACTTGCGAACTATGTCAGACAATGTCTCACTGTGATATGCCACTGGATGTCCCTGTTGAGTAAGAACTGCCCCAATAGCATAGTCGGAGGCATTTGTCTCGATCTCGGATGGGGGTACAACTGCCAGAGTCTGAGTAAGGTGAGCAGGGCGAGGAACGGAGGCGATATAACCAGTGCAATGAACGCCAACAACCTTGAGGTTCCGACCAAAAGAATTTTTCTCTCGCTCCTCCTTTGGTGACTTGACTCAAGGGCCAAGTGATATGAGAGAATCCCAACACGAATCTACGGTAGAAATTAGCAAGACCCAGAAAGCTGCGAAGCTTTGTTATAGTGGTTGGGGCTGGCCAATCCCGAATGACTTGGATCTTGGCTGGATCCACATGCACCCCCCTTTCATCAATAATGTATCCCAGATATTGAACCTGGGTCATGCCAAACGTGCACTTCTCCAAATTGGCACACAACTTGTGTTGTCGCGGTGTTTGGAGGACTTGTCAGATGTGGTGAAGGTGCTCTTCCCAAGTCTTGCTGAAGATCAGAATGTCATCCAAGTACACCACTACAAATGAGTTGGTGAATGGCCGCAAGATGTCGTCCATCATCCTCATGAAGGTTGCGGGAGCATTCGTCAACCCGAAAGGCATGACCCATTAGCCATTCAAAAAGGCCTTCCTTGGCTTTGAAGGTAGTCTTCCACACATCGGAGGGTTCAATTGGTACCTGGTGATACCCGGACTTCGGGTCGATCTTGTGGAAATATTTTGCACCTTGGAGGCTGGTCCGGAAGGTCATCAATCAGTGGGATTGGGTACCTATTCCGAGACGGTGATCTTGTTCGAGCGTAGATAGTCAATACAGAGTCTCCACGTCCCATCCTTCTTCTGTACCAACACGATCGGGTTCCCATAGGGCGATGAACTTGGTCTGATGTGACCTTTCTGCAATAGCTCCTAAATCTGCCTCTTTATTTCATCATTCTCCGGAATAGAGCGCCGATAGATCGGTCCATTGGGTAGCGGCGCACCTGGGGTCAGATCAATCGGGTGCTTGACCTGACAGTGCAGAGGAACCCTTGTGGGTGAGGTGAAGATGTCCCTGTACTCCTCCATAGCCTTATCCATTTGTTGTTGTCGTGCAGAGGAGCCCTGTCTGGAGGTCATGGCCATAGTCTTCTTATTTCCCTGGGGGCGGATCATCAGGAAAATGAATTTCCTGGTTTGGGAAATGAGCTTACTACATTTTTTTGTAGTAACCAAAGAGATAGTTGTAGGAGGTGGTACCTCTAGTATCCTGTACAACTTATTTCCCAAAGTAACAATAACAACACGAGGTCGAGACTCATACACAGCATGACGCTTCCACAAGTATGGTTGTCCTAATAATAAATCAGAAACATCAATAGGAGCAACATCACATAATACCTCATCGTGAAGGGCTTGATGCTATAGGGAAGGTGGCACTTCTTGGAGTGCGCGGAGATCTCGTCCTTGGTGAAGCCACCCAGATGGTGTATGGATGTGGGTGGTTGTGGTCGGAAAGCTAGCACCGCTTCACGACATCTGCTGAAATGAGGTTCTTTTGGCTCCCATTGTCGACAATGAACTATACAGGGGAGCCCTTTACCCACATATGGGAGTGGAAGAGATGTTCCTCCTCCTCTGGATCTTTCGGTTCCTCCTTATGGACCTTTGTAGTGGCAATAGTGGCGTTGGGCTCCACATCAATAATCTGTTTCCCCTTTTCATTCCCCTTTTCAAGTTCTGATTCGGAGTCGGAGCATGCATCTGACTCAGAAGCCCTCATCTCGGCCACTAGCAACTACTTGGCCCGACACTCACTTGTGTTGTGAGTGGAGCTCTTATGGAACTCACACCACGTTCCCGTGTCCTTCTTTGGCTTTGCGGTGCTATTCTTTTCTTGTGGCTTTGACGGGTTGTCTTTAGCCGCCATGCCTTGGCTCTGTCCTTTGTTTTGCGGTTTGAAAGCACCTTTCCCTTGCTTTTGATTCGCAGATCCAAAGTCTCGCTTCTTCTGTTTGAATTTCTGCTCAATCTTGGTAGCATACCGGTATGCCGTACCAAGCGAGGAGATGTCGAGGAGCCCCATTCCTCTCAATGTATCTGGGGTGGGTATTGTACTGTGATACTTTAGCACCAAATGTTTCTCTAATCTTATACCCAACCTTAGTAGGGTATGGAATGTATTCGTCACCTTGTGCACATCTTGGATCCCTTTGTTGTCGCAGTCGTGGTCCATTGTATGTACTTGTCCTCATAGCTCCCCATGGGATAGTATTGTTCCTTGACGGTGTCTCAGAAAGAATTCCAAGTTGGTATGGCCAAGAACAGAGAGGGTTCTGTTTGGTCCTTGTTCTCACAGTAGGTTTCCCACTAGTCCTTAACATGGGGGGTAGCTTTGAGGAGTGCAAAAATAATCTTCTCCCAGTCTGAAAAGAGAAATATCCTTCTAATAGATTCAACCATATATCTACGGTATCTGCATCTATTTGAACTTCAAATATGGGGATGTCAAAATTTACTTGTACCTTAAAAGGAGTCGCACCTCCAGAGTGGCTGCTGGATGCATACGCGCCGCCGGTGGGCAGCCGTTGAAGGATCTGAGCGAAGTTATCCATCATCGCGTTCCTTTGTTTTTTTAGGGCCTCCTCGAGCAATATTTTGATAGGATCTCCTGCTCCCTCATCTTTTTTTTCGTCCCCCATGGGCGTCCGTCGAGGTTTGTGAGGCTGATCTTGCAAAGGTTCCACCAGATCAAGCCCTAGCTCCTTATACCCCAACCTCGTTGGGGACATGCAAAGAAGGATCGAGAAAAGGCACCGCCGTGATACCACCGATCCAGATTATGCAGAATGCAGCGTAATAAACATATAACCATAAATATAGAGATGCAATAGAAATAACACTTCATTTTATTAATATCAAAGAACTGAAATTTGCTTACAGACAGAATGGAAATAAAACTAGCTAGGGCGCTAGTAGCTATCTCTGAGAAGAGATATGGCGGCTACAGGCCTCTGAACTGAGTTACAATGAGGTTCGAGGGCCTATTTATTATTGAGAAACAATGGAGAACTCTAAACATCCAAAAACCTAACCCTAGGAGATGAAGCGCCAAACTATGGGCCCCGTTTGGGTAAATTGGTGTTTCAACTTCCCAGGGACGTAACTTTGGCCTATTATCTCCGTTTGACGCACATGATACATCATTAGAAAGCTCTGTCCGAGGACCACAAATTTTGGGAAGAATTTCATTCCATGAAATTCGTTGGTAAAACAATGCCCAAAAAACGTCGTTTAGGGCCTCAAGGCTTCCTAAGTTCAGGACCCGAAAATCAAGTAAAAACAGAGAAGTTGCGTCGAACCGAAAACCGGGATAATGGTGGGGGCCCATGGAATAGGCGGGTGTCACCACACATCCACCGATCATTGGTTGTTTTCTGTTCATTTCGTTATTGTGTGAAAAGCTTTCAACTCTCTCATAAATAGCTTTCATCGAATGAAATGATATACTGTGGCATATAGAGTGCATTTAGGAGATCTTGAGACATTACATTCGCTAGGGCCTGAAAACTGAAACGTAATTGAAGATGTTTCCAAAACTTACTCAATTTACACTAAGCGTGGCAACGCTGAAATCTAACGAAACAGCATTTATATCTAGCTAGAGACAAACCCAAATGAAACCTAGAAATGTCACATTGCCTCTTGGCCTTAGTTGATGCTAGGCACGGACTTGTGCTCCCCTGTATTTCATCATGTATATAAAGGAGACCCCACTAGGTTTCCTATCCTTTATCCAGAGCTGGAGCTTCTGGTCACTCTATACTCCGTGATACAACGGACACAAGATCTGGGGAGACTGGCCCGCACGTACGCAAGTCCTTGCTGATTTTCATTTTGAAACCAAGGTGGCACGTAAACATTTGCTATTTGGTACACCCTTTGCCTAGTATTCCTGAGTAGTCATTTGATCTTTTCTGACTCTTTAAATTTGAAAGGATCATCAAGCGCTTGTCCTTTCACGCTTGCTTCAAAACTGAAAGAGATAGAGTCACCTTTTCAACTATTTCTCGACTCTTAAAACGTGAAACAGTGAAGTTTCTAAGTTTCAATGTGGTAAAACAAAACACCCGCGATCACACACCCTGTTAGATTTTGCTTGTTGGCCGTTTGATTGTGTGTCTTGACTCTTTTTCAGCCCGTGTGTGTGTTTGATCTTCTCCTCTTGTCGTTACTAACATAGTGGTGGAACCTTCTGTTTCGTCTACTGATAGTCCATATATGGACGATTCATCAGAGGCTTCCGAACCCTCTGTTGAACCTCAGCAACCCATTGTTTCCGAGTTTCCTGACAGGGGACTGGTTCTTGCTGAGCAACCCTTTGGGGGACTAGTTGAGTTCAATTGGCCCTTTTCCGACCCTTGGTCTGAGTTAAGAGTAGGGGCAGATTTCCTTTCTCTTACATCGAGTTTGCCTTTTATAGCTGCTGTCTTTCCTCCTAGTCCTCGCCGTCTATTACGAGATCTAGCGGTAGGCTCAAACATGAGTGAATCTAGCAAGGAAATCCCCACGTCTGGTGAAGATTACCAGTTATTTCCTCGGAGATTATTTCCAAGAGACAACCCTGAACCGGTTGTTATGTCATCACCCGGTCCCTCATTACCAGCAGGGTATAGATCCCGGGGTCAGATTATTGCCGTCGCAGCTTCTATGGGGGTATCAGCTCCTTCTACGAGGCCGGTGGTTCCTTCATTGGGGATGTCTCCTCAGACACCCGTCACATCGTCCCCTCAAGTCACCTCTGTACCCGTTCGACCCACTATCTGTGTGGTCACGTCTGCACCCGCTGTCACGGCACACTCTGCGAGGGCTGTGCCGCCTCCTGAAGACGTCTATATAGCGACTGCTATGCTGGAGAAAATTTCTCCGGAGGAGTATCGGTTGTCCTTACAACAACCGAACCCCGAGGTCGGACAATCCTCTCAGGACCCCAACCGCTCGTATTTTTCGCATTATGCACAGGATGGTACACCCGTGTACGCTTTTCCAAATCAGTACGATGAGCACGAGAATATGTTACGTTTACCCGCTCCAGAAGCTCACCTTCATGCTCAAGGTTTACCGTATAGCCAGGCTGGGCCGCCTTATAACCCGTAAGGGCAACCTTTCCAAGGCCAACCTTCGGGCCAACCTGGCTATCCTTATGACCCGCAGGGCCAACCCATCCAAGGCTATCCTGCAGGCCAGCAAGGGCCGTTATACAGTCCGCAAGGATAGTATTAAAACCCTTCTGGTCAACCCGTGCAGCCTCAGCTGGGATACCAACCGGGGCCGGTCTAAGGTCCTAGGGGGCAAGTCCAACCTTCTCAACCCATGCAACCTCAGTATCCTGTTAATCCAAACGTTGCACACTAGCCAGGACCATCTTATGGTCTTGCTGCAGGTGAAACTGGTTACCAACCACCACCTGGCTCCATTCCTCCACGGGGACAATCGGTCTATCCGGCACAACCTGGTGTACCTCCACCAGGCCAACCGGTCTATCCGGCGCAACTTGGTGTTCCACCTCCAGGCCAACCGGTTCATTCGGTGCAACCTGGTGCCTCTCAATAGCCAGGTCAACCTGCGTAACTGGAACAACCTGTTCACCCGGGTCAACCTGTTAACCCAGGGCAGCCCGCTTAGCCAGGTCAGCCTGCTCAACCAGGCCAGCCTCCACATCCTATTAACCCTGCACAACAGCCGACTTATTCGATGCCGCAGCCAAATCAACCGCTGCACCCTAATTATCAGGCCCCACAGGGTTCCACCTATCAGCACCCAACTCAACCTCAAGGCGGCTACTATTCTCATGGTCAATACCGACCGAATTATAGCTAGCCCCAAGGTTCTAACTATCATCCTCAACAACCTGGCTACACCTATACTCAGCAGCCAAATCCAAATGCTGCTTACGCAAGGCCGACTCATAATCAGGTTCCATACTCTGGTTATCAACCCCCGTATGCTAGTTACTAGCAACTGAATCAGGCTGGTTATACCACCTATACCCCCTACGGTCAGAATCCTATTGGAAATAACCCATGGGGGGGGCAAGGATATTCCCAACCAGCGTGGAGTACAGGTACTGGTCCTTATCCAGGGCCAGGTATGTCGTCCAATCCGCCATTGCCGTTTCTGGCTACCTTGGAGTTACCGGATGTTTCGAAATTAACCAATGATCTAATTTTGCACAATCCTTATTGGCCTCTGGTTCCTACCAAGGTGCCCGGTGATTGCCCCAAGTTTGAGGGTAAAGCTGGGGAGGACCCCCAAGCTCATGTGATGACTTACCATCTTTGGTGTTCGTCCAACTCTTGGGTTGATGATTCCATTCGTCTGCGCCTCTTCCAGCGCACTTTGACTGGTGCTGCCGCTAAGTGGTATATTGAATTATCCCGTGGCATCTTTCAAGATTTCAATACGTTAGCCATGGCTTTTCTGACTCATTTTCAGTTACCGGTTCGCTATGAAGCCGGGACGCACCTCCTGACTTCTTTGAAGCAGGACAAAGCCACCCACATTTCTGATCACATTCATGAGTGGCGACGTCATCGTAGACTGATCAAGTTTCATATACCTAATCAGATACTAACTCATTGGTTCACCACCTCCTTCGTTAACAAAATCACCCAGGATATTGCTATGGGAGCGTGTGTGACTGAAGAAAAAGCCATAGCACATGCTCAATATCTGGATCTGGTATATTCACAATCCGGCACGCTGTATGATATTTTTCCTGATGCTCCACGGTCTGGAACCTCTAAAGCTCCACCTACCCCAGCGGTGGATGGTGTAATTGGTTCTGTGTCTCAGAATTCGAAGAAATATTCGAATGGGAAGCAGAAGTCCAACCCATCCAACAATTATGCTCCTCCCGCCCCTCCCGATTCTGGCAAAACTGCGGAGGTCAACGCCGTTCAGGCCAATCCTACGGAAAAGACCTCCAAAGGAAAGAAGAAGGGCAAAGGTAAATCCAAATCCAACACCCCAAAGCCAGAGTCCAAACCTCGTACTGAGGACGGTTCCCAACGCAAACCAAAGTACCCCTGCCTCATTTGTGAAGGAGATCATTATAATAAGGATTTTCCTCGACGATCTGAAGTTAGTAAACTTCTAAAAGGCTCCAAAGGGACTTTGGCAGTTCTTAAAGAACCGTTCCCGTCTCAGCAGACCCAGATGGTTGAACAACCCTCACCATCTGCACCATTTGGGTCCCAAGTCTTTATGATGAATGGCGCTGCACCTATCTCTATCGCTACGCGTTCGAAGGATTACAATGAATCACATCAGGCACTGGGGAAGGCAGTTGCGGATGGTCCACCTCCCCCACCTGTCTCCGGTTCATTGGAAATTGAGAAGCCTACTGCTGAACCCGTTGTGAGGCCACCTTCTAAAGGTGTTCTGCGAAAGTCTTCCTACAATCCAAATGCCCGTGCCGCTCAGCACTATAATATTGTTGAGGATCTGGCACAGGTGCCTTCTGCCATGTCTACTTTGGAAGTTCTTCAAAGTTTTCCTTCGCAACGAAAAGCTTTATTATCTGCAATTGGTGGAATCGATCCCGCCGATTCTAGTCTTCTCACCTTTGACTTAGAAAATTTCACCCCCCGACTTCCACATCAGATTGCTCTTGTTATTCAAGTCGGGATCAACAGTGTTAACATTCATAGGGCCATCGTGGATGAAGGTGCCTCTACCTGTGTCATGTCGTCCGCCTGCTGGAAGGCCATTGGCTCTCCGGCCCTCTCATCGTCTCCCAATGCCCTAGAGGCATTCGATGGTCGGGAATCCAAACCCCTGGGTGTTCTCGAAAGTCTAGCGATTAATTTACAGGGGATGACAGTCAACATAGAAGTAGAAGTGGTTGACGCCAAGCTTAACTACAATATACTTCTCGGCCGCAGCTGGACTCATGCCATGCTATGCGTGCCGTCCACCCTCTTTCGACTTCTTAAGTTCCCTCATGAGGGCAAAATCGTTACGGTGGATCAGTTGTCTTTCTTCACCTCCACCTTCGAGAACAACGTTCCGTACATGGATCAGATTCCAAATCCCCCTGACAGTGTGGGACCCGGTCTCTTCAAAGACCCCGTCCTCATAGGTATTTTTCCCGCACCGCCACCGCACACCGCTCAAGTTAATATGATCTCTAGGTCTGACGAGCCATGGCTCATCCCTACGCCTGAGCAGGTGATTGATTTTGGAGAATCGATGCCCTTAACTCCAGTAGAGATTAGCTACTGTGAAATTGTTTTCGCATCTGATCCTCCACTGCCTCAACATGCTCCTTCGAGCATGGCTTTAGACATCTATTCTCAGTCCCCCTGGCTTGGCAAGGCCGACTCGCCAGATCCTCTTAAAGATATTTTTCCTTCCGATGAGGCCATTATTGAAACCATGTCTCTTGAGGATCTGCCTTGGAGTGATGGACATCATTGTTCCTCCTTCATGCCTAGCTTGGGGGCAATGTCAGTTTGTCTAGAGCGTTTTGCATCTCAGGTTCCCACTCCACCTCTCCAGACGCCCATATTGACACATGAGGTGCTTTCAGAGGGAAACCTGGGCAACATCACTCAAACTATTCCGATCGACATCTCCGTTAAACCGGGGATAGTTGAGAACATACACGTGGGAGTGACTTGTTCTCCTGATGAGATACGAGTCTATACTGATATTTTTCGAGAATTTAGAGACGTGTTCGCTTGGTCCTATGAGGAAATTCCCAGGATTGATCCCAACATAGTAGTGCACGAGATTCCTACATATCCTGGTGCGAAACCCGTGCGCCAACGCCTACGCCCGGTGCATCCTCGCAAAGCCGCTACCATTAAAGTAGAAGTTGAAAAACTTCTGAACGCGGGCTTTATTTACCCGATTCCCCTCACAGAATGGGTCTCCAACATTGTCCCTGTAGTTAAGAAACATGGTACTATCAGAGTTTGTGTTGATTATCGAGATATTAATCAGGCCTGTCCTAAGGACAACTATCTTACTCCCTTCATAGATCAAATCATTGATGAATGTGCTGGGAGTGAGATCTATTCCATGATGGACGGCTTTTCCTGGTACAATAAGATAAACATTCTACCTGCTGATCAACACAAGACTGCATTCATCTGTCCGTGGGGTACTTTTGCTTATAAAAAGCTCCCGTTCGGCTTGAAGAATGCTGGAGCTACTTTTCAGCGCACTGTGTCTTATGCGTTCCATGACATACGTCATATCGTTCAGCCTTATCTGGACGATTTTTCAGCTCACTCAGCTCGGCGAGAGGACCACCCAGAACACCTCCGCCAGATTTTCCTTCGCTGTCGACGCTATAACATCCGGCTCAATCCTCATAAATGCGTCTTTTGCATGGATTCTGGCCGTCTTTTGGGGTTCATAGTCTCCAAGGATGGAATTCACCTCGATCCCTTAAAGGTCAAGGCCATTGTCAATATCCCATCACCTTCTTCGTTATATCAATTGCAGAGTCTGCAGGGAAAAGCTAATTTCCTACGGCGCTGTATACCAAACTACGCGGAAGTGGCCAAAGGATTCACGCGTCTTCTAAAGCAGAACATTCCCTTCCATTGGGACGATATTGCTCAAGAATCCTTTGAGAAGCTTAAGACATTACTTGTTAATGCTCCGTTGCTTCGACCCCCCAACTATCACCGTGATTTCACTTTATACTTGGCTGCCGCGTTTAGCACCATAGCTATGGTTCTGGTGCAGGATGACGACGATGGCAACGAACACATTGTTTACTATCTATCACGAAATCTTCTCGACACTGAAACGCGTTACGCTCACATAGAGAAGCTAGCTTTAGCAGCTGTACAAGCTGTGCAACGTTTCCGCCACTACATCCTGCTGCGTACCGTAATCGTGGTTTCAGATTTCAACCCCATGACATATATTCTCTCTCGACAATTACTGGGGGGAAAATACTCCAAATGGATTGTTATCCTGCAGGAGTTCGACCTAGAGTTTACTACTGCTAAGTTGACCAAATCACTGGTTTTTGCAGATCTCATTTGCTCCCTCCCTACAAACTCCACTCCCTCTCATTCTGAAGAACATATTATAGACGAATCCCTCTTCCTTATCAGCACCCGTGACCCGTAGTATGGCGATATTATTGTGTATCTTCAGACGTCAACTTTCCAGTCTGAGTTGAACAAGGATGCCCGACGTCGGATTAGGCATCAGTCCCAACCCTACCGCATTGTAGAGGATACACTATACCGGGTTGGAGTAGATTCGGTGCTCCGTCGGTGTTTGACACTGGAAGAGGCTGAAATTTTTTTGAATGACTGTCACAGTGGCGCCTGTGGCGGTCACATGTCTGGGTATGCCACCGCCCAGGAGATTCTGCGTGCGGGTTATTTCTGGCCGTCAATCTTCAAAGATTGTATTGTCGCAGTCCGCAAATGTCACGCATGCCAGGTTTTTCAGCGCAAGATGCGCGCACCACCTCTCCCTATGCATCCTGTTATTACCGTCGGCCCTTTCGCAAAATGGGGCGTAGATTTCATGACGTGTAACCCTCATTCGGCCGGGGGGCATGCATATATAATCGTCGCCGTGGACTACTTTACGAAGTGGGCCGAAGCGATGCCTACACTAGCTGCCGACGGTAAGACAGTGGCTCAATTCATCTTCAACCACATTATTGCACGTTTCGGGGTCCCTCAGGCCATTGTAACCGATCATGGTACTCACTTTCGAGATTATATGATGGCCGAGCTGACATCAAGATTGGGCTTACGACACAATAGCTCAACGCCATATTATCCCCAGGAAAATGGCCAGGTTGAGGCAGTGAACAAGGTTTTAGTCACAATGCTTCAACGAACAGTTGGAATCCATAAGTCCAATTGGCACCTCCAATTGTTCTCAGCTCTATGGGCCTACTGGACGTCACAAAGAGTGCAACTGGATTCACACCATTCCAACTGGTGTATGGTCTGGAAGCAACTCTTCCAGTTGAGTGCAAAATTCCTTCGTTGAAATTAGCTGTGGAACTTTTACCGGACACTTCTCCTCAAGAATAGCGTCTCTTATACTTGGGACGGTTGGATGAAAACCGTCGCTTGGCTGCTTTAGTCATCGAGGCACAAAAGAAGCGGGTCAAAGCTCACTTTGATCAATCTGTATCTCCACGTTCCTTTGTTGAAGGAGACCTTGTCCTCCTATACGACCAAGCGCACAATAAACTTGGAGCAGGAAAGTTCCAACCCATGTGGCATGGGCCCTACATAGTAAAACGAGTATTGAAAAATGGGGCTTATGAGCTCATTGATTATGAAGGAGTTCCATTTGGCGCAGCCTAGAAATGGGCTGTACCTAAAAAAATACTACGCTTGAAGTTATTTTTGGTTTTGTGTCTGTACATAGGTGTGTATTTTCATTTGTGTGCATGTTTGGTGTGGTGTGCATGTAAGCATTTTTCTGCTGATCGGGTCTTCCTGATTGTGTAGATGTCTATTACTCCATTTGTGGGTTTCGCGGATGGTGCCTCTCGCAGTACCAGGAATCTGTCTTCGGCAGCCTGGGTAATCTATGATCCTGCTGGTGAGTTGGTTAACCTGTAAGGTGTGTGTCTGGGTCCTGCTACAAATAATATCACGAAATATAGTGTTGTATTGGAATTATTAACCGAGGCTGTAGACCTCGGCATTCGTGAATTACTTGTGTATCTAGACTCACAACTTGTAGTTTTACATCTCAATGGTCACTATTCAGTAAGAAATCCATCCATTTTACGTCTGTATCTATGTATTTGTTTATTGGAGAGAAATTTTGATTATATCACATATCAACACATACCCAGGCATATGAATACATTAATAGATGCATAAGCTAATATGGTTTTAGATAGACATTTGCGTAATTTATAAACAAAACATCATCACATGTGAAGAGATCCATCTAGAAATAGGTATGTGTGTATATATATATATATATATATATCGAAATGTTTACATAGTGTGCATTACATAAATAAAAAATATACATGTTCGTCTTAATACAGCCGGAGAAGACATGTCTCTCAAAAAATATGCATGACAAAAGCCCTAATGTCTAATCTGCATGGTGCTCATGATAACAAGTCACGGCACGCACAAAGCGTCTCAACAGTCGGTGGAGGCGACTAGGCACCCCTATAGTGTGTCGCTGGTATGCTAGCGGAACATCTGCTAGCCGTGCATAGTCCGAGATCCCCTGGGCAATGCCCTCCAGGTTTTGAATCAATTCACCTCCCTCGCCACCCTCCGCCTGAGGGTCATGTTCGACATGGGTTCTCCGCGCGATGGGCGACATGCCCGCGGGCCTTTCTGGGCCGACATCTGCATACGCATAACAACTGTCATTAGAACGAACATGTATTACCCAAAAAATCATAAATACAAAAATCAAAAAGAGAGTATCATACCCAACTCCTCATCCCACTCATCTCCCTCTGGGAGTTGAAGATCGGGATCTCCGGTGAAATCGGTCCCAGCATAGGGCCAATCCTCGACCACAATCAACTGCCGTCGTAACCACACAAAAAACTCGGGTCTCCAGGACATCTGTTGACCCCCTCCTGACCTGGGCATGAGTGCTGCCCAGCGAGCCATCCTCGGCTCTCGTGGTATCGGCTCAGCGACTATGGCCCCTTGGCCCTAGAAGATAGGTAGTCGTTCCAAGATGAACGACACCAGAATGGAACCGTAGCCGAACTGTTTTAGTTTGGCTTGTTTGCATTTCGTCAGCTGCCTCTTGATGTTGACTGTTACTGCAGTGGCCCGATCAAACAATGTGGGGCTCATACACTCAGAGGCTAGAAGGAGTTGGGCTTTGGTGGCTTCATGCGGGGCCTGCGATCCTGTAGCCCGCGTAATGGTGTGTAGCACTACTCTGAGTGCTAGATCCTCGACAGTGTGAATGTCTACCTTTTCGCTTCCTGATCCGGTTCGTGCCCTTGGGCACACCCTCGCCATTACCTGCTCCATCTTTTCACCAGATGGTCTACTCCCAGTCAATATGGGCACTGGACCTCTACGCGACAGTTCAGTTATGAAATATATGTCAGAAACCTCAAGTTCTAATACTTGGTCCCGCAGCTTGAACACTTGTTCGTTTTCGTCCCATATGCTGATCAAGTATTGCAGGAGCTCCGGTTGAGCTCGTAAGCAAGGTGTCAGGAAGAACTTTTTAAGCCCACGGTTCTTGAGGGAACTCATACAGGTCTCATTCTCCATGGCCTGTTCATCCTCTTCCCTGTGCTCCCTCTCTTTCCATTCGATCACCATTGTACTCGGTTGCCTGCATCAACATGGTCAAAAACCCTTGATTAGATCTCTGTTATGCTTGAAATTTCATGTAAATCACTAGTTGTTTGGAAATTTGAAATGGAAAACTGCGTTGCGCCATTGGCGCGGGTCCGTGCCCGATACCCGCGCCAATGGGCGGAGCCCTAAAATTTTAAAAAATTCTCCATAGAAGTCTAATGAACAATGGAAATCTATAAAAAATGGAGTACAGGGAAGCGCCTCTTACCTGGAACAAATGGGAATCTGAATAGTAGCCTGGATCAGTTGCAATCGTCGTCAGAAGTTCGCACACAAACAGACCACTGTTGCTCTCCTATGAGGTAAATAGTAAAAGTAATTTTGTTTTTACCATTTGAGTCTTATTTATAAATTTTTGAAATCTATTTAAGTTTTAAAAGTCATTAATGTATTTTATCGAAAATGGATTTTACACTTGCCCTTGTGTGCAGCAACAGGTTTTTACGCGACTTAAACGGTGAAACGAGTTGTATTTTATACTTTTTTGGACTCGGTAAAAACATGAAAAAGTCATTTTGGAGTCATCTTTCAGCGCTTTTTTGACTCTCTAAACATGAAAAGATTGCCGAGGCCCTTGTCGTTTCGATCTCTTTAAAATGGCTGCGAAACGACATCTACCCAGTATACGTTTACCCCTTTTTTGGGCTGGGATAGATTATTTACGAAAAAGGAATACCCTAGCCTATCGCGACTAGGAGGTTTTCTCAGACATAGTTTTCTACCTTTTCGATTTGAGGAATCTATTAATAAAAGAGACCATTGAGTTTACTTTCCAAATTATTTTTTCAAACTCTAAACATGAAAGACGCTTCGAGTTCTTCCTTCACGTACTCGTTAAACCTCGATGACATTGGATTCAACAATGACGTTATTCGAGTTCCTCCTTCCTAGGGCTCGTTAAATGTACTAGGATGGATTCGCCCGAAGGGCGGACTTATATGACAAGCATATGCTATCCCCTTCAAGCTTGTTATAAAAATAATTGGGGTACTCGCCAGAAATGGTGGGGAAAAATGGAACCAGAATCATTATCGTGTCGGCAGTATGTCGCTCTTGAACATGGCACTTGTCTGCATTCGTGTCGGGTTGGGGACATCTCATCTCGTATTTCACTTGCCTTCATGGGTTTGGGTAATCCCTTTTGACCTCTCATTTTCTCTTTGTCTCGTCACTATGACCTCTGATCTTTTGGCGTCAAATACTGCCAAACTCACTGTCGTGTCGTTTATATGTTCAAGAGAGGTTGACCTCCGCAAGTACCAACCTTCCTCTGATTCTCATCTGATCGTGATTCACAAAAACACTATGTTCCTCTGTCTCACGTCTATGATGTGGGAAACACTATGGCCCACCTTCGATCAGGGTCACTTCCTCTCGACTTCAGCTCATTATCTAGGAAGCTGATCTAGAAACTCCCTTCTGGTGCCTTGGAGCCTGCATGCCTCAATGGCAGGTTCTTCGCATTCGACGTGAGGTTTCCATCATAGGCCTCCGATCGAGTGATTCTATGGGTGTTCGACGCCAACTCATTGATTCACATGCCGTAGATTGTACCTGTAGTACCTTGAGGGCCATTGTCATTATTGGTGGTACCTCTCGCGTTTGTTAAAAACTTTCATCATTGGCTGGTAATCAGACGATGTTATTGCATGTTTGACTTCAGCTCACTTATTCGCATGCTTGAACTTGTACTTTTTTCGGGTCAAGATGGAGCGCAAGACCCTAGATTGTGTCTGTTGTAATCTAGGCTGCATTTTGTGGGTTATTATAATTATTTACATGACTCACTTACTGGATGGCTGCGACCATACCTGAGTCTATTTATCGATCCTCACTAGATGGTTGCGTCCATGCCTTGGATCTGGATTATTGTATACTCTGTTATGGATGGCTGCACCCATACCACATATATATCATGTATTTGAGACATCAGTTGTACTTCTTCACGCAGGTTTTCCGACGGCGGAGTTTTCAATTGGACACTTTCTCGTAAAGCATTTCACCCCTCTCTCTCGTTCGGGCCTCATACTTTAGAGGGCATCTGTTACACAGCAATTTGTCACCGTCCCTACCATTCCACGTCTCGCACATTGGAGGGCTTATTTTGTGACCTGTGAGCAGTGATATAACTTGAAAATACTTTCATGGCATTCCCCTGAACATGTACTTTCATCCCCCTGAAGACATCTCCTGCTGAAAAAACCTAAAAACACCCCTTTTTGCATTGGCATGGGCAGCCAGTTTAGTACCCGTGCCAATGGGGAAAATCCTTTAAAGAGGTCGCGCCAATTGGCACTCTGTCCCAGAGTCGCACTCGCGCCAGCCAATTTAAGGAATGTTTTTTAAAAATAAATGGCAGAAGTTTCGTCCTAACTGATCCAGGAACTGATATCTATCTTGAGTTAGGAGGTTTGGCTACGGATTTCCATAGAGAGGAAGTGGTTTACCACCTCTCATGGAAGCTTCCTTGATGATAGGGCCAATCCCATGATTATAGGGATCCCAACTCCCCTTCCTCCATCTATAAAAGCTTGCTCATCTCATTTGCAAGCTAGTCTTCAAGTTCCCAAATTCCCAAGAGCCTTATGCTGCAAGAGCCTTGATTATTCCCCTAAGGCCAAATTCAAGCAAGGAGACTATTGTCAAGATCCGAAGAGAGAGGTTTTTCCCATCCTTGACAGGATTTTCGAGACGTGTTCTACTGGCGACCCTCCGAAGGAGAATTCAGCGTCAGAACTTGGTTGTAATTTTCCTTTGATTGATTAATAATAAATGACTATTGGTTATGGTTCCACTCTTGTTGTTGTTTATAATGATGATTTATGTCCTTTCTGACTGACATATAGTTGCATCTACTGAATTTTACACTTGCGTTTGTTCTGTTTCTCGCGTGTGCAGGTGTCCTATCACGGAGATCGTGGGGATCGTGATCTGCCAAAGCTAAGAAACGAGAGCGCTACCTCTTCTACAAGCAACAACGTTGGATTCCAGGTAAGCCTCCATCGCTGAGTTGGTTTATTTGCAATTAGGAACCTACACTGTAGCGTGAACGATTGTTGCTAGACCCAGTCTAGGCTAGCAGGGATGGCCTCTGTCCGCAGAGGGGATTTACCTCCACAACAACAATGAAAACCATGTTGAAAAAAATATGATATTATTTTTCACTCATTGCCATAAATAGGGTCATCTTGTAGACAAGTGTTGGATTTTGTATCCAACAAGTCATCCATGACATTTGAAGAAGGCAGAGAGAGAGATTGACGAGAATGGGAAAGAGGATGCCATAATTGATGTGGGTCAGGATGATTCACATGATGAAGTGCAGATGAAAGAAGCTCCATTGAAGTGATTTAGAAATAGATGGTTAGATTTCTTAACGAATTAAGGCCTTGCATTTCTTTTGATAATTGATGCAAATCTTGCTTTATTGATGCATTTATTTGCCAATTGAATGTATTTATTTTCTCTTGAAATTATGTTTCATATTGCACGAAGCAAGATGTTGGAAAAGTAGAGTTATGTTGACTCACTTGGATGCAACAAAGATGGCAATTTGTAGTTTTGATTTGCATGTGAATGCATTTATTTTTTCTCTAGAATGCATGTTGCATGTTTACGCCAGGAAGGTGTTTGAAAGTGGAGTATGTTGACTGACTTTGTTGTGGAATATTTAGTCATTTTAGCTCTTTAAGTACTTGTACATACAAATTGGATTCGTGTACTTGTGATTGTACTTCCAAGAGGGTTAAGCATTGTACACATGCATGAGTGATCGACTTGTGTTGTTTGATTGATTTGTTTATCATGAATGTTTTTCAACTTGAGAATGTTGATCATTTGCACATGCATGAGTCTCGACTTATGTTGGTCGATTGCGTGTTACATGTATGTCTTATCGACTTGGAAGAGTTGATTTAGTATCCAAGGATGAAAGCGAGATGTTGACGAATTGTTTCACGAGATGTGGAATTTTTGTTGTTTTGGGAAAAGAATTGTCATAGTGTTATACATGCTTTTGTCTAACTTGAGAGTCAATTGTTTGAAGAGGCATGTTTTTTCGACTTGTGTTTGGTTGATGGGTTTGTACACCAATATGTATGAGTGCATGGCAATGTTCATAGGATGTGGCATTTGTTGCTTTGAATGAGAAAAATGAAGAGGTCTTCAAGTTGTGTTTCTTGCATGCTGTGTTTTTCAAGTTAATGGTTTTGATTGTGACAAGATGTATTGGGAAAAAAGAAGGTCCACTCTTGAGCAAGAGGCTCATGATTAGCCTTCATTCTCAAATCATGGCATGAGAAACATGTCAATATTTGAGGATGATGGAATAAAAAATCGGAAAGTGGACAAGATTCCAAAAATATTGCAGCCAAAACAACATCCATTATAGACCATTTGATGTGTTGACACCAAGAAGCGAAAGAGATGGCGAATGCATTCTTCCAAATGTGGAATTTGGTACCATGGAGGTAAAAAGAATGGTCATTTATTTTCTTGTGATTACTAATATTGGAACTCATTGATGTAGTTCACTCAGATAGGCTTAACTTGGAAAATTGGTTTCCAAGGAGAAGCTTGCATCGAATGCAGGTGTGTGCAAAGGAGGAACATGATTCTCAGTGGGAAGGCCATCAGTAAGCTTTCCAAGCACCGAGGGATTGCTTTGGTACAACAATGTGTTTAATCTGTCAGCAAGCAGTCAACAAGTGTTGGATTGGGTCAATAGAAAAAGGAGGACATTGGTTGAAGTGCCAAGCCATTTGTAAGGCAAGGCATGTCAGTCAACCTAAGTGGTTTTCATGGAGATTTTTCCAAGTAGAATCAAGTTGATAGAACTTGGAAAATATAAGAGGATTAAAATATCATCAGATAACCAGCTTTTGTGGATCCAAAAGCCTTTTAGTGAGAAGGAGTGATAAAAAATTGAATTGGGGGAAAAAATTTGCTAAAAAATTAAATTTATCAGAATCACTCAGAACCTGAATGACCGGATAGGTCTCGTCTTCCTAATTCTGGCGCACTTTGTTTCACTCAAAACAGAGTCCGTATGAGAAAGTTAGAGTGATTTGTTCGATTGCACAAACAAGCAAATTTTGGTGACAGGGATGTTGACTAGGCATCCATACAACCTAGTTAGAAAAAGGAATATTCCTAAAATATTCCCCCCAGGTGGACCAATGAACTAATGATTAGTGTCATTACCGGATTGGTTGGTGATTTGTTGCAATTCGATTGGTTTGAGTCGGACCAATGATGTGCTGACATGTGGCTAGCTCGGAGGCCGCCACATGCCCCTCCAAGGTCAAAATTTGGCTATGTATGGTCGAAATGAAATTTTATATGGTCGATTTTTTTTTTATATGGTGGATGGGCAGAGGTCGGGTTCGACCTCGCGACCTCCCCCACACAAACAACACAGCATACCAAGTCCGCTATACCATGTTTCTTATAATACATGGCAATTGAATTGTATTTGATATAAAATATGGTTCACAACGAGGGTAAATAGGGCCAGCCCTCGGTCCATAGGACTACCTCCCATGACCACAACAGAATGCTCCAACCAAATGGCAGAGTTTAACCATTAAATGCGGGTTATTTAACCCTTAATCACATTTTAGATGCATTAATCCATCATTAATTAAAGATTATGCTAAGAGCACTTAATTAGAGCCTACATCACAGTTAATCCACGCTTATCCAGAGTTCGCTAATTTCGGAAGGAACTCCATATTTAGTGGAGTTAACTGGAGTTGCTCCAGTTTTGGAGGAGTTTTCCTAGGAGAAACTGAAGAAGACATAAATTGAGCATTATTCGACCAAATTGGGCTCAGAAAGAGTCTATCCTAGCATATTTGGATGCTCTGAGAAGTTTGGTGTAGGTTTCAGAGGCAAAGGAGCACTTTTGTAAGTGATTTTTCCACTTTTAAGATTAAATATGCCAAGGGCCACTAGGAGAGGAGGTCACATTTGCTTCACCTAAATACCATTTGCAGAGCTAGAAGAGGTTGCACAAGGGTTTTTGGGTCTTCTGAATCCATTGGAGTAGGTTGGGAATCCATTGGAGAACTGTAGGTGCATGTAATCAGAGAATTCACCATTAATCCAAAGAGGTCCAGGCCATTGAAGCATGTCCAAGGAGATGTAGCCCAGGAGGGGTGAACTTGTTTATCAACTTTGTGTAATGTGTTTACTGTGTATCTTAGTCTTTGAAATTTACTTGTTTTTCATGTGTTTTTAAAGCTAATTTACTTAATGAATTTCTCATAAAAGACACACAAATTTGACACATAAACCCTCTCATAAACTGGCTATTTGAGATGATCCTTAAGCACACTTTTATTTTATACCGATGAGGAAGCTAGCACAAAAAAACTATTTTGTCCATATTCAGATCAATAAAAGGAAAGGAGCATAGAGTAGTTGATGCACTCAAAAGGAGGGTGCAAATAAACCATTTAGCAACCGCGAGTTCCTATGGAACTGATCTTGAAGAAAGGACCATAAATTTTGGATAGTGGGATGAAAAATATCAACAATTGAAAGAGAAATTGCAGCAAGCATGTGAAGGTGCAAAAGATAAGGAGCACTACCTTACAAATGATGGGATGATCAGATTCAAAAATAGAATCTATGTGCCAAATGAAAATGGTTTAAAGAAATTCATACTAAAGGAGTTTCATGCAAATCCATACTCTAGTCACCCAAGTTATCAAGAGACTCTTACAACCACCAACAAATTCTATTTTTGGCTTGATCTGAAAAAGGAGTTGGTAGATTTCATCTCCAAGTGCATACAATTGTTAAGTATATATATGGGTTTTTGTAATTTTAATTTCCATTTATTTATTTTATATTTTCAAACAAATATTATTTAGCTCTCTTAGTTTGTAATTAAAATTAAAATTATATCAATATTTATAAATAGATATCAATTACTAATTTAATTTCTAAATTTTAAAAGTAATATTTTTTTTAATAAATAATAAAACAATAACGATAAAATAAATTATACTATACAATTGATATATAATCATTTCAAAAGATATAGGAATTAGATTATTTTCTCTATATTAAATAAAAAATGATACATAATATGGTACATATTTTTTTCTATCCCCATTGAAAAAAGTTCTTCAATCTTACTCTTTTTCTCTTTCTTTTTTAACATTATGTCATATTCTTGGAGAAGGTCCATGCTAATAGATAAAAAATAAAAAATAAAATGAATAATACACTATTCAAGGGAGAAATCAAATGTCTAAGATTAAAAGGTGTGTCAATTCCATTTTAGAATCGAAGTGATCGAATTTATTTATTCTCTTAATTTGAGTAAATGAGGCTTCAATTTTATTGACCACTCTCATCAGATTTTCATTATTTTATATATCCACCACATAGGGTGTTGTTTGCTCATCCTACATTTTGGGGAATCCATTTACATCCTTCTCTAAATCTAAAATCTATTGATTTTTTCACTTAATTCCTTTTCACATCTGATATAATTTCTTAAATGACTTCCATCTTTTAGATTTTATTTTTATAATCTTTTTCACAAATAAGCTCGCACTTGAGGACATGTACTTTACGAATGTCCTATTTATTGACACATCCAACACCATAATTAATTTTCATAATCCAATTCTCATGTCCAAATGGATCCTTTCCTTTAGTAAGCCCTTATTGTAGTAGGTCTCCATATAAAATGGGCATATGTAAATATCCCATTCATTTTATATGTAAATATCCCATTCATGCTTTTAAATAAGGGTGGGTTCTATTCTATTGAGATTAATAACAAAATGTACACATTAACAATAAAACCAAAGAGTCTAAGGCAAGACTATTCTATGCCAAAAGTTCAAAAATACAAAAAATATGTTGACTTGCTCTTAGGGAAACTTGTTTAGATTTAATGACTAAGTCATTAGATAACAATTTAGATTCAAAAAAGATATTCTAATAGTCCTCTAGAAGAGAAACTAGATTCAACATAACAAGAAAGCGCTGACATGACTGAAAATGAAGATATCATAATTAAAAATCACGGTGGAGTAAGTTGGGGTTTAGACCAAGCATTCCCAACAAAATTCCCTTGGGGCCATACAAACAGACAAAAGAATCAACACTCAACTACTAGATTTTGCCCAAACGATCCAACGTCTAGTCAAAGACCTTCCCAAATAATGCATGACTTTCCTTAGTGAGGTTAGACTTATTTGATGCCCATCAATGAGTGTTGGAAGACAAATTCAATAAATGAATTGCTTTCCTATAAAATCCATTATAGTAGTTGAGGACATGATTGTTGAGGATATGATTTGCATGAGTGTTAGCTATATTATTTGAACAAGTTATCGTTCCCTACAAATCCATCTCTTACGCAGTTATATCCTTGCCATAAACCTCCTCCATCAAATGCATGTTGAGCTTATCATAGATCAACCAACATGTGGTAGGTTGTATGGTCGGGTAACCTTGCACATGTGATGTATGGTTCCATTAAATTAAGATTACCACATTAGATTCACAATATGAAAGGAGGTTAACTACCCTCAAAAACTAATATCTTTTATAAGTTCTCTATCACATCCATAATGAGTAAATAATTAGTTTTTTCAAATAATATGATTCCTAATTCTAATTAAATAAATCGACTTCATATTTGACAATTAAAAAAAATGTAAAAGTTAAAAATGTTAATTAGGAATTAATAAGACAAAGTAGACACACGGAGTAAAATACAAAAATGTGAAAGAGTTTAAAGACTAAACAAAATTGCGAAAGAGTTAAAAATATGAAAAAGTTAGGAATAAAGAGGACAAAGGAGACAGAGGAAAAAAGGTTAGGTTGTGGACAAATTTATATAATAGTTAACATGGGTTGTTATTGACTTTCTTTGAGTTAGAAAAAAATAAATGGTTGTTAGTGTTGAACCACTTCATCATAAAGTCTCATCCTATCATAAAGTCTTATGATAACCGACCTTGGATTGGTCAAGGTATCCTATTCATCCACTGTAATTTCAATTTAAAATATGTCAATGATTCTTATTTTGACATGTCCTTTTCCCAACCACATGATAACTTTACACCATATAGGTACATGCATGTCTAATTTTAAATTAGTTTCAATTTAAATTCAAAACAAACATGGCACCCATTTTCAAATCTACCTTAAATGACATAACAATGACAATTATTTAAATAATGCTAATTAGTATTTTCTTTCCTTCTTTACATAGTGATTATCATTGTGAAGTCAAAAGTGGGCTCTCATCCATTATAATAATGCAACTCAAACACAACCAATATTTGGTTTTAAATTAAATGCATGATTTGGAAACACTAAAATTATGCTATTATGCTTTGTTTTTTTACATGTTTGTCTCCTTGTATTCATAAGTAAACCATACCTCTCAAGTTGAGACCAAAATCCACTTTTTCCATAAAAGCAGGGGTTCTATTCTCAAGTTAGTATATAATTAACTAATATTAATTAAAATAAAATTCTGACAAGACCTAATCATCTGGATTACAATGCAATTAAAAAATCTATAATTAACTTTTAGTTATGTGCTTGAGAAAACGACATTCCTATCTTTTGTCCTTTATAAATTTATTATTCTCTGTAATCAGATTCCAAATTCCCTAACAATGTTACCTACGTTCTTTAAATTTCAAGACAACTTTAGTATAACCATTATATATAACTTCCCTAACAATGTTACATACTTCTTTAACTTTCAAGTCAACTTTAGTATAACAATTATATATACATATTATATAGAAAAATAGATTAAAAAATACATTAAAGAAAGATTAAAATATCATATAATTTTTTCTTAATTTATGCCTGTGATCTGTTTAAAAAATATATGTTTTTAATTATAAATAATTTTGTTTAAAAAAAAAACATATATATATATTATAAAATAATACCAAATACAATAAATCTGAAAAATCAAGTTGCAAGGTCACAATGAAAAAAGTCCAACAATCACTTTGTTACGCTGCTCTACATCTAAGCCACGAAGAGGACCATCATTAATAATACATTTAATTCGAAGAGGCCAATCATTAATAATACATTTAAATATTTAATATGATCTATTGGACATCAATGTTCACTGGGTAAAAAATACCGCGAGGGCAAGGTAAAATATAATTATATGCAAATTTATTTGTACACCATATTTATTTTCATAATTTTTTGATTTTAAAGTTATAATAATTTAGAAATTCAAATCAATAATTAACATATAATTTTCAAATATTACGAGTAGAGATGACTTATTTGTATTGACAATATTTTTTATATGTGTTTTGGATTTGAATGTTGTTTGAATTTTGCTAACAGCAACAAAATTTTGGGGATGACTTTCTATCCAACTGTAAGCTCAATGGCTCGTAATCTTTCTACAGTTGGCCACTCACGAACCTTCAATCAACGTACTACTACGAGAGAATCTTTTGTCTCACAATATCTTTCTCCCAAAAGAATGGGTAAATGAATGATGAATCTCATCATCCTCAATGTCTATTAAATAGACCAAACAATAGAAAAAGAGTCTGCATGCACACATTCCATGGGTCAACATGCAATTTTTATTTCTTTATTTTAAGTTCTACTTAATTTATTATTTTTCTTAATTTAACTCTTTCTTATTTTATTCCTTTTTACTTTTTGTTAACTTTATTTATTTTACTATTTTTATATTTCACTTGATTTAACTCTTTCTTATTTTATTTTACATTTTATTAACTTTACTTATTTTTATCATTTTATGGTTTATATATATATAACTTTACTAATATTATTTACTGTTAGAACGAAGACTTTTATGATCCATAAAATAGATAAATGTCTTTCGAATTAATCACATCATTAGGATTTGGTCGACGTTTCGAATCAACTAATGTGATTCATCCTCAAGACAAAGTGAAAGAGTCTATGGATCTTTATCTAGTATTATTTACTATTTTATTTATTTATTATTATTATATTCTCTTCATTATTTATTATTTATTTACTATTATTACCTTTTCTTTATTTTTTACTATTTATTTACCATTATTATATTTTCATTATTATTTATAAATTATTGCTTATCATTTATTATATTATATTATTTATTATTATTATTAGGGGACATTGCATACTCCCCCTCTTTAAGGAACTTCGTCCCGAAGTTAAGTTGAATCATTTAACATTTTATTTATTTAGTTATTTATTACTTCACTTTTTCCGTACACCCTTTGTTGAACTAGTATAACCAGCAGACATCGAAAGTTTCCACAACACCCAGGAAATCTCAAGGAATCTCTATCCTTTTTCCCACTTTTGGAACCAGGCATAAGCCTCACAGTCTATACCCTAGCCTATGGCTGGCCCCAAGGCTCGCACCAAGGCTTAAACCTCATCTGCCCCAAGGAAGACACCTTACTCAGTACTCCATACAGTAGTACTCTAGGCATCTCGAGAGGCTGACCCACTCCTTCCACACTCACTAAGGTGCACAATCCTAGGCATCGAAGTCCTTACACCCCCACCAGAATTCAACATCCCAATCCAATATTAGGCACTTAGCCTCCTCAAGATGGTCTCATAGCCCCTCAAGAGCTATCCATCAAGAGCTATAAAAGATAAAAGGAATGACTGACATGCATAGTGTTAATTCAGCATGTTCCCAACCCATATGATGTTTCATATTCTTCCTCGTAGGTATGAGCTCCCACGAGATCATCAAATAATCTGGACCTCTAGGCCCATTGGTATATTTCCTGTCAATCACCACATCTCAACACACATCCAATGCATTAGCTATAACATCATAATATCATTGAAAATAATCCATATGCCATGTCTTTCATGTCATCATAAGAACATAACATCATTGATATCACAAAATTATGTATGCAATAAATCTACGTACAATTACCACATGCTTCACAACATAATACCCTCCTAAGTTATAATATCGACATTCAACATCAAAGACATATCACCACATAATAAATGTACCACATGTCAATATACTTCAATATAAAATCATAATCCCTATGCATATCATATTCATCATAAGCATACAACATCGTTTTCATAACAACTATATAAATAAGAACCACATGTGTATCATTACCATCATCTCATAACACTTAACTAAAACCATAACTGAAATCATAGTATACGATTTAGATGTATCAATAAAATTTAAACAATAAGACATGATCTAGATGATCCATAAAAATATCTACCTTGATAGATTGGAGGTTTCTGTAGTGTATATTTTCATATGCACAACTCGGAATTGTGCATCTAAATATCTACCTTAGCTAAATTATGCATTCCTATCTAGTTCACCACACAATTTAATCAATTAGATAAGGAAAGTCATTAAAAATAACATCTGCATCTTCCTAGGTAGCTAACCCTGGGCTATATTGGTCCCACTAAACCTTGACTTGCTCAAACTCATGATTCCTGAGCCAACGAACCATACGGTCCAGTATACAGAATGGTTCGACTTGAAGGACTCCATCCTTGGAAATTTGTGGACTCCAAAACGATGGCTTGGTGCTCATCTTGATGATGGTTTACAATGGCATGAATTTGATGTTGGGTCTGTGGTTTTTCTCCTTTTTCTTGGTGTCCTTGTTGTCTCATCCCAACTTGATACTTCAGACAATCCCTTCTATAATGCATACCCCCACATTTCCAACATTCTAATTGACCTATATCCCCTATATGTCCTTGTCCTGATCCACCAACTCCTCTAGCTCTACTACTAGTCCTTTTTAAGTAGGGATGACCCCTACGTTCTTTTGTAGGCAACCCAAAGGTTGCACTAACAATCCTAGCAACCTCATTTTGTCTTCCTTAGGATTCATATTGGTGTCCCCCTTTTTTCTTACACTCTCCTTGCGGGATTCCTTCTCTATATTTTCATCAACCACCATTTTCCTTTTCATATTCATCATCCTTTGGCCAAACTAGTGGTTGTTTCCATAGTGGTGGGTTTCCACATGGCAACTTCTACTTGAACCAAAGGATCGAGCCAATGCATGAATCTTTCATCTTGACGTTTATCATCTGCCATATAGTCCACATGATGGACCGATGCATATAATTCAGCTTCATAGTCTTCAATATATCTACCATTCCGTCGCACTCCATGGAAATGCCCTATTTGTTGGTGTTTTTATTCCTATGATAGGTACCTAGTTATGAAGACTTCCTCAAACGTCTCCCAAGTAACTTGCAATGGGGTGACTTGCATCTTTGTCTCTTCATTTACCCACCATAATAAAGCATCTCCTTTTAGTAGACTCATTGCTATTTGGGCCTTTTCCCTTGGAGAGTATATCATAAAGCTAAGTTCTCTCTTGGCAATAATTACCCAAGCTTCTGCTACTAAGCCCCCTTCTTGACTTGTGAACTCTGGTAATTTAGATTTTTTGACTTCTTTCATAATATCGAGGTTTATTTGTCTATCTTTGACATTGAATTGAAAATTTAAGTCTTGTCTTTGTTTTTGTTCCAACTCCCTTCCTTGACCTTAATCATTTCTTTGATTTTGGGATTGGCTAGTGACCCAATCCTTTAAGATGGTTTCCATTTCCCCAAGGGAATGTAATATGGCTTGTTCCACTGGGGACCCATTCTCTGTAGTGGCTAGAGGTGGGGTTTCCACGTCCGGTGTATCTTGAATTTGCCTTCGACACTTAGGAGCCATGATCTCCCCTGTATTGAACTAAGTTTGAATTCCATATCACTTCCAACATTACATTTATCCAATACAACATTGCATAGCAAAATTCACTTGTACACAAATAGCACATTGCGACAAAATAAATAACCATATACTCACAATGCTATTAGTTTAATTTGAACTCACAAAATATAATAAAATTTTATCTATTTATAAACTTTATTACCAATTTACATTTGAAAACATAAATAATATTAAATAATCAATAAACACAATAATGAACTATTGACTTATAAATTCTATCACTGAAATGTAATTCAAAACCAACTTTAAAACATAACCATAAGTTATTAATAACCACTAATTTTGTAATACTCTAAATATTTTGAAAACTAATAAGAGTTAAAACAATATTTATAAGAATTCACTAATACCTATATAAATAATACACAAACACTTGTATCTATCTCTACCTGAATGCTTTAAAAGTAATATTTCATAATATTATTAAGGGATTTAAAATTTTAAATGAATTATTAATTATGAATTTTGAAGACTTTTGTTTGGCCTAGAAGCTTTCTCACACGTTTAAATTGTCGTATGGACCATTTCACACCAACCCAGTGCTTTCAGTAGATCAGAGGATGACCATAGATAATATAAGCTTGGAGCGTTGCGCTTTTGCGCCGCGCTTTCACACAGTCACCATATTTTCACTATATCTCTTAAAATATATATATATTTTCCATGAAATTTTTACCGTAGATGCATGGGGGTGAGATGAATAAGCTCACTTAATTTCAGGTCAAAATTCTTCTCGATTTTTGAGAAATGAGCCATTGCCATCTACAACCATTTTTGGATTTTCTCGAGATCCATGAGTCGGATTTGGCTCCAAATTTTTGTGGAGAAATTAAAAAAATTAGCTCAATATGACTTACTGTCTAGGAGATATTCAAAAAATATCAGCCGTTGTGATTTTGGAAATTTTCACTTCAAGATTAATTTCTAACCAAATGAGGATGAATTTTGAAAAAGTAAAAGAGGTTTTTGTTAAGAACGAGCCAAATAAAAAAACCTCCGTTAGTTTCTTCATAGGTGTCATATATTGGAAGACTTGAATGAATATTTACAATCTATTTTTCAGATTTTTTTTAATTTTTTGTTTTATTCATGATTGTTGGGTGCATATTCCGAGGAGCTGAAGAGGAATTTTCAAAAACTGAGAGAAGTGTCTCCAAAGAACAATCTCATCTACAAAAAAACTCCTTCTGTTTTATAACAACTATCATAGTTCAAGAGATACAAATTAATATTGGACCCATATTTTCCATAAATTCGGTCACTATTCCTGGCAAATAGTTCCAAATTTAATGTAATTGATTCTATCTTCAAATTATTATTTTTTCAAATTTATTTGATTAAATTCCTATAAGAAAAATTATTGATAAATTTGATTAAGTATTTTTCTCAATTTTGTTTTACCTAGAGGTCACATAGAGTTTAAACCCACTTGGATACCATATGTAACAACCCATAAATTAAGTTCAATAATTAGCATATAATTTTCAAATACACTAGTAGAGACGACTTACCTGTATTGACGATATTCCTTGTGCTTTTGGATTTGAATTCCCTTTGAATTCTGCTAACTGCAACACAATTTTGGGGACGACTCTCCACCCAATTGTAGCCTCAACTACTTGTAATCTTTCTACAATTGGCCTTCCCCGAGCCCTCAATCAACGTACTACTGCTAGGGAATCTTTTGTCTCACAATACCTTTCTCCCAAGAGAATGAATGAAGGAATGATGAATCTCATCTTCCTCAACGTCTATTAAATAGACCAAACAATAGAAAGGAGTCTGCATGCACACATTCCATATGTCAACATGCAATTTTTATTTCTTTATTTTAAGTTTGACTTAATTTAATATTTCTCTTAATTTAACTCTTTCTTATTTTATTCCTTTGTACTTTTGTTAACTTTACTTATTTTTACTATTTTTATAGTTTAATTATATATATATTTATCTAGAACTTAGTATTATTATTACTATTTTATTTATTTATTATTATTATATTATCTTCATTATTTATTATTTATTTACTATTATTATCTTTTCTTTATTTTTTACTATTTAATTATCATTATTATATTATCTTCATTATTTATTATTTATTTACTATTATTATCTTTTCTTTATTTTTTACTATTTATTTATCATTATTATCTTTTCTTTATTGTTTATCATTTATTTATATTATTATTAGGGGACATTACAGAAGTTGGTTTTTATTTATTTTTTATGGTGTTGATTATGCGTTTAGTTTTAAGAGGTTATTTCATGGTGTATGTGTCTAGGGTCTCATATACCTCAAAGCTAATTTATCAAAGTTCATTATATTATCTCTGTGAATTTAATCTAAATGGGAGGATAACAATTATTTCTTCCAAATAGCCAAAATAAGTCAAATTGACAAATTATTATTTATATAGTATTGATAATTTTGTTACAATGACATATGATTATGTTAGAATTTAGTGTTGTTTCTCAAGGTGCAAAAAGTACACCATTATAAGGTGAAAATGTTGAAATGTTTTATTTTTAAAATTGGTTGAGTAAATTGAGAATATTGTAATCGTGTGAAAGAAAGCTTGAGAATTTTCCCTTTGTCTTAACGAATCAATGTTTGATAAAGTTCATTGTGTCACGTAGATATGGTGTGACGTGATTTGTCATGACTAAACTAATTTTGAGTGCAAAACATGTATCATGACCAAAGTAACTTTTAGGGTGATACACTATGTATCACACTTAGAAAATATTTCGTGTAAAGTATTTGTCTTTTTTTTATCACTAAAGAAAAAAATTATCTTTCATGCATTTTTTACAAGGAAATTTTAGCTTATGTGGATCTGCAATTTTTAAAAGTAAATTTTGACTTATGCACATCACATTAAAGTGAGTGTTGCCTTCAAGGGTATCAAACCTCTTTTAGACTTCAGTGCGACATGCTTATTGAATACGTTTTTTCTTGTGTATCATGAAACTTTGTGTTTTGTGCATTTATATATTCAAAGTTTTGGTGTGACATGTCATGACGGTGGAAAATTTGTTTTCTGCAATGTAGCATGGAAATAAACTTTCTTTGGTTATGTTATTTTATAAGGTTGTAAGCTTTGTCTAGTAATGACACATTACATCGTGTAAAAGTTCCATTTCGTGTCACATATTGTGATCTGTAAACTGTCATGGATATTCCATTGGGAAGTTTGTCACAATAAACCTGATAAAATTATATTTAAATCTCGAATCTACACTATTACAATTTTATTAGATTTCTGCATATGTAGAATGATTGTTAATAGTGTATGCATGCGAATTTAAAATTATTCAGAAAATAGAGAACAATGAAATAAAATCTCACGCACATATTTGACACATGATATGACCTAGGAAACCCTTCAGGAGAAAAACCTAGCTGGAAGGTGAGGTCGCTCGTTCTCTTTCTCTGAATGGAAATATGTATGCGAATACAAATAAGTATGGCATGTGGCTTATGGAATGGTACAATGCACAAATGCTCTCTGTGTGATCTACCTCATATCCCTCTTGGATATTTTTTCTCAACTATGGAACAATTGCACTTGAAAGAATGGAATGCCTTTTCCTCCCAGTGACCTAGTTATAATGCAACCCAATAGCCTACTGGTGGTTAGTTTTGACTACCTCAACTCTTAACCAAAGTTACAATATAGAATATTCTAGAGTATTTTACATGATAATCACTTGGCTAACCCCTTTTTCATGAATAATGGGGGCTGACGTGACATCCTCTCGAATTATGGTGGTGACAACAAGAAGGTCAACTTCTGGGTGGCATAACTTTCACATATGAAATTTGATTGATGTGATTCTTGCGCCATTGGAAAGGTATTTGTGTGTAGAATAGATATGAAAGGTGCAACGCTAAAGCGACAAAGTTTGTCCCCCACCCCGCAAAAAAAATCGTTTGATGCCTCAAAAAACTCCTGAAAGGTTTCAGACCCCAATTTTCCAAACTAGGTCCTGCCGGTAAAAATGGTCCTAAGAGTTTATTCCTCCACTTTTTCCACTCTAGAAGCATTGATATGGATGACAAACAATATAATGATGCAAAACAGATCATATCAAATTGCATAAAATTTGTCTTTCATAAGACAACACAACATATTGCATCATTAAAAACTTTCCTTCCTTGCGAAGATGTTGCATTTGATCATTTCCCCCCATGAGATACATTATTTAGTTTAAACATTGCTTCATCATGTCAAAGGGATTTTTGTAAAAAAATCCCTTGTAATACATTGTAGCTTAATTTTTTTATATTTGGGACACAATACACCATGCCAATTATTTTCCCCATGTGATACACAGAGGAAAGAATGTTTTTAAAAGGGAAATAGAAAAACAAGTGTGCATAGTGCACCTAAAATTATTTTGGCTACAACATATCACATTGATCCAAAGTTTTATTTGTCATAGAATATTGTAAAGTTTCATTCCCTTTGAAATATATCACATCTCCTCAAACTTTCTATCTCTGCAACACAATGCACCACACCATATTGCATTGCTTGAAAATTGTTTTTTTTGCATATTCCAAAAATTTTCTTTCTTTCACCATATCAAGTGTAAAATTTATTTGGTTACAACATATCTTATTGCTCCAAATTTTCATTTTTAGTGACGTATCACATCATGCCAATGTTTCTTTGTGTGGGACACATCACACTTTCTAAAAATTTACATCGTTGCGATAACACATATCACACCTAAAACACCTTTGGCTACAAGATATTGCATCATGTCAAGATTATTTCTAAGCAAACAATAAAACTTCACTCCATCATGACAAAGTGCATATCGCATGTAAAAATGGCTTTGGATACAACATATTGCATCACTAAAAAATTTCTTTTGTCATGACATATTGCATTTTGGAAATGGTTTTTCTATGTGGCACATTGCACTTTCCATAACTTTCCTTGTGATATATCACATTACTCTGAGATTTCCTTTGTCACAAGAAGTTACATCACGTTGAAGTAAATTTTTTTTTTAAGCACATTGCACTTTCTATAACTTTCTTTCATCGCAATACAATGTGTATCATACCTAAAATTCCTTTGGCCATGACATATTACATTGCTTCAAATTTTCCATTGTCATGACATATCATTTTGAGGAAAAGTTTGTTTTTGTATGACACTGTCTGCTTTCCCAAACTTTACTTCATCATAATAAAGGAGAAAAAATTTAAATGGTATTATGTAAAGTGCTTTAAATAACATGATGAAACTATAATATTTTATATTGAAACCATAGCCACCTTTTCATCCAGTGACTAGTAAGATCCATAGAAGTTTTTGGACAATGAAAATCATCACATTTGGAAATATTGAAAAGAATTCAAGAGGAACAATGAACAATATAAATATTGACGATCTCAAGTAGTTAAGTGAGTGCATTTCTTCAATCCATATGTGAAATATTATATATTGTACATTAGCTCTTGATTTCAATGTATTTGAGTAGAAACATCATTGGAAAAGAGGTTAATCATGAGGTTTTTGGATTCTATGCTTTGTCTTACATTTATTGATGATTGATATATTGGTATTGTGTGGTCGGAGCTAAATTTCCTATGGATATAATTGGCCAAAGGAAGTTTTCATTCTTCCAAAGTCTATAGTAAGAACATAAGAAAAAAACTCAAAAAGTGCAAATGAGAACCAAAATTTTGAAAGTTATTGTTTTAAATATTAAAATAAAATTGATAATGTGACTGCACTTGTATGTGAAAATTCAAAGTACTTGAAAAAAAGAAAAATTCTTATGCTCATCGCTCTTGTATCCATAATTTTTCCTCTCCCTCAGATAAGATGTTATCATAGAAATGTCGTGGTTCATTAAAAAAGTTTGAGTGTGTTAAATATTAACTATTGTTAACTAAAAGTGTTTATGGTTGAGTATGATGGTTGAATATGGTTGAATAGAGATCATAGTTGTTAACTATGGTTTGTTATAGGTTGAATTTGGTTAAATTTAATTGACTATGTGATGCAATGGGCAGGCCAAAAGGAGATTTAGGTCGAAACACAGTCTTGATTTTTTTTCAAACACTACGAAATAATTTTGCAATGCTCATTTCTAATTCATTGTCCATTCGCTACAGAATAATTTCGTAGTATCGTTCGCTATGAAATAATTTCACAATGCTCTTTAAAATTTTGTACTGGGGATTCAAGAAGGTGAAATGACTCGAATCTTTGCAAAATCGACTTTCCACGACCTCAACTCACTTTCTTCGCTAATGTTAGAACACTAGCTCAAATTCACGGTCATAAATCTAATCTAAAGGACGTGACAACATTCGAAACATTGTACTTTATTTCAACGCTCAGTTCACTATAAATACCTCAGTTTTCCACTTCTGAACATCGTGGCATATTCCTTTGCGGTTTGTGAGACTATTTCAACAAGAATACACAAAATATATGAACCAACCACAATGACTCAGACTTTAATTCTCAGATTCTTGATGTAATTCGATTGAACAAGTACATGCTTTTAAAAATAAACAATGCACAAGAATAAAATCACAATTAGCAACAGTTCATAAGTAAACATCGATTTGCTTCAAATAGTGCACTTCGACTCAATTCAAAACCACACCAAATTACAATCCCATTGGCCATTCAATTAAGCCATTTACACAGAAAACAATTTCTTGTTCACACAGAAGGAAAGTACAACGATTTGCAGCCTAGAGGACTGCAATTTCATAGGGAAAGCAATGAGTCCTTTCTTCTCCTACTCCTTTTTTTTTCTTCTTCTAGGCACTCGTTCTCTTTAAAAGAAAGCCTACATGTGACAAGGGTCATGAGAGGTGAATCATTTCATCTTCTCTACACAAAGAAAACTAAAAGGCCACATTTACAACAAAAAATAACTCCTCCACTTATTAAAAAAAATCAAAATTCCTCGTAAATCAAACATTCAAAATTTCTAAACAAAGTCCCCCCTCAGCATTACCATGTGACCATCCCATCACATTGACAAGCTTTGTCTAGTCTTCATCAAAATTTGTGCTCAGCTTATGCAACTGCATCAATATGGTTGACCATGTTTGACTATGGTTGATTATGGTTGAGTATGGTTGACTATAGTATACCATAATGATATGTTGATGGTAGTTGATTATTGATGATAATAGTTAATTTTGTAAATGAATTACAATAGTTAATTACAATTCTTAATGGTTAACTATGGTTTATTGTAGATTGAATATTATTATTTTTGGTTGATTGCTTGATTATAATTGATTATGGTTAAACATGTTTGAGTGTGTCAAGGATTAACTATCCTTACCTAAAGGTGACTATGGTTGAATTTAGTCAAGCAAAGACCATAATGGTTTAATATGGTTGATCGTAGGTTAACTTTGGTTAATGATGTTTTATGATGGTTGATTATAATTGACTACAATATACCAACTAATAGGGTTGATCATTGTTGACTATGGTTAACTATTGTTAATTTTGTTTGACTATGGCTAATTATTGTTGACAATTATTGACTTTTGGTTCATTATGGTCCTTAATGGCTAACTATCGTTGATTGTAGATTCAATATTGTAATATTTGGTTGATTGTGGTTGATTATAATTGATTATGGTTGATGGTATTTGACTATAGTTTAACATGCTTGTGTGTCACAAATTAATTATTGTTAAGTAAAAGTGACTATGGTTTAACATAACGGTTGAATTTGGTTAAGTTGAGATCATAATGGTTACCTATCGTTGATTGTAGGTTAACTTTGGTTAACAATGGTAGAATAGAGTGTGTGGTTGCATTTGATTTATGTCGGTTAACAATTGTTGACTATAGTATGTAGTTAACTTTGGCTCAATTTTGTTTATATAACCTTTGGTGAATGTCACAAGGTGACAAAAATATTGATGAATATTGTAATGTGAAATAATTCAACCAAGATTAATGTTGCAACATGATATAACCTTTGATAAATGTCACAATGCAATATAACCATTGAGGAACATAGAAATTCAATATAAGTCAGCTAAAATGAATATCGTAATGCGACATAACTGTTGAAGAATGTTGCAATCCAACAAAACCCTTGAGAAATGTCAAAATGCAACATAATACTTCATTAACATTAGAATGAAACATAACCATTAAAGAATGTAGTGATATGACATGACTAAATGAAGATGAATTTCATAAAGCAACATAACAGGGATAGTCACGATGCAACATGACAAAAAGTTTTCCTTTGTGTGACATCTTGCATGTAGTTAAACGTTCTATCTCGGGTTTCCCACACTATAATAATATATTATTTTCAACCACAAGATGAGAAAAGTATCAAAGTATTTTTCTGACACAATTATATATGTGATCGCCTTGGGCTTTCACAATAAAGCCTTAATCCTCTTGGGAATTGTTTTCTTAATGATAAAATAATAACTATGAATAAACATCTCTATTTTCTTCCACAAGAATGATCCTATGCTATTAAGTAGTGCTCTTTTCTTCCCCAAAGAATGCTCATATGCTATTAAATAGTGCTCAATTTTATTGTAATTCAAATCTAATATAACCAACTCCTTGATATCCTTAATTCTCTCGAGAATCCTTAATGGTCAATTAAAAGGTGTCATGCTCACAACTAGCTAGTGAAGGCTCTTCGAGCTATTGATCTCAATAACCATTGAAACTGCATTAGACGACTTTGGGTTTGGGATTTCATTCGTTATCTTATCACAAAATTGTACTTGATTGACTGCTTATCAAACAATTCATTGTAACTGTTTGAAACCACTTCTAACTAAAGCTTAGCCTCTTCAGTTTGAGAGGGCTCTCTCAAGGGGGTTTTATGATATTGAATAATGATAGTGCTAGATGGCTAACTCTATAGAAATTGTAACTTGTTTTTTATGATTGCAGGTTGAAAAGAATGCAAGCTTGCTACCATTGGGCTTATGGAGTCAACAATCAGTATTTTCAATGACAAAGGTTCTTAAACATGGAATATGAAGCAGATAGAGGTTTTTAACAAAGGAAACTCACACATAAAAGATAGGAAAACACAATCATTTCAGCACTAAAGGAAGTCAGAGCATAAAATTATTAATTCTGAGTAATAGAGATGAAATCTACTGCAAGTGATAAAACATAAAGATATGGATCAATAAGACATCAAAAACGTCATGAGAATCTCAGGTTTGTTAAGAAGAATGTCACTTTATATTACTGATATAGGTTAAAAACATAAAAGTATCAGTTTGGTGCAAATGTCCTCCAACCCCTTACTACTTCGATGCTTTGTCTTTAAATAGACATTCTTACAACAAGGATGATATGCCTAGTGTCTAGATCATTTAATTCTCCTATGACACCTTTCATAACTAAAATACATAAATTTTAATAGAAAACTCATAGCTACACCTTAAAGACACCATCTCCTAATAGGACTCTAACTCCTATTTATTACATTGATCTTATCCTCTCTATGAAACATTTACATGATAGTTACAAAATAAATATGACATGCTTGAAAGACACACGACATAGTTCATCACCACTTTACATATTTAAAACCTTCCTAAATCTATGGAACATAACCCCGATTTTTAGGAATAGGTGACCCTTATCTTCAACGCTGCTTTCACTGGTGACTTATCTTCATAGCACTTCCTTTAAGTTATAAATATCTGATGATAAGCTCCCTTGACACGCTGGAGGTCTCCAGCTGGCCAAAAATTTCTTTAATATGTTCAAAACCTTCAACAATGGCTCGCTACGAAAACAAGACAGTTTCGTAGTGAGTTTTGGTAGCATTGAAAAACTGACTTCTGCATCTATTTTCTTTACTCCTTTGATATTCCATCATGCTCATCAAGCTATGACACCTTACCACCATGAATCCCCCTCCTTGAATCCTGAAAAAACTAACTTTAAAAGAAAAAAGACTGCTACGGGTTTTTTCGTAGCATATTCCTGGCTTTAAGCCCGAGAAATGCTACGAAACTGTGTAAAAACCTAGAAATTGCCCCTTTCAACACTAAGCTTCAAAAACCAACCTCTAGGTGCAAAATTTTAATTTTCTGTATGTTGTGGACCTCCTAAGGCATATTTCATCTCAACTTACTACTGTTGTGGTGTTTCCTCTTCATTAATGATCAGTTGACTTATAGGCTCTTCCACCATAGTCATTTTCAAACCTTTCTTTTCCAGCTCTTCATGAATCAACTCCAGTTGCTGCTCTAGGTCTTTCACTTGATCTTTCAGTGCCATGTTCTTATATTTAAAGTGTAGGTTTCTCTTTTTTATGTGCTTGACCTCTCCTCTTAGTGGTTGAGTCCACTTTATCAGCTTTTCTGTATTGTCAAAGGTCTTTGAGACACTTGTGATGATCTTCCCAAGTCTTCCTCATTTGTTCAAAATGAACTCTTTCAGCTCTATGCTTCTTTTCCTCTTTCTTCAAGGCTGCTATCTCTTCCCTTGCCTATTTCAACTGCTCCTTAAGGGTTTCAACTTTTGATTTTTCAGTGATTTTCTCTTTACTCTTCTTTTGTTTGATGACCATATCTTCTTTTGCAGGTGAGGAGAGTTCTATGATGCTTGGTGGTGGCTGAGCAATTTCACTCAACTTCTGAATCTCTTTGCTACTTTCCATAACTTTTCTTGCATGCTTGGTCATTGGTTTTCTAGGTTGAAACATGAATCTAACATCATCACCTGCAAACTCCAATTTTTTAGCTGCTTTGCCTTTCTTAAGCTTCCTTCCTCCCTCATATATGTCTTCAGCTTGGACAACGAGAGTTTCTTCAATATCAATGGCATGCAAGATGTCCTCTAAGTTACCCTTAACCACTATTTGGCTCCTAGTAACTATATTGCTGCCATGTTTGTTAGTTGTTGGCTTCTATTTTGCAGGTGTAGTTTTAGGTGTTTGAATATTTTGCAAAGGCTCTGTCTCCATGCTCACTGGTTCTAACTACTTTGCCACTGTTGGTGATGAAATATCTCTAGGTTTGGGAATTATTTTAGGAGTGACATCATCTACTTCAAAACCACTTATGAACAGAAAGGATGTCAAATATCTACCTAATCTCTTCAACTCCTCTAACACCAACAACTTAATCAAACCATGACAAAAGAGAGAGGTTTCATTTCCTTATGTTTTAACTTGAACTTTATCTGACATTTTACCTATACTTCTGTATAAGTAAAAGGGCAAGTCAAGGGACCTCTTACCCACAAAATGTAGCAGAAGCCTAAGGTGGTAGGAGTAGACCATGTGAAATATTCCTTCACATGTGAAATACTTCTGAATGATCATTATCAGCTTTGAAAAGTTGTCCTTCATGTAACTCCTTGGAATAGCATTTGTGAGATCAATTTCACTATGCTCTGGCTTGATGAATTCTTTGTAGTCCTGCATGGTGAATTTGATGCCTTTAAATCATTGTTCCCATCCTCTAGGGATTCCTGTTGCTGCTGAAATGCTGTTTGGTATCATTGTGAGGTTTAGCATTCCCACCTTTGAAGCTATCCCGATGAAACTGTTAGAAAAATCCTTTGAAACCTGCAAATGGCACCCTTGCAATATTTGATAGAATTGCAAGAAGCCTATTCTTCTGAACACTTCCAAGGTAGTCAGGTCTTCATTTAACAAATTCATGTCCATGGGATCATACCTAAGGTAGTGACCACCTTTGTTAGTCTTCTTCCTTACAGCCATGGTGAATTTATATCTTCTCAGCCTTGCTTGATTAATGACACCTGCAACCTTTGAAAATGCCAGCAACCTGCTTGGCTTGGTGAAGTAGCTCTCCAGAAACTCAATAACATGCAAGGATAAAGAAGAGAATGAAAATAAGACTCAATTGGGTAATTTTTTATGGTTTCGATGACAACTCATGCCCTAATCATGACTCATGCATGCTAAAAACGGTAATGATGACCTCAGGCATGACCTTGTACCTTTAAATTAACCCTAACTGACTCGAATGACATCCACCCTAACTCCTCTAATCATGAACTGAAACTTTGCATCGTTTTTTACAAGACATATAGATTTTTTTTTTCTTAGTGTAGCTAGTTCATTTTTTGACAGTTTCACTACGAAACTATTAGGCAGTTTCGTAGCAAAAACTACTATTTCTTAGTGTAAAACGCTACGAAAAGAGGTAAAACTGGCTAAAGTGTCATTTTCCAAATTTAAACGCTTGGGAAATGAAATATAACAGTAAATGATGACTGATGGGACATGACATGACCTAAATGGAGGTGGATTAAGATAAAATGGAGGTAGTCTTGAAACTTAGGATAGGTTAAATATGAAAAAATGAAATTTCCTATATCAAATTGGGACCTTTGATAAATGAACTGTATGACCATGTCAAGTAATGTTTCACACTATTATAAGTGATAACAGTGGCTCCACTTGGGATGGAGTGCCCCTGTGGTACAGCAAATAACCTGTAGTTCCAGTGCCATCCATCTTCTTGAAATAAAAACTCTGAAATTTGCCAAGCCTTCTTCAAACTCTAATGGCCTTCACCTCGAGCTCAAGTTTGATGATTAGCTTGTCTTTATTAGCATAAAAACATAATAAAATGGAATATATACAATGGATTGAAAGATCAATATAACCTAAGGGGAATAGTGCTTCAAAAAACTGCCATTGACAGGCCCTCCAACACAAGGTTGTCTATCCATCTCCTGCAGTAGGTAAGTTTTGTTGCCATGGAATGCATCTACTATGAATGGAACTTTCCATATATTCTCAAAATTACCATGTTTCCCATTTTATTCAATTTTTTCCTCCCATTTCAATACCACAGCTTGAATCTGAAAGTTTTCCTCTTTGACCTCCCTGTCAAATGTCTTCTTTATTCTGTTTTGAGACTGTTGATTGTTGTTATATACTTCCTCCCTTTTTTCCTGCAAAGCTATCAATTGGTTTATTCTCCTCTGAATAGCATTAGGCTCCTCCTCTAATCCTTGCAACAACTTCATAATAGGCACTCCCAAGGATGTAGGAAAAATGGATTCAGCTCCATACACCAACTCATAAGGTGAAGTACCAATTGACCTTTTTGTACACACTCTATCAGCCCATAGAGCACACTTCAGCTTCAAATGCCATGACCTTTTATTTTCCTGCAACACCTTCTTAATAATTCTCACAATGCTTTTGTTAGAAGATTCAAGAAGACCATTACCTTGTGGATAGTAAGCAGTAGAGTGTTCAAGTGTACTGTGATATTGATGACAAAAAATGATCAACCTCTTCGATTTGAAAGCCTGTGCATTATCAGTGATGATATTCATAGGGAAGCCAAACCTGGACAATATGTTATTCTCTAAGAATGAAATGATAACTGAATCATTTTCTTGCCTAGTTGGGATTGCTTCAATCCACTTGGTGAAATAATCACTTGCTATCAGAATCCAACGATGCTGCCCTGAAGATGATGGATGTATCTCACTAGTAAAATCTAGCCCCCATTACTGGAATGGCACCTCAACATAAATAGGCATCAAGGGTAAAGGAACAAGCTTTTTATTACCATAAAAAATCTAACATTCATGGTAGGCAATTATCTTCTTGTAGACATCTTTGAACATGGTAGGCTAGTAGTACCCTGCTCTAAGAATCTTGTTTATTGTGGCCTTTCAATAGTGATGACCTCCATAATCTCCTTTATGAAACTCTTCAATCACTTTTTCATATTCCTCTTCCAACAAAAAATTCAAAAGAATACCACTAGTATCTTTCCAATACAGATTTTTATCTATGATGCAGTACCTCAAAGATTTCAGCTTCACAAATATTGCTTTAGATTTAGTCAATTCAGCAGGAGCTATATGATGATGTAAAAAAAAGACAATGTCTCTGTACCAATCAGAAAGAATGTACTTCTCTTCAATAGGAATAAAATCTTCATCTTCATCTGATAATTCTGAAATTTCTGCAATAAAATTCATATAGAGACAATCAAAATTGGCCCTGTGCCATCAGCTTTTCTAGCCCTTGACCTTTCACCAATTTTGAAGATCTGATTTCTATGTCATATTCCAACAAGTTAGCTATCCACTTCCATCTGTTACCATTAGGATCAAATTGAGTCAAGATGTCTTTCACTACAACATTAAGCACAAATGCTATGACATGAGAATGCAGAATATAAATTCTGATGTCTTTGATGGTTTTGACCAAATCATATGCATGTTTCTCTAGGATATTATACTTTAGCTCTGAATTAACTAGGCTCTTGCTAAAAAATGAAATGGGTTGTTCTGTACCTTACTTTCCTTTCTACAGCAAAACTCCAGCAATTGTGATTTTTGATGCAAATGTAAAAACCAGAAATTCCTTTGAAAAATCTGGGCTAATCAACACTGGGGCCTGAGTGAGTGCCTTCTTGATTTCCTCAAATGACTGCTTTGCCTCAGCTGTCCATTTAATGCCAGCTTCTTTCTTTAGCATCTTGGTTATGTCTTTGAAAATCTCAACAAAGTTGTGAATAAACCTTCTCACAAAATTCACTCTTGCAAGGAAAGACTAAATTTCCTTCCCGCTTCTAGGCATATCTACTTTCTAAATGGAATTGACTCTGTTTGGATCAATCCTTATCCCATATTTAGATATAATGTGCCCAAGCAACTTTCTAGAAGTTAAAGCAAAAATACCCTTAGTGGGATTAAGAGAAATACTGAACCTTCTACACTTCAGCAGAACCTTCTCCAAATGTTTAAAATGGTCTTCCTCTCTCCTTGAGAAAATTGTTATGTCATCCAGATAGGAAACCACCAACCTATCCTTTTCCTTAGAAAAGGAAATGTCCATTTCTCTTTGAAAGGTCGCTCCTTCATTCATCAGACCAAAGGGAATCTTGGCATACATGAATGTTCCCCATGGTGTGGTAAAGGCAGTTTTCTCTTGGTCTTCTGGGTGCACTAAAAGTTGATTGTATCCTGAGTAACCATCCAGCATTGACATCTTTTGGGAGCCAACAATGTTCTGCAGAATTTGATCCATCTTAGGGAGAGGGTAATTGTCCTTCAGAGAAGCTTTGTTCAAGTTTCTGAAGTCAATGCAGATTCTTATCTCTCCACTCTTTTTTCTGATTGGTACCAAGTTAGCAAGCCATTTTGAGAATCTGATGGGAACAATAATTTTTGCATCAAAGAGATTCTTAATTTCATTTTCAATCAGAGGCATAAGTAGTGGATTAATCCTCCTTAACTTCTATTTGAAAGGATTCTCATTTTCTTTAATAGGAATGGTATGCTAAATAATAGTAGGATCATATTTTTTCAAATCAACATAACTCCATGCAAAAACATCAATGAACCTTCTCATCATCTCAATATATTTCTATTTCATCTCTATAGAAAGGAACTTTGAAAGCTTGATCATTTTAGGCATTGCTACAGTACCAAGATTACAATTATCTACCTCTTGTTAATTTCTACATATGTTCTATGCCATTTCAGATTAGGGCACAATAATGAAGAAGATAGAACATACTAATAGATCGATAGAAGACAAGCCAAAACAGAGATAAGAAATGGTGGCGTTACGACGATCAGCAGGATGCTTCTACCAGCAAAGTCTCCAATAGGTCATTCAGCCAAGCGTGTCACACATAACCCAGAACAACCCAAACAAAGAACAGTCCACATATATCACAGCTCCAATGCTATCCAGAGAGAGAGAGAATTCCTCCACAACAATGTGTGTCAAATGAACTCTAAGTCTCTCCAATATATAGGAATCTTTGGGGGTGTGTGACATGTCCTTTAAGACATTTAAGTCTATATTTTATTCCAGGCCGACCTAGCACATAAGTGGAATAAATTCAAAGTACATGTTCTGCTCATCCGATCGAGATGATCTTTAGATCAATCTTACACCTCTCCGAAAGAGGAATCCAATAAGAATATTGGGATCGTCATCTGAGAAGTACAACTTGGAGTTTGGACACATCATTTTGGTCAAAAATCTTTTCAAGTGGGATGAGACCTTTGGGTATAGAATTATTCTTCAGCTGCAACACTTCATAATTACCCTTAGTTTCAACAAGCATGTTTTGCTGATCTACTTGTGTGCTTTCAAACTCCTCTTTCAATTCTATAAAAAATTTTACTTTCTGGTCATCTTCAAAAACTTGCCAGTGAATTACGTTGTCTGGGATAGTAGGCCTATGGCGAATTTCAACCTCATATATTTCAGTGGAATTTGCATGGAAAACAAACAAACTTGCAGAAATAGCTAGGGACTCAGCTACTGAGTTTTGGTCCCTAGTCTTCACAATAAATGAATATTCTTGAATTTTTTCTAACATCTCCTTGATCAAATTTATGTATGCTCTCATTTGTAGAAATTTGAATAATGGATGAGTTATTCACCGAGATTCTCCTGATCACACACTATTTTAGCTTCATGCATAATACATAATCTCTTCTACCATTGATCATCACATGCGGAAATAAAATCAATTGCATGCACACATTAAAGCCATAAAAATTCATACATATGAACACAGTATTTCATGGGAAAGCTTAAAGCTGAAAACCCCCAACTATCTGTATATTATACATGCCATGGAGATCATGTAACAATCATAGTACAAAGCTCTTTGCAAGCTCTCATGCACTACCTCCCTTGCTACACACTATCAAACTAGATCTAGCAAAACTCATGCTCCAACCTTTAGCCACTTGATAGCCAACCTGAATTGCGTGTTTCAATGCTATGGGATGGTCTCTTTATATAGATAAACCACCTGGATTGAACTGCGCAATCCTCATTGATTACTCCACCTATTTGTGTGTTGCATATAGCAACAATATAGTCACAACTGATAGTTAACCTGCTCTTTCACCTATTTCTTCACTGGTCTCCACTGAAATTGTCCATGCACTGAAGTTAACTGATGTATTCTTTAGTTGATTTATGAGTTTATAATTAGTGAATTAATTAATAATTAATTCACACCACTCTCACTAATTGTATCTATTAGTTAACTTAGATACAAAAAGCTCAACTATGTTTAGATTAGTTAAACTGAATACAACTCCACTAACTTCCTCAATCAACTCCACCAAACTCTGTCACATGAGTTCTAACTGAAGTCATCATGCAATAGCTTCACTTAAACCCTAGGAAAAGTGTATTTCCTTCTGTTAGCTGCATGTGCCACATCCAGGCATCAAACTGAAGTGCTTTAAGAGAATAAGATAATGTTTATAGTCCAAATATTATTAAGAGCTAATAATATTCGACTTCCCTATTTTTAGGATAGGCAATCTAAAAATAGACTTCGACCTATAGGTCCAAAAAATAGAGGTCCATCTATTTTTACCAACATGACCAATACTCCAAGAATAACATACTGCAACCCCCGGACCATGCTCCATATGTCTGAAAATAGACATAGTCTAAAAATAGATTTTTTCGACAAAAATCACATGTGTGGTCCCCACCTAGTTTAGGTGATCACTTTCCAACTAGGATCAGGAAAGATGTTTCAGGAGGCCTCCTTCATTGTTTCTTGTTGCCATTTTCAACACTCCCTCTCAACAAGAAAGGACTGTCTTTGCATGCGACATGCAACTCCATGCATTTGCCCTGCAACCTTCACAAGCGCCATGCAACTCCATGCATTCACCCTGCAACCTTCACAAGCGCCATGCAACTCCATGCATGCACCATGCACCCTTTGCATGCAACATCTCTGAAACTGAATAGGCTCCAAACAACTCAATCAGTCTGATGCATCTAGCATCTATCATCAAAGTCTTCGACCTCTGCTTAGCTACTGCACATGTCATCAAGAACCACTGCGCTGTTGAACTCTTGCACCCATGCACTCTTGCACTTGCTGTCAACTCTGATTCGCGCTCCAGTATCCGACACTGTCACTTTGATCTGCCTGCATCATCTCCAACTGATCATGCTACTGTTGTGCTGTGGGCACCTCGTAGCCAGGTTCAATCCATGAGATCCACACCATCTCATGAATCTGCCCAGAAATCTCCTCATGAGATTAATCATGCATGTCGCCCCACCTCATACCTGGTGGTATAGCTGCATGCACTCCCTCTGCTCGTCTGGCATGAAATTTCTCTGGATGAGTGGTCTCTTCCACTCCATGATCCTCTTGTAGCTGCTCCACATCCTGAGGTTCACTATCACCTGCATGCAAAACCCGCTCCCTCTCAAGCTTCAATTGCATGTCTTTCTCGCCTGCATGCAACACTTGCTCCCTCTCAAGCTTCAGTTGCATGTCTTTCTCGCCTGCATGCAACACTTGCTCCCTCTCAAGGTTCAGTTGCATGTCTTCCTTGCACTTCCCATCAGCAGGAAGCTCCGTAGACATCCCATCTACTTCAATACCTGCATGCAAAACTTGCTCCCTCTCAAGCATCAGTTGCATGCCTTTCATGCACTTCCCATCAGCAGGAAGCTCCGTAGACATCCCATCTACTCCAAGTCTGTAGAGATTCTTTGCCTGAATCCCAACCTTCTTGACTTGTCCTCACGCTGCATGTTGAGAGGCTCCCTCTCAACCACCAAGTCACTAACCTCTGCTTTGCTCCTCAAAGCTTTTCATGCATCTTGTACCTCAGTGCATGTAGATTCTTGGCTCGCGCACATTGCAATTGTCCCGCCATCGCAAAATTTTCTAACAAAAGAGCTGATTTTAAATTGATGATATCTCCCTCATCCGAGCTCCGATTTGACCGATTTTTTTTTTCAATTTGGGTATTTTTTCGCAAGGAATCCAAATATGCTATTTGTTTCTGAAAATATTTTACCAAAAATTTTCAGATATTCCCTACAAACTCGCGCACCCAAAAATTGCCGCTCTCATTCCATGTAGAAAATTATATACAATATGCATGTATATTTCCGGCTTTCTCCATCTTTATGTTTCTTGAGTTTATCCTCAAACTCAACCGCTTCAATGCTTTGAAATTGCTCCAATGATCAATATCGCTCCGATACCATGTAGAAAATCTATAACACAGCTCCGATACCATGTAGAAATTTGAATAATGGATGAGTTATTCACCGAGATTCTCCTGATCACACACTATTTTAGCTTCATGCATAATACAGAATCTCTTCTACCATTGATCATCACATGCGGAAATAAAATCAATTGCATGCACAAATTAAAGCCATAAAAATTCACACATATGAACACAGTATTTCATGGGAAAGCTTAAAGCTGAAAACCCCCAACTATCTGTATATTATACATGTCATGGAGATCATGTAACAATCATAGTACAAAGCTCTTTGCAAGCTCTCATGCACTACCTCCCATGCTACACACTATCAAGCTATATCTAGCAAAACTCATGCTCCAACCTTTAGCCACTTGATAGCCAACCTCAATTGCTTGTTTCAATGCTATGAGATGGTCTCTTTATATAGATAAACCACCTGGATTGAACTGTGCAATCCTCATTGATTACTCCACCTATCTGTGTGTTGCAAATAGCAACAGTATAGTCACAACTGATAGTTAACCTGCTCTTTCACCTATTTCTGCACTGGTCTCCACTGAAACTGTCCATGCACTGAAGTTAACTGATGTATTCTTTAATTGATTTATGAGTTTATAATTAGTGAATTAATTAATAATTAATTCACACCACTCTCACTAATTGTATCTATTAGTTAACTTGGATACAAAAAGCTCAACTATGTTTAGTTTAGTTAAACTGAATACAACTCCACTAACTTCCTCAATCAACTCCACCAAACTCTGTCACATGAGTTCTAACTGAAGTCATCATGCAATAGCTTCACTTAAACCCTAGGAAAGTGTATTTCCTTCTGTCAGCTGCATGTGCCACATCCAGGCATCAAACTGAAGTGCTCCAAGAGAATAAGATAATGTTTAGAGTCCAAATATTATTAAGAGCTAATAATATTCGACTTCCCTATTTTAAGGAGAGGCAGTCTAAAAATAGACTTCGACCTATAGGTCCAAAAAATAGATGTCCATCTATTTTTACCAACATGACCAATACTCCAAGAATAACAAACTGCAATCCCTGGACCATGCTCCATATGTCTAAAAATAGACATAGTCTAAAAATAGATTTTTTCGACAAAAATCACATGTGTGGTCCCCACCTAGTTTAGGTGATCACTTTCCAACTAGGATCAGGAAAGATGTTTCAGGAGGCCTCCTTCATTGTTTCTTGTTTCCATTTTCAACAAATCCCTCACCATCAGTCCAGCTGTGGTTAACTGGTTCTAACTAAGTTATGAGCTAGCAAGAGGTCCAGTGAATTAAATTAGATTTAATTCACAATGAGTGATCAATCATATAACTGATAATTCGCTATTAATAGTTGTATGCATGTCAGTTTCGAGGAATACCCAGTTGAGATAGAGGTTAAAGGAAACATAACTATCAGTTGTATTTAGAGAAAATTTCCCATGTGAAATTATAGAGTCATTGGGATTCCATAATGGATTGTGCAATCAAGGAAGATTGATTTTCCTAATTAATAAGCAGTTAATTCCCTAGCTAGGATCGTATGAGCAAGGCAGGCTGAAGTAAGGATCATAATTGGCTAAGTACTAGACCGAGTTTGCCTAGATCAACGAGAGACAATTGACAGAGTGTCGGAGAATCTCATGAGAGATTAAGCATTAATGTTTTGTTTCATGATTCCTTGACTTAATACACAATAGAGATAGAGGGCCTTTGAGCAGTTTATTTCCCCAAATACATCATGTTGTTGTGCGATTGATAATTTATTTCTCTTACTTATATGTGATTGTGTGATCGTGTTTTGTTTCCGCAAATTGTAGGAAGGATTCAATATCTTGTTTTAGTATATTACAAGATTAGATTGAATCTTGTTGGTTAGATTTTCTACATGGTATTAGAGCATAATTTTTTTGGGCGGCGAGTTTGCATAGAATATTTGAATATTTTGGTGTAAAATTTTCAAAAACAAATAGGCTATTTGGATTCCTTGCGAAAATCTACCAAAATAGAAAGAAAAAAAATCGGTCGAATCGGAGCTCGGATGAGGGAGATATCATCGATTTAAAATCAACTCTTTTTTAGAAACATTTTGTAACGTTGGGACAATTACACTGTGCGCGAGTCAAGAACCTGCATGTAATTGAGGTACCAGATGCATGCAAAGCTTTGAGGAGAAAGGAAGAAGTTAGAGACTTGGTGGTTTAAAGGGAGCATAAATACCTCTTAACATGAATCTTCATGAGAAGCGGTCTCAGAAGGTTGTGGAGTAGTTGCCACAATTGGAGAAGCAGAGAGGAGACTGAGTGGAAGCATCCACTCAAGCAGAGACCTCCATGAGGGGGAAATTTCAAGCCAGATGGGAAGAGGGAGCAGCCATACCTGGAGGTGTAAGCTGGTGGGGTGATGTGTAGACATAATCCCAAGATAAGAAATTTGGGCAAGGTCCATTGAGATGGCATGTGATCTCATGGATCGAACCTGGCTACGAGGAGCCACAGTACAATAGTAGTAGGAAGGATCAGTTAAATTGATGTAGTCAGATGTCAGCAAGACAGAAATCAGAGTCAGATGTCAAATACTGGATCACAAATTAGAGTTAGCAATAGTTCAAAGGGCATGGATGCAGATGTCAGCAGCAGCGCAGAGAATCCAGTACTAGACAGATGCAGTAGCTAGCAGCAGTCAGAAGATTCTGATGACAGATGCATTATACTGAGTAAGTTGTTCGGAGGCTATTCAGTTTTAGGACTTGCAGATCCAAACAACACTAGAGAAGTGTAGCATGCAGAACATTCCAAAAGTACCGAATGGAGATAGATTGAATTCCTTTCTTGTTGAGAGGGAGTATTGAAATTTGCAACAAGAAATAGTGAAATTGGAAACTAGAAAGGACAATAAAAAATGCACCCACACTAGTGAAAATTTTTGATGTGCCAGGAGTGAGGAATGTGAGGCGTCTAATTTATTTTTCCCTTAAATAAATTGGACAATAAATTGTAATTTCGTCTCATAACAACTTGTGTCAGTTAACTAAGTCATGATGATTGAGTTGGCTCAAGAAATTCGATTTAAGGTGATCGAGGTGGATATTGGTAGCCACCCTCCTATTCCACTTGGGCCCTCGCCATTGTCTTGTGCACAGTCAATGAGAGTGGGATTACATCGAATTGGTCTTTGTAATCAGCTTGGATTGCGCAGTGGAGGCATACTAGCAGGAGGCGAAGATCGGTGCATGGATTTGCAATATTGGTCCTGATTAGTGTATGACGATTGTACTGTACTGAGGGCTTGTGATAAGATTTGTATGCTTGCATGAGATTTTCATATGATCTCCATGGTACATAATATGATATTTGGGGTTTTCAGCTTCAAGCTTTCCCGTTAAACAACTGTGTTATGTGTGTTTTTATTGCTTCATGTGTTTTGCAATTGTTGATTAAATTTCCACAAGAATTATAGTGGAAGGATTCTGTATTTAGCAAGAAGATAAATATTATTAGATCAAGAGAGTCCGGATATATACATGCATATTGTATATAATTTCTACACTATTGATGTCCAATCTCAACTGATCCCACTTAACAAGTTACCAAGGCAAGGCTGATCAAATCCAACTGTGGTAGTAAAACAACTAAGAAACAAAATTTACATCTTGACATGCCATAACACCTGACATGTCTTAAATGCCTTAGAGTTATGTGGCATGTGTTACCATACCCTAAATTCCTTGACATGCTTTTACACTCCCTAACACACCCTAGCACTTCCTGACACGCCGTGGTAGTTTAACATACCTTGGCATTGCCTACCAAATAACCTTGTCACTCCCTCCTTAACACACACCTAGAACTCATTAACACTCCCTATCACACACTCTTATTCGTTCATTTCCATGCATTTTAATCTAGTGCTTCCTTATGTTTACTTGACACTCCCTAACACTCCCTAGCACACATTAGCACACCCTAACACCTAGCACACATTAGCATGTCGCCATAGCACTCTAGCATTCCTTGGAACTACCTAGCATACCTTGTCACTCTCTCCTTAGCACACCTAGAGATCATTGAAACTCCCATTCACAACTCTTATTCATTCATTTCCATGCATTTTTACCTAGTGCTCCCTTATGTTTCCATAAAATTCCTTAACACTCCTTTGCACGTGCTGGTACACCCTAGCACCTAGGACATCTTGCCATGTCGCCCTGGCCTCTAAAATGCCTTAACATTGCCTAGCATACCTTGTCACTCCCTCCTTAGCACACCTGGAACTCTCTCACACTTCCAATCTAAACTCTTATTTGTTCATTTCCATTCATTTTGACATACTTCTCCCTTGTGTTTCCCTGGAACTCCTAGTTAACACTTCCTTGCACGTGTTGGCACATCTTGGCCGCATGCCGCCCTAGCACTCTAGCATTCCTTAGCACTGCCAGCATGCATTGTAAATCCTCCTTATCACACTTCGAACTCGTTGAAACTCCTTGTCACACACTCTTATTCATTCATTTCCATGCATTATGATATAGTGCTCCCTTGTGTTTCTCTAGCACTCCCTAACACTACTTGGCACACATTGGCACACCCTGGAACTTGGCACATCTTGGCATGCTTTCCTATCACTCTATCATGCCTCAGAATTTCCTAGCATACCTTGGCACTCCCTCCTTAGCACACCTATAACTTGCTAACACTCCCTATCACACACACTTACTCATTCATTTCCATGCAATTGAAACTAGTCCTCCATTTTGTTTCCCTAGAACCCCTTAGGATGCGTTGGCACCAAACCCTAGCACCTACCACATATTGGAATGCCTAACATGACTTGGAAATTTATATCACATGTTAGAACTTCCTGGGATTACCTGCACACCTTGGCACTCCCTAGTTGTCATTCCCTCATAGAAGCTTACTTTTTTTGCGACTTGGGAACCCAACCAAGTCCTTGAAAATGAGTGTTTTGTCTAGCACAAAGTCTCCCTTTGTCTGAAATTGCTTCATCCATCCCCTTATCGAAATCATAGGTTTGCCTCCTCCAAGTCCTATTATGAAATTCTCCTAACATGCTTTGTCCATGGGACACCTAGAATTCACTAACACTCCCTGATAAACACTCTTATTCATTCGTTTCCGTGCACTTTAAACTAGTTCTCCCTTGTGATTCCCTAACACTCCCAAACACTCCTTGTCATGCATTAACACTAATTAGCATGTGTTAGCACACCTTTTAATTCATTGGGATTCCCTGGAACTCCTTAACTATCATGTCCTCATAACGATCCTTATTTTTTTTAGACTTGGGAACCCAACCAAGTCCTACCTCGACTACAAAAACTTGACCAAGTTTCATTTACTACAACTAGACTATGCCTTGTTTGCCTAAGAATGGATTATAAATAATCTTAGGCTACTCATGGCCAATATTAACTCATCCCACTTAACAAGTTACCAAGTCAAGGCTCACGTCCAATCGTGGCTATAAAACAACTACGAAACATAGTTTACATCTTGACATGCAATAACACCTGGAATGTCTAACAATCCCTTGGAACTATGTGGCACGTGTTAGCATACCCTGCATTCCTTGACATGCTTTGGAACTCCCTAACACACCCTACCATTCCCTGACATGCCCTGGAACTCTAGCATGCCTTGGCATTGCCTAGAATATAACCTTCTCATTCTCTCGTTAGCACAGTTTGAACTCACTCACACTCCCTATCACACACTCTATATTCATTCATTTCCATGTGTCTTGAACTAGTTATCCCTTATGTTTCCGTGGCACTCCTTAACACTCCTCGACACTAGTTCTCCTTATGTTTCTTAGCTCGAGGGTGAGTGTGAAGGTCAATACAATGTACACTTGAAATTTCATCTTCATTCGAATTTGTATGCTAAACTTATGCCGAAAATAATATTTTGCGAGTCATCGTTTGCACCATATAGCATGTTCACTAATTGTAGAAGGCCTTCTTATAAATACCAAGCTTTGATCATCGAGCTAATCCAATGCATCAAACCCCTTTATACTAGATATTTTCTTTTGATGATGTATATTTTTCCACCATAGGCTATCAACCTCCTTTTAAACTTCAACCAATGAACGCTTTCAAAAGATCGGAGTTTTTCAAACATCAAAGCTATTTTGAACATTGACTCCTTTCAAGAGATTAGGTTCACTTGAGCAACATGCCTCTTTAAAACATCAATTGCTTCTATACGAGGGTATCAATCACTTTTGAAACATTAATCCCACCTAAAGCATCAACCTCATTTTTATGAAGTATATTGACCTCATTCAAACCATGGTGACCAAGCACTTTCAAAGGAGGACATTAACTCTCCAAAGTATCATCCCCCTTTCAAGCTTAATGATTAGAGCCAACTAAAACATCATTTTTTTGGAGTATTTTTAGCAATGTCTCTGTTTCAAACTTCATACCATTGATCTTTTTTTAAACATTGGGTGATTTTGAAACTTTGGGTCGTTTTCCCATCGAGCCATTTGGACATAACATGTGTCAAACATATTCAAGCAATTCAAATTAGCCAACTTTGAACTTAATCCACTTGAGTCATTTTGAAACATTATACATTTGGAAATGTTGTAATTTTGGCCCACTAGAACCACTTCAAACTCCAACCACTTACGAAACTTTGAATGATTTTCCAACTTAAACCCCTTTTGAAATATTAGGTGTTTTTTAAACTTTTACCCTTTTGAAACTTTGGCCCTTTCCCAGCTAATGCCTATTGAACCACTTTGCCTATGGTCAACTTTGGGCCATCCAACCTTTTCAAAAATAAACTTATCAACCCATCCTTGAACACATCCATCAAGCCATTCCAGATATTGGTCATTCTAACTATGGTCATTGGTTCTCCTTTATGGGTTGGATCATTGGTCACTTTTGAACTTAAAGCCATTAAAAATTTAAGCATTAAGTCATCCACCCTCTTTGACATATTTTCACACTTTATAAAAATTAGAAAAAATAAATTAAATTCAATAAACCGAATGGTTTAAGCCATTCCAGTGGAATTACAAATTCAATAAACCTAATGGTTTAAGCCATTCCAAAGGAATTACAAATTTACAATCTATGAGGTTTGAACTCTATACTTCATTGGATAGTTGCATGTGCTGAGCATAATCGCTATAGTTAACTAAATTTCGAATAATGCCAAAAAAGAAAAAACCATCTTTAAACCTAACAAAAAAAACAATTCAAAAGAAATTAACTTTTTCCAAAAATATTATTTCTGTACTGTCCACTGGTTATCATTATCACATTATCACACCAATGTGATTCGTTTATAAAACTCACATTACCGACACATAATTGCCTACTATATAGATTATATAAATCTTGTTCCATAAATTGGCCCGTGACTTTAACCACCGGGATTCAGGAAATTATCTAGATATATTTTTTTGAAATCGAATGTACATTTACCATGCCAAGCGTTATTAAGGGAATTCGAATTTGAAAAAGAGAAAATTTTGATAGTCATAATGCGGGAATTCGGATTTGAAAAAGAGGGAAGTTTGGTAGTCATAGAGCGGGAATTCGAATTTGAAAAATAGCTTGAGTACAGGTCAAATCCAAGCCGATACGTCCTGAGGGAACGAAGGGATGGACAAAAGAGAAAATTAGCAAATGGTTCCTCGCTGGTCCCTTGAGGCCTCGCAGTGGCGATGTCGCATTGCCAGGGCCTCAAATAATAAGTGGTATGGGAAGAGCATTAGGGAACTTGCAGATGAAGAGCAGATTATGGAACAAGATTAGTGGATTCAGATCAAGAATCCCACAAAGGCTCTGAGCTTCTTCAATTGGGCAGGAAAGCAGAAGGGTTTCAGCCACACAGCTCAAACTTATTCTCAAATTATTCACATCGTTACCAAGGCCAATATGTTCAATAGAGCCGGAGTTCTGATGCAGGAGTTCATTGCATTGACTGAGAAAAGTGAGCCGGACAATGCTTATGTGAAAGTGTTCGAAGCCCTTAACATGTCTCTGAAGGATTATACTAATAATAATAACAACAATACCACTTGTGTAGTGTTTGATGTATTGATAATTGCATGTGCTCAAAAGGGTTTATTCCAGGAGGCCATTGATGTATTCTATAGGATGCGGCGTAGAAGATTTATGCCCATGGTTCAGGCCTGTAACACCCTTCTCAGCGCATTGCTCAAAATGGATAGAGTAGACCTGGTTTGGAGCTTGTATGAAGAGATGGTTTCCAGTGGTCTTCGTCCTAATGTTTATATTTATAATACCTTGATTAATGCTAGTTGTAAGGAAGGTAAGCTGCAGAAAGCCTTTGAATTATTTGAGGAAATGAAAACGAAGAAGATTGATCCCACTGTTGTTACTTACAGCATTCTCATCTCTGGTCTATGCAAGGAAGACAAGATGCAGGAAGCAAGTGACCTGTTTAGAACAATGCAGGCTCTTGATGTAGCTCCTAATCAGTTTACATACAGTGCTATGATGGATGGATTCTGCAAAAGGGCTAATATGAAGGAAGGCCTTAAGCTTTATGACGAAATGCGGCAGAAAGGCATCGAGCCTAATGTTGTTATATACTGTACTCTGATTGATGGGCATTGCAAGGAGAGAAATATGGAGGAAGCAAACAAATTGTTTGTTGAAATGGTTGGAAAAGGTATAACACCTAATGTTGTTATTTATAACAGCCTGATTGATGGTCACTGCAACAAGGGGAATTTGGGGAATTTGGAGGAAGCGCTTACGCTGCGTTTGGAGATGTTCAAGATGAGTCTCATGCCTGATGTTTTTACATATAGTTCACTCATTAAAGGTTTTTGTGTGGAAGAGAAGGTCGAAGAGGCAGAACATCTGTTGTGTGAAATGCTTGAAAGAGGCGTGGTTCCAAATTGCGTCACATACAATACACTGATAGATGGGCTTTGCAAAGAGGGAAAATCAGAGAAAGCTTTGGGATATTGTGTGCAAATGGTGGAGAATGGGTTAGTGGCCGATGTTGTTACTTTTTCTACATTGATTGACGGGCACTGCAAGGAAGGTAAAATGGAAAAGGCTTTAGGGTTGTATAATGAAATGTTGGTTAAAGGCTTTACGCCTGATGTTGTAGCTTACACTGCTTTGATTGATGGATACTGCAAGGATGGTAACGTGCAAGAGGCTTTCAAGTTACACGATGAAATGGTAGGCAAGGGTATTATGCCCAATGTTTTTTCCCTAAGTTCTCTAATCAACGGGCTTTGCAAGGAAGGTCAAGTGGACAAGGCAATGGAGTTTTTCAGGGAAAAAATGAGAAATGATTCACCCATTGTCACAACTACTAATGGCGACTCATTAGATGAACAGATAAATCACTACGTTTGTAAGCCCAATAATTTTACTTACACCACTCTGATTTATGGACAGTGCAAAGAGGGCAATATGCAAAAGGCTATCCATCTCTATAGAGATATGATTGAATGTGATCTGAAGCCTGATGTTTTTACTTATACCGTCCTAATATGGGGGCACTGCAAAGAAAGCAACATTTGGGATTCTCTGAAGCTATATGCAGATATGTTGAAAAATGGTCTGGTAGCTAACGCTGTCACTTATAATGTTCTAATCATTGCACTCCAAAAGAATGGAGAATTGGAATTGGCATGCAAGTTTTCTGATGAATGTGCCAAAATCAAGGCTACCAAGTAAAACAGCTCAAGTTTTTTAAAGTGGAGGCTACAGTTAACACACATGGTTTTATAATGGACTCATGGTTCATGCCAATTTCTATGCTTCTCTGTAAGCTTTTGAGGGATCCAACCTATCCAAGCCTACTGAAACGATCCCATTTAATTGAGTGCATTTGCAAGAATCCTTTACCAATCAACTCTGTATGGATGTCATTGGTATTGACACCAATCAGAGAATGATACTCTTCAGTTCAGGTTGGATTGATTCAACTTGATTCTGCCCCTAGATTTCAAATGCAATTGGAGGCGTATGGTTTTAGCATCGAGATCTGGATATGAGTCTTCAACTTCTGGATTATATAACACAATCTATTTAAAAAAGATCAGCAGCAGCATGTGTATAATTCAAGGCACTTGCATGTGAGTCTCAGATTTCCGATTATGCTATTTGCAGGAGGTGGCATCCGAGGAACATTTCATTTTCAGGTGTCCTGACTCCCATCTACGCCAAGATTAGTGGATTTTCCACTGCCTTTTCCGGGATTTGGGGAGATCGCTATCTGCCTGCATCCAATATTCTGACCAGAGGTGTTCAGTTCTTTAGATGGCTGAGGTGCTTAGCCTGCAGGTTTCTTCTGGACCCTGCCTTATCATATTGATTACCTCCAGCCTGTTTCAGCACTAGGTGTAGCTTAGCAACAGATAGATCATCTGGTGATAGACACACCAGGCACGGAGTCAATGAGCCCTGTACAGCCTCACACCCTAGGGCCAGTCGAGTCTTTCCAATCGGGGTTAGGAGTACCCATCCCCAGCATAGACCAGATCGACAGTCCAATCTTGGTCAAATCCATATCACGAGATTCATTTCTTTAGCCTCAAATGTTAGGAGAAAATCTGCATGTGGCTCTCGTGAGCCTCCCAGGCTCACCCAGATAGGTCCTCTGAGCCCTGAACACTCTTCAAATGACATCATCCAATGATGCATTGGGTCATTCTTGTTGATTGATGCTGTGTCAGATCATGTTCCCTACTCTCCACCTCCTGAGCCCTCGTCTTGTCTCATGGACATTTTGGAAATATCTTGTTCTTTCTTCTCTTTGTTTCATTGCCAGGGCCTCAAATAATAAGTGGTATGGGAAGAGCTTTGGGGAACTTGCAGATGATCCATCCCGGCTATGTAGAAAAATGGAATAACTATCAGCTGGGTCACTTCCATTCTCGAGGCCTGCTATCTTTTGTGAGAACTTTGATGAAAAATAGTCTTCAGAGATTGCATTGGACTGTCTCGAAAGAAAGATAGAAGCTTATCTCATCCTCTGCTTCTTCTGTTAATGATAAACATGAATGGGTTGAAGTAGGTATAAGAGGGTTGAGATGGGTTTAAATTGTGATTATTCTACTGTACGCTGCCACTGCCGCCAGGAAAGCTGTTGTTTGGATAATACATGTAGTAGATAAGTCGCTGTTTTACTGAGGTTCGTTGTTAGGTCAGAACTAGCTCATGGATTTGAAATTTGTGATCCAAGGGTAATCTTCCCTGCTTTCAATAATGTGATAAGCAGGTCAAATCCAAGCCCAACGATTTTTGAACAGGGTTTATGCGGGGTTCTAAGCGTCACAGAATGTTGTGAATGGTGCAGAGATGGGCGTAAATGTGGACGGAAGACTGTGAGAGTAATACCAGACACCACATATTTCGCTGTAAATTATGTCGGTTATCCTTCTTCCATTTCACGATCTATTGAAACCCTCGGAGGTACCGAAAGAATTGCGAAGGTGAGACCACCTCTTTCTTTATTCTTTTGCTTAAAAGCCTGACAGATTTACATGACATTTCAGTTCCAGATTTTATATTCAAGCAAAATTTTGATTTAATGGAAACTGGGTCTTCGACATTGTGTGAAAGAAATTAGTATTCGACATTCATATCTCCCTCCCACTCATAATTTTGTGAGACAGAAACTTAAAATTGAATATTCGGCTGGAATCTGCGCATTAGGTATATTAGCTTTTGGACTTGCTGTTATGTTTAGGACATACCAGTGAGATTTTCTGGTAGTGGAAAAAATGACATTGCTGTAAAATGTGATTGATATGATTGCCCATCACATTTTAGATGTTTTTTTCGAGAACCCTTTTCTTGTATATTTCCAGCTATGAAACACTTACATTTCTGTAAAGAAAATGTATCAAATAGGAAACTAGGCTGCCCTTACGATGACTAATTATTCTTGTGCTTCTTTATGTATTGTCCATCCATGTAGTGATTGTTTTTCTCCAATTGATAAATTGTTTCTTCCAACAGTTAAAAAATAAATATGGCTGTAAACTTGCCATTCAAGTATAATTGTTTATTTCCTTGGAAACTATGTAGGTGCTTGATAAGGATGGTGACTTTCTTTAGAAAGGTAACCTGGAAAGTGGTGCAAGCTGGTCAGTGGAATTGGGTCGTCAAACTATGGGGTGCCCTATCATAGTGGAGAACATGAGTCAGCCCCAAGAATCGCTTATAGAGGTCAGTTAAATTGTTAGATTAACATGGTTTTTATATGCACTCAATAATTCAATTTTTGTTATTTTGAGACATGGTTTAAAGTCGTCATGCTATCTTCTGTTGGTTTTCACCAATTTTGTAGATGCTATGTGAGAAGCGGGGGCTCTTCCTTGAAATGGATGACATCATTTGAGGCTTGGGGTTTATGATTTTAAAGGGAGTCATGGAAGCTCACAGTGACAAGATCTGGGATCGCTTTGTTGTTGAGGTAATGCCATAGTTGCAAAGACCTTTCATTCCATGTAAAGCTTTCTCTTTTGTTTGTGTTTGGTTGCTTGAACAGACCATAGACTTCAAGAATTGGCATTGTGATTTATAGTGAGAACAGAGTATGCAATTTATTTGAAGGCTGCATGTGTTTCTAGAGACCAAACAAATTGCATGGTTGATGCTTAATAGCTATCACTTGGAGATTGTTCTTGGGAATTTGATTGTGTAGGGTTGTAGACCATAATATATTCTAGCTATATTCTAGAACAGAACATCGTCATTATTTTCAATGATTAAAGTTAAAATCCCTTTTCGTTCCCAATAATATCTTTAAGTTTCTGAGGATAGGTGGCTTCTGGTGCACGCTGCACTGATTTCTCAATATTTTCAGGTTCCTCTACCAATGGATAAGTCTTGTCAATATCTCCATTCTCTGCTGCCATGCCCGTTTTGGCTATCTTCATAATGTGTCTACAATCATCAATTCACTTTCCCACACATTCAATATTAATTCATTAGATTGTTGTTTAAGATGAGGCTTCTAATCTATGTTGATCTGTGAAGTGCCCAATAAAATAAGAATGAGAAATGCTTTCCCTCATTTTACATTTAGACTTGATTGTGAAACTAAAGACATTGCAGAACTAAAATTCATTTCCCAACAGAGTTCTACGATACACATTAGCTATTTACTGATAAAATTATGAAGACTTGTAATAGCTCACCTTTTGGAAAGGGAAAGGCCCTATTGAAATAGACATATTTTTAGTCTCTGAGTTTTTCACTGCATCACATTCACTCAAATTATCAATGACAGATTACGAAACTAAAGACATTGTAGAGCTAAAATTCATGTTCCAACAGAGTTCTACTATGCTTGAGTGTTAGATATTTAGTGATCAAATAAATAAGACTTGTAATAGCTCACCTTGTGGAAAGGTAAAGGTTCTATTGAAGACTGTAAATAATTAAGACTTGTAATAGCTCACCTTGTGGAAAGGTAAAGGTTCTATTGAAGACTGTGAGTGAAGATCATAAAACAAGTCCAAGGAAATAAGCATATTCTTGAGTAATAAATTTTGATGCTTGCGTATCCCTTGCTAACCATTAATCTGCAAGTCTGTAAGCTATATGTAACATAACCTCTTACTCTGTTATTAATATTTTTTTTTCAACTGAAGAAATTGTGCCTGGGGCAGTTCTCAGGCATACACAGCCCTACCTGGAATTGAATCATGAGACCTGGGGGAATCAAACCTCCCACTTAACAATTGGACCACATCCTTGGGGACTGCCCTGCAAGGTTTGTGCAAAAGCACTGACGTTCTGCCCTGCAAGGTTTGTGCAACAGTACTAACATTCTGCCCTCGCAAGGTTTGTGCAACAACATTGACATTCTGCCCTTGCAAGGTTTGTGCAACAGCATTGACATTCTTGAACATGACCTAAAGGTCTGACAAGGTTGTATGGCCAGCTAGTGCTATGAGTTGTTTCATGTGTATATCAGTGTAACCTGTGCCATTTTCTCTTTGTGACCAAAACATCCTCAGACTCTAGCCAAACTGATCTGTCGTGGTTATTTTAGTTGCTACAGACTAGGGCTGGTTGAAGGGTACTAATAGTTGATCATTTATAATTATCAGTTTCAATAATAGACACAGGTCCTGGTACTTGCATGTATTATTCTTCTAGTATTCTGTCATTCACCAAAACTAACTATGGAGAATTGACTTGTCCCACAAGAGAACAAACAATTGCTGCTGCTAGGCTGTTATAATAAAGTCTGGTGAAAACTTCTAGAATGGAAAACCTGTAGTTTGCTAAAGATTAACTATGGAAGCTTGAACCATCATCCAGAGCAATAACAACCAATTACTCAACTGCCAGCTAAACTTTCAACCTACTAGGTCTAAACAGTGCTACAAATCCAACTTCTTACACATACAACCATGTATACGAACCATTTTTGAGTTAAATAAGGTAACTGCAAATTATACCAAGACTATCACAAGGTCAGTATAATGCAAGTTAATTCACCCTATCCATCTCATTATCAAGGCATCGATGTAATGGACCTTAGTTGCAATTACCTTTAGTGTGTCAACAATAGTCAATTCAAGTTTCAGGGCAGGTAACAACTCTCTTAAGTCTTAACACCTACGCTCAGGTAAGGAAATGGAAGGGATACAACAATTCATACATTGTTTGCAGCATATCCTAATCAATTTTGTTCAGCCTATGCTCTGATGCATCCATTAATCCAGCAAGAATGGAACATGAATACATGTACAGACTTACTAAATACTAGTGGCAACATAGTCCTATTTTCGCAGTCATTGAAGAGAGCATAGATTATTTACTAGGAGAATTTATACCAGGGAAGCTCCATAATCAATTGATGTCAGCAGAACTAAAATAAGCTACAATAATTGGTTTGTACAGAGAACATGTAATTTCCCTTTTTCTAGGCCTCCTTAGGCTTCTGAGTTCTAGTGTTTCGTAATTATTTAGGTTGTACTCCTAATTCAGCTCCTATTTCTTTCATAGTTGGAACAACAGTTAGTTTTTGTTGTGTATGCTTCATATATGAAGAAACAACAGTAAATAGAGAAGGAAGAATCCAAACTGGGTCCGACTCCATCTTGAGATTAGAAGTAGATAATGGGTCTATAGTGAACTGTCCAACAAACCATAATCCAGTCAAGATAAACATAGCAGAAATGTAATGCCACTAACGATGAACACAAGAAATGTGGGTGCCCACAAGCTAAAGGAGTCAATCACTGATGAATGAATATAATGCCACAAACGACTCATGAGTGCATATTTATACACAAATTTTGAGGTAGGACACCTTCCCCCATAAGGGAGGGCCACATAATTGCATGGATTGGCCTTGGCCACCTAAAGTAATATAAAATGAAGCTAGGTTTACAGTTGGAAATTAAACTATACCTACTAATACAATAATGAGTTTGCTGAGCCATAATAGCGAATAACCACAAGTGAAGATTACCATCATTTTAACAAGTAGACCTCGTAAAAAAGGATCATAACAGGATTTCCTCAAATGTTTTGCTGTCTATATGTATGTTTTCCAGTGTAAGGAAGACCTGAAAGAAAAACAAAAATTTATAACATACATTTGGAGAATTTCCATCGCTTCCTTCACTTGATCCTTGCTCGCACTCTCACCACTGGTCATTATCAATAATTTTTCCAAGTGATTAATCCAAGACATCAGCAGCTCAATGCATCCCACACTCATCATGTTCAAAATAAGTACAGAAATCCACAGACGATATATTTTTAAGAGCCACCACACATATTTTAAACAGTTACCTTTGGGAGAAAAGTTAAAACACCATTTGCAGTTGTTTCTTTTCCAGTTTCATTAGTCTTGCCAGTAAGCATACTAAGGCTGCCTAAGCTTCCCTTGGTATTTTTCAGAGGACTTCGATCCTTGGCCTGAGAAGACTTTGTTTCTCCTTCTACACTTGCAGTACTGCACCCTGAAGCAAACAATGGGGGCTCAACCACGACATTGCACACAATATCCCACAACTCAGAGAGACAGCTTATTGATTACTTACAGCTGTAACTTCATTAGAAACTCCTGAAGATGACATCCCATAAGAGCCATACAGATGTGCACCCTGTATAGAGATTAAGCATTACATTGCATATCAGCCCCAGTTTTGTTCCTATTGTTTCAATCAAAACATAGAATCCACGAAAACAACTGTTAACAGTTTAAGACACCATAAATATCTAAGACAGAGATAGAACACACCGCAGGCAGGGATGGATGAGTATACATTGCTCGATGAAAATACATAGCAACGCATGGAGGAGGTGGTGTCCCATATGGCGGCATCATATGCTGTTGAAGATAACACAAAATTTTGAGTATATAAAGAAGAATATGAAATAGAAAATACATAAAAATGAAATGGGATAAAATTTCATAAAATAACTGCTTACGAAATACCCAAAGTCCCCACATATATGGGTTAGCCTGTGGACTAGATGCTACAGCAGAATGGAAGTAACCAGGAGGGAGTGGTGTCTTTCGAGAATTATATAGAGCCTATGATCCAAAGATAATGCAAGCATAACTACCAGACAACTGTTTTACTAAATGACTACAAGACACAGCAGTGATGCAAACTTGTTATAGATAAATATTGCCAGTGAGATTGACATAAAATCGAGATCTAATATCACCTGTATTGGTGCAGCCCACTCAGGATAAGCCATGGGAGTGCTTGTGGAAGTTTGTTCCTGCAGGTTTTAATCAGTATTTGAGCAATTGAATTTGAGCCTGTTCATCAGCGGCACAATACTATGGCCTTCCACAATAAATGCTATAAAGGTGACAGCCCTGATAAAGAAAAATGTAAAATAGAGGATAACCTGTGATGTAGGTGTCTTTGTTGCTTTTGTCAGTGTGTCCATAATTTAAGAGCACACAGAGGTTATTCTTTCATCTTTCAAATTGCTTTGTGCAGAACCCTAAAATGTTGGACCAGATGTTGAGAATTCAGATACTCTAGATTACAAACCTGCCATTCATGTCAGCTAAAGGAAGCACTCTTTGAGCCCACATTTACAAAAATCAGATCTGGCAATTTCCCTTCACTCCACCTTCTCATCAGCACACAGTTTCAGCGTAATATTCAGGGCCTGAGAGGATAGCCTACAAGGCATTACACAATACATGAGGCCTGTGCGTAGGTCCAAGCAGGACTCAGAGTGCAGCATGCTATTTCGAGTTCCTATTCCTTATGGAGTACAACTTCCAATGGTTGGGACATTGTCCCACAGTATGAATCGGTAATGCGTTGGCAACCCAGCTAGCTAAGTGCAACAACTGTCATAGATCTCAACCAATTTCATGGCTAAGGCATTAGACCGAGTTGATACCAGCCTT